>SKCR01011724.1:0-58856 GCA_019454045.1 Zanthoxylum bungeanum
TAGGATCAATGTGTAAGTATCCACAGCATATCATTATTATTTTATTCATATGCGCTTTATTATGTGTTTAGAATGCATGCTTAAGGTTGTATGATGATGAGACCTTAACAAAGATAATAAATTGGTTGCCAATTTTCATGCGAAAAACCCTCAAACAATATTAAGCGTTTTTCCTTCCATTGAGTGATTCTTACTCAAGATCCGAGACTGGCATTGGCTTGTTGGTCAAAGTCAAGGCCTTTGTCCGTCGAGGATGTGTTTGAATCACGAAGGCTTTGTTCCATATTGGTGTCTTGTCCAAGTTGTGGTTTGTTGGCCAAAGTCAAGACCATTTCTTGTCCATCGACATTGATTACGAAGCTTTCCTTGGTCAATGGGTCGTTCTTAACTGGGATCACTAAGTTTGTTTTGCCAAAGCCAAGGCTTAGTTGATTCAGAGGAAAAAGGTTAGGCAATATATTGGATATATTGGCATATATGAGATATATGTTTCAGACTTGGATGTCCCCCTACTGGATCTAGGAATTAGATTGGATCCAATTGATCTTAGAGATCTACCTAGTTAATTATCATACAATTTGTTGGCCAAATTTAAGATTGTGTGATATTTAACGGGATCCTAGCCCGCTAGGAAACACGGTTTCCCGAGTACTCGACAGAGGGTTAGAGGCTCGCCGAAAAATAGTGGGAGGCAAGAATTGAATTTGCAATATTCGTTTAATTACTTGCCATACGTGCTCAATCAAATAAATTAAACGTTAGTTGGACTAATATTTAAGTGTTGTTTTAATAAAATAGTTGACTATATTCAAACAATTACAATTATAGTTTATTAATAGTTGGACTATAATAATCATTATAATGAATAGTATCAAAACCGTTGATTAAATAGTTGGACTATTAGAATCAAGATAAAATTGAAAGATTAGCATTTAAAACATAATCCTAGGGAAAATGTATTTAAATGGTTTAATTTTCAAATTTGGAATAATTTCAGGATAGTCCTGAGAACTAATAAAGTTACTTTTTGATAAAAATAACATATTAGGCCTAAGCCCGGAGTTAAGCAAATAGTAGAGCATAATCTTTGGAAGATTTATGTGATGATAACTTTAGTGCTTAATCCATTAAGCTTGCTAATTAGACTCCTTAATTTCTTTGTCAGAACAAAGGGTTAGATCCTTAAAGTATGATAATGAAATTGAAGGATCTTCATAAACTCTATTTAGATTTTAGAAGTACTAATTGCAATACATAACTCTTGGAGAGTTAATGACTATTCTCAATGAGATAAAGTCAAAGTTTGCAATAAGGCAAGTAGCGCAAGGCGCACCTTACTTCGATATTCTAGAAACCCGAGGCTAGGCCAAAGGCTTCTGGAATGTGGAAAAGGGCAAAGGCAAAATCATTATAATCTTCTGGGAAGATAAAGGACATATCCAAAAAATGTCTGCCTAAATTGTGGCAAACGGGATCGCGGAAGCGTGACTGCCGTTTCGACAAAGCATACATGAAGGATTTGAAGAACGAGCAAGGCTCTGACTTCAAATATGTTTGTCATAATTATTTTCATTACTAGTATTAAAATTGGATTTTAGATACTTAGTGTGATACATAAATATATAATGTTGTTCAGAATCTGCTATGAGCAGGATACTGACTTCAGTTGAGATTTATCTGCGAATCGGAAACGGGACGAAAGTCGCTGTTTTAACCGCAGAAACCTAATTTTAGGAACTATGCTCGGGTGTATACCTAAATTTGGAAACTGTTAGGATGTAACTAGTTTGACTAGATACATTATCTCTATATCAGTGTGTTTAATCCGTTGTAGATTTACCTTTATATTCTAGAACACTAAAGTGTTTTATTATATAAAGATGATATTGAGATAAACACATTAGATGTGAATAACAGTATTTATATTTTGAATATAAATAAATCTCAAACATATAATATGACAAACAATTAGCTCAAACTGATTTGATTAGGTGAAACTTTTGTGGCATTGTTGTCTGGGACACAATTAAACAAGACTCGTATATCCACACTTTCAAAGAGTGGGTACTAGGACTGATTTGATTCCATTCAAATAAAGTCTACGAATCCAGTTTATTAGGCAAAGTGCCTATAACACCTTTACTTGGCAAAAGTGTAAATGCCACCGATCTGTTAAGCCTTAATTCATAGTGAAGCAAGTGGGCCCATGTCCAGCTAGGCTAGAGGTGGATATGAATATTTCATGACCTTTACGGATGTGGCATCGCGTTGTGGTTATGTGTTTCTTTTAGAACACAAATCGGAAACTTTTTGAGTTTCGACACGAAATAGACAAACAAATCAGCTAAAGTATTATACCGTCACGATAAGAAAAATAATGGAAAATACTTAAGCAATAAATTTCTAATATACTTGAAAGAGTATAGTATTCTTTCAAAGAGGAGTCCTCCCGGAACACGTCAATTTGACGCTGTGTCCGAACTGGATAAACCGAATTTTATTGGACATGATAAGGTTAATCATGAGTCGCTCTAAGCTACCATTTCCTTCAACGAATATACATTAACAGTGCAGAACTTATTTTGAATAAGGTTCTATAAAATCTGTTTGACAGACTTCATATTAGATATGAACAGGAAAGAAACCGGGTTTCTCATTTCTGAAAATTTGGGTATGCTAGGCATATGTTTGGATGATACCAAACTAGAACCCAAATTGGATAAGTGCCAATTGTAGGTTATCCTAGGGATACCATAAGTATAGTATTTATACAACTCACTAGAGAACAATTTAATTGTTGCTCACCATGCGGTTTTCCTAAGAGGAATATCGATATGCAATGGTAAGTGGGGGATAGTACAACTCGATAAAAATCGGAGTAGTATTCTATTCAAGGCACCAAGTCCCTCATGGAACGCATATAGTACATCAAGGATGAAACTATACATTAATCTTAGAATACACAAGAACCGCGTATGTCGGAGAGAATCAGAAAACAACCTGGGGTATGGGTTTCTGATCTCATCTCATAAAGATGTTAATCTTATTGAGGTATGCCAACTGACTACGTATGAGGAAGTGATACCAGGTATCGACTCCCTAATCATGGAAAAGTGTCATGAGTCCGATATGGATTTCATGTATATCAACAAGTTTGGATACTAGGTCACAACGATCCAGATATATAATTCGATATTCATCTGATTCATTCGGATCATACATCATGGAGATATGATGATCAAATAAATCACATCAGATGATAATCATGCAAATCCGCTAACGCAAAACCTTCTAAGAAAATTGAGCCAACCGTACATAGTTTGGGTGTTAGACACTCGAGTGACTGGCTATAGGCCAAGTAGGAGATTGTTGGACAATTATGACCCATAGCGTCACTATTCGTACAGATCATGGTGTTGTTGTACAAATTAACTATGTGACAAAGGAGATTGCTCTCTTATCATTGTGATTAGATCACCAAGATATATAAATGATAGGAGGTCCCTATGATTTATTCCTGGATTGAGAATGATATGAGACAATATCAACCACGAAGGATAAATCATTAAATATCCCTAGTCAGATTATTCGAGATTGGATATCGATAAATACGTAAAAGACTAGTATTACACTTGTGCGCGTTGTGAGGGCACAACGGCATAGTTCTCATATATTTGGGTATATGATACTCATGCAAGTGTAATAGGAGGTTGTATTTTACCTATGGTATGGGAAACAGCTTCGCTCTGGATAGACCCCCTCGGAATTCCATTGGTAGTATGACTATGTGTCTATGGAAGTCCGAAATCATGGTAGGTTTATTTGGTCTTAACCTGAGACTTGCACCGCTAATACTTGCGACAATCAATATACTTTGGTTGTGGTCGTCCAGGTCTTTAACGGGTTCTGTGTACGCCTCTGCTGGGTATATTGAGAATCGTAGTATGTTGGGTGTGATGTCAAGACGGAAGAATCACTCCAGTCATATGGAGATGATGATCACCTAGGGATACAGAACTGATTCTCTAAAGGGTTGCAACCATGGGGATAATATGACTTGGTCATGATTATCCGATAATAAAGAGACTAGTTGCTCATAATCCGATATATGATTCGTATTGGGCAGACACTGTACCAGCCCCAGGCCTTGCATGTGATCATCCGATACTGGATCGAAATATGTAATACTACGTATACTACGCCTGATAAAGATCCTTATATTCTTGTAAGGATATTTCTGGAGAATTGGGCAGGCATGGCGCTTTGCTAGAAGCCAACCTTGTCTTGTAAATCGGTAAAACGTAGTACTAGGTACTTACGTGTTCGGATAGTCCGACGACCCGATTTACTGCCAACATATCCGGGGATCTCATGGGTCGCTTCCCGAAGATTCACCGATGACGTATGACTCGTACTTTTAATTAATCTGGGATTAATTAGACGAGAGAGAAAATTAATCTGGGATTAATACGGAGATTTTTATCTGGGATAAAATATCATTCAAAGAGTGAGAACGATTAATTTGGAATTAATCGATAATTAATATATTTGATATATTAAACAAATTTGGATTTCGACGCGGAATTGAAATTAGATTTTAATTCGGCGCGAATGAGTTAATTTAGAATTAATTCATTAGCGACATGAATAGTAATTATGCTAGGCATGATTATTTAATTAAATTAGATTTAATTACGACGCAACAGAAAATTCGTTAATTTGGAATTAGTGAACCCGACCCCGGGATTATTTGCGAGCGCATTCGCATTTAGAATTCACGTGCGGCACGCAAGTCAAATCAAGCGTCAAATCGCTAGTCACATCAAGCGTCAAATCACATGTCACTTTGAGTGATGTGACAATTTGATTGATTGATGTGATTCATTAATTGATTGATGAAGTGGTTAATGACTTTCATAGTTTGACTTTTTTAAAGCCAAAATTGTGTATATGATTTGGAAAATCAATTACCAATTTTAATTAACACATTTTCTCTCCTCTCTCTCTCTTCTCTTTCACGCCCTTGGGGCTGCCATTTTTCTCTCCTCTGGTTTTCTCACTGCCGTGAGCTAGAGGAAGCAAATGTTTTATTTTTGTGGCAAAAATCAAGAGAGCTAGCACTCCGAGAGACATACGAAGGTGATAGGGAAGTCCACCAATGAGCTTGGAATCGTTTGACGAAGCTTGGAGCTTGATGGAGCTCACCCATCGCTAAATTTGGAGGAGCCACAGCAGCTGCTGAGCAGTCCAGTGGGCATAAAATCAGATTTTTGTTCGTTACCGCGTCGCTCAACTGATCGATGTGAGTATTCCGCAACTCTGTTATGTATTCGCATGTTTATTTTATGCTTGTTAATCGATCCTTGGGGCCGTAGAAACTCCAACATTCCCCTCAATGTAAATGAGGTTTCTTTAGAAGTGTTATGTAATTGGGTAGAAGTAAGATTTGTGCTAGCGGGAGAGAGGAAAAAGAGAGATTTTTTCTAGGAACAGGTGTTTTAAATATCCATCCGCATATCATTATTAATTTATTTATCGCGCCTAATTATGCTTTTAGAATGCATGTTTAAGGGTGTATGATGAAACCTAATCAAAAATAATTAATTGGTTGCCAATTACGCGAAAAACCTTCAACATATATTAAGCATTTTTCCTTCCATTGAATGATTCATTCTCAAGATCCAAGATTGGCACTGGTTTGTTGGCCAAAGTCAAGGCCTTTGTCCATCGCGGATGTGTTTGAATCATAAAGGCTTTGTTCCATATCGCTTGTCTTGTCCAAGTTGTGATTTGTTGGCCAAAGTCAAGATCACTTCTTGTCCATCGACATCGATTACGAAGCTTTCCAAAGTCAATGGGTCCCGCTTAATTGGAATCATTAAGTTTGTGTGGCAAAGCTAAGGCTTAATTGATTCAGAGGAAAAAGGTTAGGAAAATATATTGGATATATTGGCCATATATATTGTATATATGTTTCGGACTTGGATGTCACCTACTGGCTGGATCTAGGAAATGGATGAAATCCAATTGATCTTAGAGATCTACCCAGTTAAATATCATACATCTTGTTGGCCAAAGTCAAGGTTGTGTGTTATTTAACGGTATCCTAGCCCACTAGGAAACAAGGTTTCCCGAGTACTCAACAGAGGGTTAGAGGCTCGCCAAAAAATAGTGGGAGGCAAGTATTAAATTTGCAATTTCGTTTAGATACTTTCCAATAAGCGCTCATTTCATTTTTCGTCAATAATTAATAAATATATTAGTTGGACTAATATTTAATTGTTGTCTTATTAAACAGTTGGACTGTATTCAAACTACTTCAAATTATTGTTGATTATATAATTGGATTATAGTAATAAATATATTTGAATTTAAACAATCAAATTATAGTTGATTATATAGTTAGACTATAGTAATCATTATATTAAATAGTACTTGAAATCGTTGATTTGATAGTTGGACTATAGAAATCAAGATAAATGAAAGATTAGCGTTTAAAACATAATCTTGGGAGAAAATGTCTTTAAACGGTTTTAATTTTTAGATTGGGAATAGAACCTCAGGATAGTCTTGGGAACTGAGAAGTTATTCTATTTGATAGAATGACATCTCGGGCCTAAGCCCGAAGTTGAGCAAATAGTAAAACATGATCTTTGGAAGATTCATGTAATGATAACATTAGTGCTCAATCCTTTATACTTACCGCAATGACACTTTAATTCCGTCATCAAAATTAAGGATTAGATCCTTGTACTATGTGTTGGACAATTATGACCCATAGCGTCACTATTTGTACAGATCATGGTGTTGTTGTACTAATTAACTATGTAACAAAGGAGATTGCTCTCTTATCATTTGTGATTAGATCACCAAGATGTATAAATGATATGAGGTCCTTATGATTTGTTCCTGGATTGAGAATGATATGAGACAGTATCAATCCACGAAAGATAAATCATTAAATATCCCTAGTCAGAGTATTATCGATATTGGACATCGATAAATACGTAAAAGACTAGTATTACACTTGTGCGCGTTGTGAGGGCACAAATGACATATTTCTCATATATTTGGGTATAGGATACTCATTCAAGTGTAATATGAGGTTATGTTTTACCAATGGTACGGGAAACAGCTTCGCTCTGGATAGACCCCCTCGGAATTCCATTGGTAGTATGACTATGTGTCTATGGAAGTCCGAAATCAGGGTAGGTGTATTTGGTCTTAACCTGAGACTTACACCGCTAATACTTGCGACAATCAATGTACTTTGGTTTTGGTCGTCCAGGGCTTTAACAGGTTCTGTGTACGTCTCTTCTGGGTATATTAAGAATCGTAGTGTGTTGGGTGTGATGTCAAGACGGAAGTATCACTAGTCATATGGAGAAGATGATCGCGTATGGATACAGAACTGGTTCTCTAAAGGGTTGCAACCATCTGGATAATATGTCTAGGTCATGATTATCCGATATATGCTTCGTACGGGGCAGACACTGTACCAGCCCCAGGCCTTGCATGTGATCATCCGATACTGGATCGAAATACGCAATACTACGTATACTACGCCTGATATAGATCCTTATATTCCTGTAAGAATATTTCTGGAGAATTGGGTAGGCATGGCGCTTTGCTAGAAGCCAACCTTGTCTTGTAAATCGGTAAAACGTAGTACTAGGTACTTA
Organism: Zanthoxylum bungeanum; assembly: GCA_019454045.1. Lineage (NCBI taxonomy): Eukaryota > Viridiplantae > Streptophyta > Magnoliopsida > Sapindales > Rutaceae > Zanthoxylum > Zanthoxylum bungeanum. The sequence goes on from SKCR01011724.1 coordinate 7,683, forward strand.
CGTGTTCGGATAGTCCGACGACCCGATTTACTGCCAACATATCCGGGGATCTCATGGGTCGCTTCCCGAAGATTCACCGATGACGTATGACTCACACTTTTAATTAATCTGGGATTAATTGCGGAGATATTTTATCCGGGATAAAATATCATTTAAAGAGAGATAACGATTAATTTGGAATTAATCGATAAATTAATATATTCGATATATTAAACAAAATTGGATTTCGACACGGAATTAAAATTAGATTTAAATTCGGGCGAATGAGTTAATTTAGAATTAATTCGTTAGCGACTTGAATAGTGATTTCACTAGGCATAGTCATTTAATTACGTCGCAATGGAAAATTCGTTAATTTGGAATTAGCGAACCCGAGCCCGGGATTGTTTGCGAGCGCATTCGCATTTCGAATTCTAGTGCGGCACCAAGTCAAATCAAGCGTCAATTCATTAGTCGCATTAAGCGTCAAATCATTAGTCACTTTGAGTGATGTGACAACTTGTCACTTGATTTGATTGATTGATGTGAGTTGATAGAAATCATTTATTGCTTGACTTTTTGGAAAAGGATTTTGGTTTATGTTTTATTTGTTTTTGGAAAACAAATAGGCTAATACACAAATCTCTCTCTCTCTTCCAATTTTTCTCTCATCTCTCACACCCATGGAAGGGCTGTTCTTGCTTCTATTTTCTGCCCAGAAAACCGAGAGCAAAGGGAAGCAAAATTGTGGTGATTTTGTGGCAAAATCATCAAGAGCTAGCACTCCGAGAGACATGCAAAGGTGATAGGGAAGTCCACCCATGAGCTTGGGATCATTTCGTAAAGCTTAGAGCTTGACGAAGGACCTCACATGGCCGCTGCCGAATGCACCAGAGGGCAGAAAACTGATTTTTGTTCGTTGTCGCGTCGCTCAATCGATCGATGTGAGTATTCCGCAACTCCCTCGTTGTATTCACACATGTGTTTTATGTTTTGTATTCGATCATCGGGACTGTAGAAACTCCAACAATGGTATCAGAGCGATTGAAAAGCATGAAATTTGATGGGCTTAAAAATAGGTAAATTGATTTTGAGCATGATTTGGTTAAATTGTTTGATTGATTATGTTTAAATGATATTTAATTGATGTTTGATTGGATCAATTTCAAGAAATTGTGTTTGAAACATTTTTCCCCAAAATTATTGGCTTGGCTGAATGGTACCTAATTTTGTGGCTCTTGGAATTTTCTGATTTTGATTCATTGGATGACTTGATATCAATTGGAATTGATTATTTAATGTTTAATTGATTCAATTGGATTAGATATATAAAAATTGGACATATAAATCCCCATTACCGAGAGGACTTTGAGCATGTTTGGGTTTGATTTTTGTTAAATTATGTTGGACATGATTTAATCTTGATAAACATGATTAATTGTACAAATTTGTGTTTTGGAAATATTGATTTGGGTAATTAATTGTGTAATACACTTTGTGTAATTAAATTGTGAATTGGGTTTTTGTAATTTAATTATTTTGGGCCTATTTTGTAAAATTGGGCTTGAATGTTGTTATTGGGCTTATTGGGCTTGGTTGTACTAAGTTGGGTTTAGGCTAAATTGGTTGGATCCAATTGGGCCTAAAACCGCTTCCATAAAGCCCAAATGCGACTAATGGACCTTAATAAATTTAATTGGGCCTAATGGGCCTAAATTGATTTCTAGGCTTATGGGGTAACTCCTTGATTGGGTTTTGGTTATTGGGTTTGACCCGAGTTAACCAAAAGTCCACGCCTTAAGATATTAATTAAAAGCTCATTGGACTTTAATTAAATAAACGTTGGACGTTAATCGGGCTTTGAGACCCGTAACGATTAATTTGGAATTTAAGTCGTAAAAGGTTTATTAATAAAATGTAATATTTAATTTGGAATTAAATAGCGAATTAGTATTAAATACAAATTGAATTGGATTTAATTATGTGTTTAATTTAATTCAAGAATTCGTACTTTGAGTACTTATTCGCAAAACGAGTTTGACTCGCACAAAATCAAATTGTTGTTTGAACATTGGATGGTCATTAATTATCAGATTAATTAATTTGATTAGATTGATTGATAACATGCTTGTGTGCATACATGGTTGCGATGCATGAATAATGTATATCAGATGGATATTTGATGGGTGGGGTAATTTTAGAAATTGTTGTAATAAATTTGGAATTTATTAATTGGACCTGCGTGTCCAGCCTTATTACCTCGTTACTCTTGTATTCTCTTCTCACCTATTCCCCTCAATGTAAATGAGGTTTCTTTAAAAGTGTAGTGTAACAGGTAGAAGTAAATACTTGTGCTAGCGGGAGAGAGAAAGGAGAGATTTGATCTAGGATCAATGTGTATAGTATCCATCCGCATATCATTATTATTTATTTATACGCGCCTTATTATGTGTTTAGAATGCATGTTTAAGGGTGTATGGTGATGAGACCTTAACAAAGATAATAAATGGGTTGCCAATTTGCACGCGAAAAACCTCACAAAATATTAAGCGTTTTCCTTCCATTGAGTGATTCTTACTCAAGATCCAAGAAAGGCATTGGAATAGTTGGCCAAAGTCAAGGCCTTTGTCCATCGAGGATGTGTTTGAATCACGAAGGCTTTGTTACATATTGGTGTCTTGTCCAAGTTGTGGTTTATTGGCCAAAGTCAAGACCACTTCTTATCCATCGACATTGATTACGAAGCTTTCCATGGTCAATGGTCACGCTTAACTAGGATCACTAAGTTTTTTGTGCCAAAGCCAAGGCTTAGTTGATTCAGAGGAAAAAGGTTAGGCAATATATTGGATATATTGGCATATATAAGATATATTTCGGACTTGGATGTCCCCCTACTGGATCTAGGAATTGGATTGGATCCAATTGATCTTAGAGATCTACCTAGTTAATTATCATACAATTTGTTGGCCAAAGTCAAGATTGTGTGATATTTAACGGGATCCTAGCCTGCTAGGAAACACGGTTTCCCGAGTACTCGACAGAGGGTTAGAGGCTGGCCGAAAAATAGTGGGAGGCAAGAATTGAATTTGCAATATTCGTTTAATTACTTGCATATACCGCTCAAATAAATATCATTCGTCAAATAAATTAAATGTTAGTCGGATTAATATTTAAATTGTTGTTTTAATAAATAGTTGGACTATATTCAACAAATAAATTATAGTTGATTAAATATTTGGACTATAATAATCATTATAATAAATAGTACAAATCATTGATTAAATAGTTGGACTATTAGAATCAATATAAAATTGAAAGATTGACATTTAAAACATAATCCTAAGGAAAATGTATTTAAATGGTTTAATTTTCAAATTGGGAATAATTTCCAGGATGGTCCTGGAAACTAATAAGTTACTTTATTTGATAAAATAACATATTAGGCCTGAGCCCGGAGTTAAGCAAATAGTAGAGCATGATCTTTGGAGGATTCATGTAATGATAACTTTAGTGCTTAATCAATTAAGCTTGCCAATTAGACTCCTTAATTTCTTAATCAGAACTAAGGATTAGATCTATAAAGTATGATAATGAAATTGAAGGATCTTCAAAGATCTATTCTTAGATTTTAGACGACTAAATTACAATACTAAACTCTTGGAGAGTTAATGGCTACTCTCAAGGAGACAAAGCCAAGTTTGCAATTAGGCAAGTAGCGCAAGGCGCACCTTACTTCGATATTCTAGAAACCCGAGGCTTGGCCAAAGGCTTCTGGAATGTGGAAAAAGGGAAAATGCAAAATCATTATAATCTTCTGGGAAGATAAATGACATATCCCAAAATGTCTGCCTAAAATGTGGCAAACGGATTCACGGAAGCCTGGCTGTCGTTTGGACAAAGCAGACATGAAGGAATTGAAGACGAGCAAGGCTCTGACTTCAGATAAGTTTGTCATAATTTTGTTCAATACTAGTATTAAAATTGGATTTTAAATACTTAGTGTGGTACATAAATATGCACTGGTGTGCAGAATCTGCTATGAGCAGGATACTGACTTCAGTTGAGATTAATCTGTGAATTGAAAACGGGACGAAAGTCGCTGTTTCAACCGTAGATACCTAAGTTTAGGAACTACCCTTCGGGTTTGTACCTAAATTTGGAAACTGTTATAATGTAACTAGTTTGACTAGATACATTATCTATATATCAGTGTTTAATCCATTGCGGATTTACCTTTATATTCTAGAACACTAAAGTGTTCCATTATATAAAGATGATATTGAGATAAACACATTAGATGTGAATAACAATATTTATATTTTGAATATAAATAAATCTCAAACATATAACATGACAAACAAATAGCTCAAATTGATTTGATCAGAATAAACTAATTGTGGCATTGTCGTCTGGACACAATTAAACAAGACTCGTATATCCGCACTTTTGGAGAGTGGGTACCAGGACTGATTTGATTCTAATCAAATAAAGTCTACGAATCTAGTTTATTAGGCAAAGTGCCTAAAATACTATTTACTTGGTAAAAGTGCAAATGCCACTGATCTGTTAGCCCAAGTTCATAGTGAAGCAATTGGCCCATGTCTAGCTAATCTAGAGGTGGATATGAATATTTCGTGACCTTTACGGATGTGGCATCGCGTTATGGTTATGTTTTCTTTTGAAGAACACAAATCGGAAACTTTTAAAGTTTCGACAAGAAGTAGACGAACAGATCGGCTAAAGTATTATACCGTCTCGGTAAGACCGTAATGGAAAATATTTAAGTAATAAGTTTCTCAAATACTTGAAAGAGTATAGTATTCTTTCAATGAGGACTCCTCCCGGAACACGTCAATTTGACGGTGTGTCCAAACAGATAAACCGAATTTTGTTGGACATGATAAGGTTAATCATGAGTCGCTCTAAGCTACCATTTCCTTCAACGGATAAGCATAAACAGTGCATAACTTGTTTTGAATAAGGTTCCATAAAATTCTGTTAGACAGACTTCATATAGATATGAACAGGAAAGAAATCGGGTTTCTCATTCCTGAAGATTTGGAAATGCTAGGCATATGTTTGGATGATACCAAACTAAAACCTAAATCGGATAAGTGCCAATTGTAGGTTATCCTAGCGATACCAAAGTATAGTACTTATACAACTCACTAGAGAACAATGTAATTGTTGCTCGCCATGCGATGTTTTCCTGAGAGGAATACCTCTATGTAGTGGTAAGTGGGAGGATAGTAAAACTCGATGAAAATCGAAGTAATACTATTCCAGACACCGAATCCTAATGGAACACAAATAGTTCATCAAGGATGAAACTATACCAGAAATCTTCGAATACACAAGAACCACGTAGTTCGGAGAGAGTCAGAAAATAACCTGGGGTATGGGTTTCTGATCTCACCTCATAAAGATGTCAATCTTATTGAGGAATACCAACAAACTACGTATGAGGAAGTGATATAAGGTATCGACTCCCTATCATGGCAAAGTGTCATGAATCTGAAATGGATTCCATGTATATCAACTATGTTTGGATACTAGTTGATATACCGCAAGGCATTGTGCCTATTAGTACTATATAAGTTTTCAAGTAAGACATACATGGAAGGCAACATACCAACGTACTAAGCTAGGCTTGTAGCGGAAAGGTATCTTTATCAACATTATATTGATTTCGATTCAACCTTTTACCTGTTGTCACGGTAAATCCATTTGGATAATGCTTGCTAAAGCTGCATGTTTCATGTATGAAATATGTCAGCCTAACGGGAAAATTGCTTTCCTGAAAACGAAACCTTTTGGAGGATGTTTACAACATCCTGTCGGTTTTGTCTTACTAAATCTAGTAAACAAGATTTGCGGGTTATTCGATCCATGTTTGGATTGAAGCAAGCATTAGGTTCTTGGAATTGGCATTTTGATGGTAATCATAATAGTTTAATGATTTAATTCAAAACGAAAATGATCTTCTTGTGATATAAGGAGGTTAGTGGGAGCGCTCTGACAGGGGCTGTCGTAAATAATATGATAATATGTCATTTCTTGGAAATGATATTCCCCATAATAAACATCGGCGAAAGCTTGGCTTTCGAGAAAACTCTCCGAGAAATCGTACATTGAAAAATGTACGAGACCTGGTGTCTCATACGCTTTGAGCATATGAATTCACAAACAGGCCAATCCAAGTGATAGTCACTGGATTGATATTAAGAACATCCATTAAGTATCTTAGAGATCTAAGGATGTTGTCTTAATCTATGGAGATGGAGAACTTGAAGTGACTGGAATCACTATAGAAAGATTCCTAACCGATAATAAAGACTATAAGTCGCAAACGGTACTATACAATTTGAATAACGGTACAGTGAGCTGTAAATCTTCCAAGCAATATACTGTTACCGAATAAACAACAAATGCGGGTTATTGCTGCAGCTGAGGCAGCAATAAAAGCCATTTGGGTCGATAATAAATCTAATTAGATTAGATATAGTTCTGTTAGCAGCTGAGCTAGGCTACAACACATGCTAAAGAATTAACGGTCTCATCAATGATCCAGATACATACTTCGATATTCATCTGATTCGTTCGGATCATACATTGTGGCGATGTAATGATCGTATAAATCGCATCAGACGATAATCATGGAAATCCGCTGACGAAAGCCTTTTCTCAGCAATTTGAGCAAACCGTACATAGTTCGGGTGTCATACACTCGAGTGACTGGCTATAGGCCAAGTGGGAGATTGTTGGACAATTATGACACATAGCGTCACTATTTGTACAGATCATGGTGTTGTTGTACAAATTAACACTGTGACAAAGGAGATTGCTCTCTTATCATTTGTGATTAGATCACCAAGATGTATAAATGATAGGAGGTCCTTATGATTGTTCCTGGATTGAGAATGATATGAGACAGTATCAATCTACGAAGGATAAATCATTAAATATCCCTAGTCAGAGTATTATCGAGATTGGACATCGATAAATACGTAAAAGACTAGTATTACACTGGTGCGCATTGTGAGGGCACAAACGACATAGTGCTCTCATATATTTGGTATATGATACTCATGCAAGTGTAATAGGAGGTTGTGTTTTACCGATAGTACGGGAAACAGCTTCGCTCTGGATAGACCCCCCTCGGAATTCCATTGGTAGTATGACTATGTGTCTATGGAAGTCCAAAATCAGGGTAGGTGTATTTGGTCTTAACCTGAGACTTGCACCGCTAATATTTGCGATAATCAATGTACTTGGTTTTGGTCATCCAGGGCTTTAACAGGTTCTGTGTACGCCTCTGCTGGGTATATTGAGAATCGTAGTGTGTTGGGTGTGATGTCAAGACGGAAGTATCACTCCAGTCATATGGAGAAGATGATCGCGTAGGGATACAGAACTGGTTCTCTAAAGGGTTTCAACCATCGAGATAATATGACTTGGTCATGATTATCCGATAATAAATAGACTAGTTGCTCGTAATCCGATATATGTTTCGTACGGGGCAGACATTGTACTAGCCTCAGGCCTTGCATGTGATCATCCGATACTGGATCGAAATACACAATACTACGTATACTACGCCTGATATAGATCCTTATATTCCTGTAAGGATATTTCTGGAGAATTGGGTAGGCATGGCGCTTTACTAGAAGCCAACCTTGTCTTGTAAATCGGTAAAACGTAGTACTAGGTACTTATGTGTTCGGATAGTCTGACGACCCAATTTACTACCAACATATCCGGGGATCTCATGGGTCGCTTCCCGAAGATTCACCTGATGACGTATGACTCGTACTTTTAATTAATTTGGGATTAATTAGATGAGAGATAAAATTAATCTGGGATTAATTGCGGAGATATTTTTCTGGGATAAAATATCATTTAAAGAGATATAACGATTAATTTGGAATTAATCGATAAATTAATATTTTCGATATATTAAACGAAATTGGATTTCGGCGCGGAATTAAAATTAGATTTTAATTCGGGCGAACGAGTTAATTCAGAATTAATTTGTTAGCGATGTGAATAGTGATTTTGTTAGGCATAATCATTTAATTACGTCGCAACGGAAAATTCATTAATTTTGAATTAGTGAACCCGAGCCCGAAATTATTTGCGAGCGCATTCGCTTTTCGAATTCGAGTGCGGCACGCAAGTCAAATCAATCATCAAATCATTAGTCGCATCAGGCTTCAAATCATTAGTCACTTGAGTGATGATGTGACAACTTGTCACTTGATTTGATTGATTGATGTGAGTTGATAGAAAGCATTTATTGCTTGACTTTTTGGAAAAGGATTTTGGAATATGTTTTATTTTTTTTTTTGAAAAAAAATAGTCTAATACACAAATCTCTCTCTCTCTTCCAAATTTTCTTTCCACTCTCACGCCCACGGAAGGGCTGTTCTTGCTTCTGTTTTCTGCCCAGAAAAATGAGAGCAAATGGAAGCAAAAGTGTGGTGATTTTGTGGCAAAATCATCAAGAGCTAGCACTCCAAGAGACATGCGAATGTGATAGGGAAGTCCACCCATGAGGTTGGGATCATTTCGCAAAGCTTGGAGCTTGACGGAGGACCTCACATGGCCGATTCTTGGAGGAAACCAGCAGCTCACTGCCGAATGCACCAGAGGGCAGAAAACTGATTTTTGTTCGTTGCCGCGTCGCTCAACTGATCGATGTGAGTATTCCGCAACTCCCTCGTTGTATTCGTACATGTGTTTTATGTTTTGTATTCGATCCTCGGGACCATAGAAACTACAACACCATGATGATGAAATTAAAGATCTTCATAGATTTATTCTTAAATCTTAGAAGTATAAATTGCATAAGAAGCTCTTTAGCTCGTGTATGTCAGAGAGTACATATGTTGAGCATTAGGTGTCACAGATGATTGCTGACATCGATCAGCTAGGTTAGTTGGGCATTACCTACATGGCCGAGACTACCAAAGATTTGATCTTATAGTCTCTACCCGAAAGCTGGGGCAGGTTCATTATTAACCAAGAGTAAACTCTTGGAGAGTTGATGGCTATGCTCAATGAGGCAGAGCCAGAGCTTCTAAAATGGGCAAAGGAAAAATCATCACAGTCTTCTAGGAAGACAAAGGACATATCCCAAGATGTCTCCCTAAATTGTGGCAAACGAGGTCACTGGATGCATGACTGCCCTATGGACAAGGTAGACATAAAGGAATTGAAGGCGGGGCAAGGCTCCAGCTTCAAGTATGTTTGTCATAAACATGTTCACTATTAGTTTCAAAATTGGATTTTGATATTAATTATTGTACATAGATATGTACTGATGTGTAGAATCTGCTGATTAGCAGGATACTGACTTCAGTTGAGATTTACCTGCGAGTCGAAAACAGGACGAGAGTCGCTGTTTTAACCGTAGAAACCTAAGTTTAGGAACTTCCTTTCGGGTGTGTACTTAAATTAGGAAACTGTTATAATTTACCTAGTTTGACTAGAAACATTATCTCTATATCAGGCTTTAACCCGTTGCGGGTATACCTTTATAGTCTAGAACAGTAAAGTGTTTCATTTTATAAAGATGATATTGAGATAAACACATTAGATGTGAATAACAGTATTTATATTTTGAATATAAATGAATCTAAAACGTATGACATGACAAACATATAGCTCAAACTGAATTAATCAATTGAGACTTAAATGTGGCATTGTTGTTTGGGACACATTAACAAGACTAGTATATCCACACTTTCGAAGAGTGGGTACCAGGACAGATTTGATTCTAATCAAATAAAGTCTATGAATCTAGTTTATTAGGCAAAGTGCCTAAAACACCTTTTACTTGGTAAAAGTACAAGTGCCATCGATCTGTTAGCCCTCGTTCATACTGATGTAAGTGGGCCCATATCTAGCTAGGCTAGAGGTGGATATGAATACTTTGTAACCTTTACGGATATGGCATCGCGTTATGGTTATGTGTTTCTTTTGAAACACGAATCGGAAACTTTTGATAAATTCAAAGAGTTTTGACACGAAGTAGACAAACAGATCGGCTAAAGTATTAAAACATCATGATTGGACCGTGATGAAAATACTTAAGCAATAAGTTTCTCAATTACTTGAAAGAGTATAGTATTCTTTCAATGTGGACTCCTCACGGAACACCTCAATTGAGCAGTGTGTCCGAACAGAAAAACTGAACCTTGTTGGACATAGTAAGGTTAATTATGAGTCGCTATGAGCTACCATTTTCCTTATAGGGATACGCATTAATCAGTGCAAGACTTATTTTGAATAAGGTTCCATAAAATCAGTTTGACAGACTTAATATTAGATATGAACAGGAAAGAAAGAAGGTTTTCTCATTCCTGAAAATTTAGGTATGTTAGGCATATATTTGGATGATTCCAAACTTGAACCCAAATTGGATAAGTGCCAAATTTATGTTATCATAGGGTAACCAAAGTATAGTACTTATACAACTCACAAGAGAACAATGTAATTGTTGCTCGCCATGCGGTTTTCCTAAGAGGAATACCTATATGCAGTGGTAAGTGGGAGGAAAGTAAACTCGATGAAAATCAGAGTAATACAATTCTAGGCACTGATTCCTTAATGGAACACAAATAGATCATCAGGGATGAAACTATACCAATAATCTTCGAATACACAAGAACCGCGTAAGTCGGACCGGGGAGGTATGGGTTTCTGATCTCCCCTCATAAAGATGTCAATCTTATTGAGGAACATAAACTGACTACGTATGAGGAAGTGATACAAGGTATCAACTCCCTATTATGGCAAAGTGCCATGATGTCCGAAATGGATTCCATGTATACCAACTATGTTTGGACAGTAGTTGTTGTACCGAAAGTCATTGTGCCTATTAGTACTATATAAGTCTTCAAGGAAGACAAACATGGATGGCAACATAACAACGTACTGAGCTAGGCTTGTAGCGAAAATGTATCGTTATCAACATTGTGTCGATTACGACGAAACCTTTTACTTGTTGCCATGGTTAAATCCATTTGGATAATGCTTGCTAATGATGCATGTTTCATTTATGAAATATGGCAACTGTAACGTTAAAATTGCTTTCCTTAAACGGAAACCTTTTGGAGGATGTTTACAACATCCTGACGGTTTTGTCGTACCAAAACAAGCAAACAAGGTTTGCAAGTTAAATCGATCCATTTATGGATTGAAGCAAGCATTATGTTCTTGGAACCGATGTTTTGATGTAATCCTAATGGTGTATGATTAATTCAAAACTGATATGATTCTTGTGTATATAAGGAGGTTGGAGGGAGCGCACTGATAGTGATTGTCCTACATAATGATGATATATCATTTCTTGGAAATGACATTCCCATAATACAATTGGTGAAAGCTTGGCTTTCATGAAAAATTCTCCGTAGAATTCTTGGGAGAGACAACCTTTATTCTAGGAATAAAGATCTAATAGGATAGATCTAAAAGTTGTTGACACTCTCTGAGAACTCGTACATTGAAATAAATGTACGCGACCTGGTGTCTCATATGCTTTGAGCATATGGAGTCACAATCATGCCAATCCAAGTGATAGTCACTAGATTGATGTTAAGAACATCCTTACGTATCTTAGATGATCTAAGGATGCTTTCTTATACTATGGAGAATGAGAACTTGAAGTGACTGGGTTCACTGCTGCAAGTTTCCAAACCGGTAAAAACAACTATAAGTCATAATAAAGGTACTATATAGTTTGAATAACGGAATAGTCAGCTGGAAATCTTCAAAGCAAGATACTGTTACCGAATAAACAAAAAAAGCGGAATATTACTGCAGCTGAGGCAACAATAGAAGCCATTTGGATCTTAATAATCCTAATTGGATTAGGAATAGTTCTGTTAGCAGCTGAGCTAGGCTACAGCCCACAGGCTAAAGAATTAATGGTCTCATCAACGATCCAAGTATATACTTCAACTATTCATCTGATTCATTCGGATCATACATCGTGGCGATGTGATGATCGAATAAATCGCATCAGATGATAACTTTGTAAATCCGCTGACGAAAGCAGTTTCTCAACAGAAGTTTGAGCGACCCGTACATAGTTCAGGTGTAGGACACTTGAGTGATTGGCTATAGGCCAAGTGGGAGATTGTTGGACAATTATGACCCATAGCATCACTATTTGTACAGAACATGGTGTTGTTGTATAAATTAACTATGTGACAAAGGAAATTGCTCTTTTATCATTTGTAATTAGATTACCGGGATATATATAAATGATAAAAGTCCATATGATTAGTTCCGGATGGATAAGATATGAGACAGTATCAATCCATGAAGGTTTAATCATTAAAACATCCATAGTCATAGTATTATCGAGATTGGACATCGATAATGCGGAATAAACTAGTATTGCACTTGAGCGCGTTGTGGGAGCATAACGACATAGTTCTCATATATTTGGGTATTGGATACTCATGCAAGTGTAATAGGAGGCTGTGTTTACCGATGGTACGGAAACATCTTTGTTCTGGATAGACCCATCAGAATTCCATTGGTAGTATGACTATGTGTCTATGGAAGTCCGAATCAGGGTAGGTGTATTTGGTCTTAACCTGAGACTTGCACCGCTAATACTTGGGACAATAAATATAATTTGGTTTTGGTCGTCCAGGGCTTTAACAGGTTCTGTGTACGCCTCTTCTGGGTTTATTGAGAATCGTAGTGTATTGGGTGTGATGTCAAGATGGAAGTATCACTCCAGTCATAGTGGAGATGATGGTCACGTAGGATACGGAACTAGTACTCTTTAATACTGCAGTCATCGGGATAATATGACTAGGTCATGATTATCCGATTATAGAGACTAATTACCAGAGATCCGATATGTGCTTTGTACGGGGCAGACACAATTCCAGCCTCAGGCCTAGCACGTGACATCTGATACTGGATCGTAATACGCAATACTACGTATATTACGCCTGATATAGATTATATATTCCTTTAAGAATATTTCTGGAGAATTGGGTAGGCACGGTGCTTTGCTAGAAGCCAACCATGTCTTGTAAATCGGTAAAAACGTAGTACTAAGTACGCACGTGTTCGGATAGTCCGACAACCGGATTTACTGCAAACATATTTGGGGATCTCATGGGTCGCTTCCCGAAGATTCACCGATGACGTATGACTCGCACATTATTAATCTGGGATTAATTAATAGAGAGAGAAAATTAATCTGGTATTAATTACGGAGATATTTTATCTAGGATAAAATATTATTTAAAGAGACAGAACGATTAATTTGGAATTAATCGATAAAATAATATATTCGATATATTATACGAAATTAGATTTCGACGCAGAATTAAAATTATATTTTAATTCGGGCGAAAGAGTTAATTTAGAATTATTTCGCTAGCGACGTGAATAGTAATTTTGCTAGGCATAATTATTTAATTAAATTTGATTTAATTACGTCGCAACGAAAAATTCGTTAATTCGAAATTAGCGAACCCGAGCCTGGAAGTGTTTGCGGGCCCACTCGCATTTCGAATCGAGTGGGGGCCCACAAGTCACATCATGCGTCAAATCACTAGTCATCTTTATCACTTTAATATGATGGAAGTTGTTGGTTGATGGTTGAGTGTGGAACACACTAAAGTGATGGCTTGAAAGACATTTACCATTTTTTATTATTTTGGTATTTGACTTTCATTTTGTGTATTAGATTACACAACACACACAACACTCATCCTCTCTCCTCTCCATCTCCATTCACGGCAAGAAGCCATTTTTTCTCTCAAATTCTTGGCTTGGCCTAGAACAACAAGATGCAAAGGAAGGATTTGTGGAAAATTTTTCCAAGTGCTAGCATGGAATCATCATTTACAAAGCTTGGAGCTTGGAGCACACACATTGAGGGTTGACCGAAACAAGGAGAACAAAAAGAAGCCTTGGCCGAGAGCTTCAAGGAGGATTTTTTGTTGTTCTTCGCATCGTAAAAGTCGATCAAAGTGAGTATTCTGCAACTTTACTTTGTTGTATTCACATGTTTTCATTGCTTAATTTGATCTTGGGATAACCTTGAAACCCAACAGCCGATTCGACAACAAAAGCAAAATATATCGCTGCAACTGAGGCAACAAAAGAAACAGTTTGGATCCGTAAATTCCTAATTGGATTAGGAGTAGTTCCATTAGCAGCTGAGCCCGTTCCTTTGTATTGTGACAATAACAGGTCTATAGCGCAGGCTAAAGAACCGCGGTCTCATCAATGATCCGAGCATGTACTTCGACAGTTTCATCTGATTCCTGAGATCATACATCGTGGCGATGTGAAGATCGAAAAGATCGACTTAGATGACAACATTGCAGATCCGCTGATGAAAGCTATTTCTCAGCAAACTTTTGAGCGACATGTACATAGTTCAGGTGTTAGATACTTGAGTGATTGGCTATGACCAAGTGGGAGATTGTTGGACAATTATGACCCATAACATCATTATTTGTAAAAGAAATTGTGTTTTTGTACAAATTAATTATGTGACATAGGAAATTGCTATTTTATCATTTTGTAATTGGATTACATGGATATATAAATGAAAAAGTCCTTATGATTAGTTCAGGATTAATAAGATATAAGACAGTATTAATCCATGAACGGTTTAATCATTAAATATCCAAAGTCGTAGTATTATCGAGACTGGACATCGATAATTCGGAATAGACTAGTATTACACTTGTGCGCGTTATGGAAGCTTAACGGCATAGTTCTCATATATTTGACCAGTGCGTAATCACACGCGTATAACGCAAGCGCACGTATCATTCAAGTAGTATAAAAAGTATCGATCCCACGATGACTTAATACCTAATATATTAATTTTATGAGGTCAAATGATTACCAGTATCTAACAGGTTGATTGATTGATTTGAAATGGTGATGATTTTAAATTTAAAAAAAAAGTAATTGAAATTGCTCGAAAGTTGGTTTAATAAATTTCAATATTAAGAAACTATCTAGGGTTGTGAATCTTTCAAATATCCTTTAAAAGATGAAGTAGTTATTTCATGTTTGTGCAATATATTGGTTTACTAACCTGGAATACGTAATTATGCGAAAGCCTCTGTCGATGATCAGACGCAAATACCCAGTATAACCCAATTGAACCATATGTCTATGTCAACCAAATTACCTGGATTCATTAAGATTAAGTTCCAATTAAGGTTACCCCCGCCGACAGGTATATGTCTATCTTGTAAGGAAATCTATTAAAGGGTTATCTATCCTTAAGGAAGATCGTGGGATACTAAGTCTAAGGCTGAAACCTAAAATTCCTTTGTCAAGTTTATTTTAGATTTACCAGATCAATCTTATTAGTGGCCAGTTAACAAGACGCATTAAGCTTAAGACTTAATAAGTAAACTTATAAATTACCCAAACTATAAAATAACCCATTATAAACCAGTGATATTAGAAGTCATCACAACCCCAGATAACTAACTTAGTTATGACACATAAGTAGGGCTAGTAAAAGACATAAAGTAAAAATGCTGAAAAGTAAATGAAGAAAATTACAATAAAAGAAAATGCTATGGCTAGAGGATCTTCTTTTATCACTATTATTTTAGATATCTCCCTTAATATAATATATTAACTTGTGTGATATTACCAACTAGCCATATAGGCGGTAACCTGATTAAGTCAAATTAAGTCCATAAACCAGCCATATATGTGAAAATTACCAATCGACCAACCAGGCGATATCCATGCTTAGTCATATTAAAACCAATTTATAATTGATTACCAACCGGGCAATATAGCGGTATCCTTGTTAAGTCAACTTTTAAATAGTGAATATATTATAATTAAGGGAGATTAATCTAAATAGTAGTAATAAAAGTTTTACCTTTCACCCTAGCAGTGGGAAGTTACCTCATCATGTTGAATAGTAAAAACTGAAAAAGTAAAGAAAGTAAATTATTATTACAGAACGTAATTAAAATTAATTACAAAACTGAAATTAAAAGAAACTAGATATAAAACTCCTTATTTACATCATAGAATTCAGAGAGGAAGATACATTTGAAACTGAAACCTCGAGCTAAATTTATAGGCCTCGGTAAGGTGTGAGCGTCGCGACGCGCCACGTGTCGCGCTCTGGTTGGCTGCTTCAGATTCTTATCCGATGACGTGGCAATGTGGATAATTGACTCAATAATTGCGATAACGTGGCAATACGTGGCGAAAGTGATTGTCGGCACCGTAGGATTGCAACACGTGGCACGCTGTGATTGGCTAATGATGATGTGGCGAGTTGACTCGGTCTACTACTGATATGGACGATGACGTGACTGACACGTGGCGACATATGGCGATGGTGATTGTCGGCACCATAGGATGATGACATGTGGCACGACGCACGTTAGCAGATTGGCTGTGATGTTGACATGTGGCACGACGCACATTATCTAGTCAAACTTTTCAAATTCTGACTCCTGTCCCCCAGCGCACATTAGCAGCTCATGGCGCATGTTAGGCATCGTGACACGCAAAATTACTAAATTGCCTTTTTGTCTGTTTTTCACTATTTTGGCCCCAAATCACCTCCAGAGAGTCCTGAAACTTTATTTATCTACAAAATAACACAAAACACATAAAAATATTCACAAAACTCAAGAAACTACACAAAATATTGAGTTAAATGAGTGAGAAATAGTGATATAATTACCACTCATCAATATTTAAGTATTGGATACTTATGCAAGTGTGATTGGAGGTTCTGTTAGCCGTTGGACTGGGAACAGTTTCGCTTTGGATAGACCCATCGGAATCTCATTGGTAGTATGACTATGTGTCTATGGGAATCTGAATCAGGGTAGGTGTATGTGGTCTTCACTTGAGACTTGCATCGCTAATACTTGCGACAATCAGTACGCTTTGGTTTTGGTCGTCTGGAGCTTTAACAGGTTCTGTGTACGCCTCTTCTGGGTTTACTGAGAATCGTAGTGTTTTGGGTGTGATGTCAAGATGGAAGTATCACTTCAGTCATATGGAGATGATGATCACACAGATACAGAACTAGTACTCTTAAATGCTGCAGCTATCGGGATAGTATGACAAGGTCATGATTATCTGATTACAGAGACTAGTTACTGATGATCCGATATATGCTTCGTACAGGGGCAGACACAATTCCAGCCCTAGGCCTAGCATGTGACATCCGATACTGGATCGTATTACGCAATACATTGTATATTATGCCTGATACATATTATATATTCCTTGTTGAATATTTCTGGAGAATTTGGTAGGCACGGTGCTTTGATAGAAGCCAACCATGTCTTGTAAATCGGTAAGAACGTGGTATGGGGTACGCACGTGTTCAGATAGTCTGATGACCGTATTTACTGCCAACATATCCAGGGATCTCTTGGGTCGCTTCCCAAGATTCACTGATGACATTTGACTCGAATAGAATTAATCTAGGATTATTTATGAGAGAGAAAATTAATCTGGTATTAATTGCGGTAAGAATTTATCCGGGATAAAATTCGAATAGAAGAGAGAAAGCGATTAATTTGGAATTTATCAATTAAATAATATATTGGATATATTTATTGAAATCGGATTTCAATGTGGAAATAAAATTGGATTTTAATTCGGGCGAACGAATTAATTTGGAATTAATTCGTAAGCGACTTCGTGATAATTTTCTAGGTATTATTATTTAATTAAATTGGATTTAATTACGTCACAACAGAAAATTCGTTTAATCGGATTAAACGAACCCAAGCCCGAAATGTGCAGTCTAAGCCAACTTGAATTTTTAATTTAAGTGGTGGGACCCACTACCTCACATCAATTGTCAACAAGTTGATGGAAGTAGTTGAGAGTATTTAATGAAACTTACTCAACACACTTTGTTTAACTTTTTGGAAAAGCATATACACCTTTTGGAAAGTCAACTTTGGTATTAGTTTTAGAAACTAAAATATCAAAACTTCTCTCTTTCCTTCACCATTGTCACGAGGTATGCTTCACTTCTCCTTTGATTTTTTCTTCAAAAATCATGCAAGCTAGCACATAAAGAGTCTTGTGAGGTGATAGGGAAACTCACCATTGGGTTAGAAACATTCAACAAAGATTGGAGCTTCGTCAACATACAAAGATTTTTGAAATCACACATCCGTTCAATGTAAGTTTTTTCCGCAAACTCACTTGATCATTCACACACAATATCTTGACTTAGAGACCTTGGGCATGTCTATGACACTAACAAAGATAGCATTGATTTTGTGTGAGATCCTCCACACTTTGATGCCATGTATGTCAGAAACCTTTCATGGTCTGGCTCTTGATGTTCGTTGGGTGTGGACCGATGCACTTCTTAATCAAGTGCGAATCAAGATAGGATCTTTCAGCCCGTATGTGTACCATAAAAGGTTTAACAATCCATGTAAGTCAGTCACGATTCTTAAAACTTTGGCCAAAGTCGATCACCTATGGTGGATCGCATATATCAGAAATGGTTTCTGATTAGCTGTAAAGAATCGTGGACATGTAGACATGATATGTGCGCCTCAAAAAATTGACTGTGTATTATATGTTTTCTAAGTACAACTCGGATAGCCTACAACGAAGGGATTGATAAACATATGTGACGACCTCGACTTCTGTAGTTCAGAAAGGTCATTCGTGTTTTTTGCAAATTTGGAGATGGCCGAATTGCATACCTATTAGCTAAGCTTATATAACGAACGTGTCTGAACTTAGAGAGCCCAAAAATAAAGTGTACTCGTTAAGCAATTGCGTAGCCGATTAATTTTGATAAAAGATAATATTCGATATTATAATTATCAACTAAGATAGTCAAGTGTTATTGTATAACATTGATTATTTACTTTGACCTAATTGGATTAAGTTAATAATTACACAAGGTCTTAATTATAAATTAATAAATATCTCTACCATTTGAGGATATTTTGGTAATTCCAAATATGTAATTATAGGTATTTTTGGCTTGATTTGATTAGATTAAATCAAAGTGGAAGACATGTAACTAATCCATTAATTAAGTTTTGTCTTGATTTAATTGGATTAAATCAAAGTGGTAGACAAAGTTGATTAGTCACACCTAATTATACATATTTGGACAAATTAGATTAAGCCTAAATAAAAGTTGATTAAAATTTTTATTAATTAAAAATTGCCTAAGTTTTACTATAAATAGCAATCTTGAACAAATTTTTAATTAAGCTTGTGAAAGCTAAATACAAGTAATTCTTGGAGAAATTAACCTAAGTTAGAGAAGTTTTTTTAGAAGCTTTGGAAGTTCTCTATAATATTTCATCTAGGAGAAATCAGGATTGGATCTTGGAGTGAAGCTTGCTAACATTGGAATCAAGATTGGATCTTGCAGTCAAGCTTGCAAACCTTGGAAGTTCTCCAACCATTTCAACAAAGGAGAAAGAGATTGGATCTTTTTATCAAGTTTACTAGGTAATGTTTGATCTTATCCTAAGCTATGTTCTTCATTAGTGAGACATATAGTGATGAATTATGCATTAGATGCATGATTACATAGCTTAAAGTTGAAATAAGGCTAATGAATTGTGTTGGGATGCTTTGGAAATATAAACACAATATAATTGTAATTAGGTCAAATATGTTGATGTTGGACATGGAATAATTTATCAGAGTTTGAAACTCTAGATTCAAGCTTAGAGTTATGACTACCATTCTAGAATCACTGGACCACCTTTGGGTGAACTAGAATTATTCATGAGATATTTCATAGTGGGATTCTAAATTGATTTGTGTTTTGATTCAACCAAATGCATATATGTATTTAGAATACATGTATGTTTGTTGTATAAGATGTGTTGTGGTTGGTTTTGTTGTTAAAATATGTTTTAAGGTGTACTGAAATGATATGAGAAAATTGGAAGTGTTTAGGATTGATTTGAAGGTTGATTTTGCTCACTACCTAGGGGAGCATCGCGACACTGAACTTCCAGCATTGCGACACTCATACATCTGGGTGTTGCGACCCTCACCCTTGCGCGTCCCGACTCCGGAACGTTGAGCTTTTTCACATTTGGGCATCGCGACTCCGGGACATTGAGCTCTCGCAAATTGCTTAATTGTAATTTCATAAATATCTCTATAATTTGAGGATATTTTGGTAATTAAAAATATGTAATTATATGTGTATTGGCTTGATTTAATTAGATTAAATCAAAGTGGTAGACATTGAACTAATCCATTAAATAAATTTTGTTTTTATTAATTGGATTAAATCAAAGTGGTAGACAAAGGTGATTAGTCACACCTAATTATACATATTTGGACAAATTAGATTAAGCCCACATAAAAATTGATTAGAACTTTTATTAATTAAAATTAATTAAAGTTTTCTATAAATAGCAAGCTTGAGCAAGGTTTTAATTAAGCCTGAGAAAGTTAAAAACAGTCAAGAATTATAGAAATTAGCCTAAGTAAAAGAAGTATTTAGAGAATCTTTGGAAGATCTCTACAACATTTCAACAAGGAGAAATCAAGATTGGATCTTGGAGTGAAGCTTGCTAGCATTAGAGTCAAAATTGGATCTTGGAGTCAAGCTTGCCAACTTTGGAAGTTCTCGATAATATTTCAATAAGGAGAAGTAGATTGGATCTTAGATACAAGCTTGCTAGGTAAGTTTGATCTTCTCCGAAGCTATATTTTTCATTAGTGAAACATATAGTGATGAATTATGTATTGGATGTATAATAACATAGCTTGAAGTTGAAATTAGGCTAATGAATTGTGTATGGATGCTTTGGAAGCATAAACACAATATGCTTGTAATTGGGTCAAATATGTTCATGTTGGACATCGAATATTAAATTAGAGTTAGGAACTCTAGATTAAAGATTAGAGCTATAGTTACCATTCTAGAATCACTTGACCACCTTTAAGTGACCTAAAATTGTTCATTAGTCATTTCATTGTGGGATTCTGATTTGGTTTGTGTTTTGATTCAAACAAATACATATAATGTTATATAATATGTGTTGATGATGGTTTTGATGTTAAAATTTGATTTTAGGTGTATTGAAGTATTTGGAGAAAATTGGAAGTGTTTAGAATTGATTTGAAGGTTAAAATGCTCTCTGCTAATATTTTACACAGGGCATCATCGCGACACTGAGCTTTCAGACCTTATGGCATCGCAACGCTCATCCTTACACGTCTCGATGCTGAGACGCCGAGCTCTCGCAGATTGCACATTGGGACGCCAAGCTTGTTCGTAACGTTGCCCCAGGAACTGATGTCCATGAGCACTGAAACTTTATTTTCTTCGTTCCGAAGCTTCCGGACTCCGATTTGGTCCTGGTTTTTCCCTAAGGACTCATAATAGAATATAGTATTTCATAAAATAATTTAAAATACAGCATGTTAGATATCCATAGGTTAGATCCACTTCCACTGCGCAGGGCACCGATCCGACCCTAGGGGTTCCATACGGCCCCAACAGAAACATGGTTAGAGATTTGTGTTTAAATGCTTTAGAAGCTTAAGAATAATATATTTTTGATTATGTCAATTTGTGTATATTGGACATAGAACAAAATTGGAGTTTAAAACTCAAGATGAAAGCTTGGAGATATGACTACCATTATAGATTCACTTGACCAGCTTTGAGTGACCTAAAATTATTCATGGGTTGCTTCTTTGTGGGATTCTTGTTTGGTTTATATTTTAGATTCAAAAGTGATGCATAAATGTATTTTGAATGCATCTATGTTTTATTTTGACATACATGATTTAGTTCTATAACATGTGTTGATAATGGTATTGATATTAAAATTGGATTTTGGGTGTATGGAAATCATCCAGATAATATATCATATCATGTCATACATCCATTCAGTACATACTTCACTTCTATACATAACATATCATATCAAACATCCAAGACATATCGGCCTCGTGGCCGGACCCAACAATCAATACACATACACATAGGCCCAGACTCAGACAACATAAAGACCGTGGCGTTAAAGATTGCCACTGGGGTCTCGTCTTCTCCAAATCTTATCCTCGAAAGAAGGAATGATAGCAGGCTGTCATTTTCTGATGGTCAGAACCCGAGATGAAAACAGGCGTCATGAATGGTCAAAAACCATAAACCTATCATCAGGTACCGTGACGAAAATAGATTTTCAAGCGTCTCGACGGAAACATAAATTATGATTTTAAAACTCAAAAATAGATTTCAGGTGCCGAGACACAAATATATATCATAAATATATTCAAAACAAGTGCTCAAAATCTTTTTTCAAAACCCATTTAAAAACATTGTCAAAATAACGTTAAAAACATGAAACATGATATCATAAAAAAACTTAAAAATCAAAAGTGCGGACTTACATAATTGACATGTCACAGATTCCAAAAATAGAATACTAATATCATGACTTAAATGAACGTCAATTGAAAACATATAAATTAAAGACTTCTCACAAGCTGAACACATAGAAAACAAAAATCAATAACACGTGACACATAATCATAGATCGAAAACATTACATAAAATATAAAACGATAACAGAATTAGGAAACATAAACATAAAACATAAATTGATACATATTCAGAAATCATAAGCTGATAACGTCAACAAAAACATAATCGAAAGATATACACTAGAACATATACAAAATACAGAGACTGACAACAGAATATGAATACGAAAACAGAAAACTTAACAAAAATATAAAACAAAATATGTAAATTACATATCATATACATATACTGAAGATATCATATAATTATAAAAATGATGACATAATGAAGGAAAAAATGTCCACTCACAGACTCAACGATCAAGCCTTAGTGAGCCTGAAAGCGACAGAATGGGCTCATACGTGGAATCTATCACGCTTCCACAGCACTGAGACTATGAATCATGAGTCCAACTATAGTTAGGATACTCGAATTGACAAAGGTAATATGCTCGCGATGCCTGATATGCTCATGACATGCTAGACGATCATTTTATGCGACTAATATAGTCACTTGAAACAACCAAAACATGCTAACCATGTTAGGCCACCCTAATTCTATGGATGCGACCAACCCAAAACCTTGGGGGCTAAATCAGCCAAAACATCATCCACAAACATCACAAATCAATACAAACTCATGCCAAAATATTATCCTAAGCATGTACTATCATCAATATAACAAATGCTAATATAACCTAATTATCATACTGTTGGGAAGCGGCCGCGAGTGCGCAGTGGAATATTAAAATTATTATGTTGTTTTGCCTTTGCCCAAGACCAATTTGTTTTGATTATTCTACAAGCCTAGACATGTTACTATATATTCTAAGCATAAAATTCATAAAACATGCAAAGAACATAAACCTAAACATGCTAACTATCATAAGAACTCTAATTAAAATAAAGAAAGAAAAAGACTTACTTGAACCGAAAACTCCTACAGTCCTCCCTCCAATCTACAAGATTTTCTCGAACTCAGCAAACTGTTCCACGTTCAAAAGAGCCACCCAAATGTGTGGCCTCCAAAGATGTACACACCAAAGCCAAAACTCAACGGCAAGACTACGCCTTGAGTGCACGGGTATTTTGCCCTTGGTGCTAGCCTAGGCAAATACCTCAAAACTTTTAACTCGAGGTTCCTCAGGTCAATTAGACTGAAGGATCCTCAAAATCAGTGGCTTACTATTAAACTTTAGAGTTGCTCACTTATATAAACCCAATATATGAAAGGTTTGGTGTAAAAATTTGTGAAGAATTCTTTGGGTTTATATAGTTCTCCAAAGACAGCAAAATTAATTAAGAATCTGAAGTGGGATAAAAGCTAATTTAATCTTAGCCATTGGATCTTAATTTAATGGTTTAATGAGATTATAAAACCCTAATAA
This sequence comes from Zanthoxylum bungeanum, assembly GCA_019454045.1. Lineage (NCBI taxonomy): Eukaryota > Viridiplantae > Streptophyta > Magnoliopsida > Sapindales > Rutaceae > Zanthoxylum > Zanthoxylum bungeanum. Next base: position 31,592 of record SKCR01011724.1, read on the forward strand.
GAGGTTGGGCCGAATTGGAATTCAAAACAAATAACAAAATTTTTTTTACTATTCACATTACTATTCATATGAATAGTACTTTTTTTTCAATTCCAATTCCCAAAGTGCCCCCATCGTCATTCACCAATCCCTAAGCCACTATTGAACCTCATAAATGATATGTTCAATAATTAAACACATTGAACCATTTATGAACAATTCCTACATCAATCATATATGATGTTATATTTGTACTGTGCACTATTAACCATTGATTTCGACTTTGTTGTGTGTGACCTTTTGGGTTCCCCTCAAGTTTGACATGAAATGAATCATGATAATTTAATCGAACATAAATTATCCTCTGATCAGATGGTCGTTCGATTTCAATGACCAATGTTGACATCTAGCAACATGCCAAGGCCCCCAAATGAGAAGGAAAGATATATATACCCATTCTGTATGCGATTTACATATGATACGGTCCATCGCCTCACTGTATCCCCACCTATTGACCTAGGGTACGGAAACTGTCTACCCATATGGTCAAAGGTATGATGTTGATAGTGTCATGAATCGTGCTAACCCAAGAATCTCACATGATTCTTCCGTTGTGACCACAGTCTCAAGCACTGATCACACATATCAACCCGCGAACTGGAATACTACTCTTATAAGAAAATATTATCTGAGAGAGTGGTGATTCTCTGTTGTATCTTTACAAACTTCATGTGTTTCAACAAATGACCCAATCATACCCTTATGACCAGATCTTTTGAACCGGGGAAGGAGAATGTCAATGTTATTTGATCCACATATAAGATTGTAAAGACCTCAAGTCAAAGGAGTAGTCATATAATCGATACATGAAAGTGTTGGACAATTATAACCATAGCATCACTATTTGTACAAAACATGGCGTTGTTGTACAAATTAACTATGTGACATAGGAAATTGCTCTTTTATCAATTATAATTGGATTACCGGGATATATAAATGATAAAAGTCCATATGGGTACGCACGTATTCGGATAGTCCGATGACCGTATTTACTGCCAACATATCCAGGGATCTCTTGGGTCACTTCCCGAAGATTCACGGTTGACATTTGACTCGAACAGAAAATTAATATGAGATTAATTATGAAAGAGAAAATTAATCTGGTATTAATTACAACAATAAATTAATCTGGGATTAATTAAAAGAGAAAGAATTAATCTAGGATTAATTGCGACGAGAATTTATCGGGGATTAAATTCGCTGAGAATAGAGAACGTGATTAATTTAGAATTAATCGGTAAAGTAAATTTAATAGTGAAATTAGATTTTACTATTTGATTTATTTAATTGGGCTAAAATAATATATCGGATATATTAAATTGAAATTAGATTTCAACGCGGAATTAAAATTGGATTTTAATTCAAGCGAATGAATTAATTTAGAATTAATTCACGAGCGACTTTAGTAATAATTTTGCGAGGCACTATTATTTAATTAAATTGGATTTAATTACGTCGCGACAGAAAATTCGTTTAATCGGATTAAACGAAACTGAGCCTGAAGTGTGTTGAGCCACCCAACTTGAATTTTGAATTTAAGTGTGGGACCCACTAGTCACATCACTTGTCAAAGGTGATGGTGGTAGTTGGCTAAAGTGAATGGTTTTCATAAAACCACTTACTTTTAACCAACCTTGTTTTTGTTTTTTGGAAAACAATTACATCATTTGGTTTTTTTGAAAAGAAACACACAACATAACAAAAACACTTCTCTCTCTCCTTCCTCCCTCTCAATTGCCGAACATACACTCTTTGGAAGAGAAAAATTTTCTTTAATTTTTGTTCAAGCTAGCACTTAAAGGAGTGAATCAAGGTGATAGGGAAACTCACCCATTCATAGAAGGCTTGGAAGCTTCAACATCCATGGAAAAAGTTTTAAAACTCATCCAATCAATGTAAGTTATTCCGCAAACTTTCTTGATTAATTCACACACAAATCACTCTTAGACGATCTTGGCATGTTCCAGGAACACTTACAATGGTATCAGAGCGATCTAAGTTTGATTTGGAATTCTAGAGTTCATGACTTTAATTTGGGATTTTTGTGTTTGGAACTTGATTTTCCTAAATTGGTTGTTTGGTTATGGTTGGATGATGACGAATTGGATTTGTACATCAATAGAATTGAGGAAATTTAATTGGATAAAAAATCCCTAATTCTTGAGCCATGGGCGAATGTAACCCTTGAAAAGGCTCATGGTGTTTTTTTGAATTTTGACAAATTGGATATGTTAAAAGCATGAAACGAATATTGATTGTTGTTTTAATTAGATTGAAATCGAAAATTGGATGTTATTTCATGTAATTGCCATGAATGAAGCATGTTGGAATGGATTGATTTTGCTTCAATTTGTGTTTGACATGAATTGAAAATGTAGAGAATGATTAATTGAATTAATTAGTGTTTTGGAAGCATTAGATTAATTAATTAATTATGGTAATTACACTTGAATTGAATTAATTTGTAATTTGGAATAAAGAGTTAATTTAATTTATTGTATTTGGGCTTAATGGGCTTGGTTTGGCCAAGTTTGGTTTAGGATAATTGGTTGGATCCAATTGGGCCTAAAACCATTTCCATAAAGTCCAAATGTGATAATTAGGCCTTTAAAATTTTAATTGGGCCTAAATTGGTTTTTATGCATATGGTGATTCCTAATTGGGCCTTGGCATCTTGGGTTTGACCCATAATTGCCAAAGCCCATGCCTTCAGAATTAATTGAAAGCCCATTGGACTTTAATTGAATAATATTGGATACTAATTGGGCCTTTGAGACCCATAAAGATTGGATTTGGAATCCAAGTCTAAATGGCACTATTGAAAGTGTAATTATTTAATTTGGAATTAAATATGAATTAGTATTGAATATAATTTAAATTGGATTCAAAATTGTAGTTCGATATAATTCAAGAATACTTACTTTGAGTATTTATTCTTAACGAGTTGGACTCGGGCAAATCAAATTTTTGTTTGAACATTGGATGGTCATTAATCAAAGATTAATTAATTGGATTAGATTGATTGATAACATGCTTTGTGTGAATACTTGGATGTATGTATGAATAATGCATATCAGATGGATATTAGAAAGGTGGGGACAATTTTGGGAATTGTTGTAATAAATTTAGAATTTATTAAATTGGACATGCGTGTCCAGCCTATTACCTCTTTTCTCATTGTATTTCTCTTCTCACCTATTTCCCTCAATGTAAATGAGGTTTCTTTAGAAGTATTATGTAATTGGGTAGAAGTATGAATAGTGCTAGCGGGAGAGAGGAAATGGAGAGAATTGTTCTCGGAACAAGTTTGTTATATATCCATCCGAATATCATTATTATTTTATTCGCGCCATATTATGCTTTTAGAATGCATGCTTAAGGGTGTATGATGAGACCTAATTAAAGATAATAAAATGGTTTCCAAATCGCGACAAAAACCCTCATTTCATATTAAGCGTTTTTCCTTCCATTGAGTGATTTTCTCTCAAGATCCAAGATTGGCATTGGTTTGTTGGCCAAAGTCAAGAGCTTTGTCCATCACGGATGTGTTTGAATCCTGAAGGCTTTGTTCCATATCGTACGCCTTGGGCAAGTTGTGATTTGTTGGCCAAAGTCAAGGTCACTTCTTGTTCATTGGCCTCAATTAGAAGCTTTCCCACTGTCAATGGGTCACGCTTAACTGGTTTCATTAATCTTGTTGAGCCAAAGCCAAGGCTTAGTTGATTCAGAGGAAAAGGGTTAGGAGATATATTGGATATTTGTTTCGGACTTGGAGGTCCACCTACTATTGGACAAGTATGACCCATAACGTCACTATTTGTACAGATCATGGTGTTGTTGTACAAATTAACTATGTGACAAAGGAGATTGCGCTCTTATCATTTGTGATTAGATCACCTTAGATGTATAAATGATGAGAGGTCCCTATGATTTGTTCCTGGACGGAGAATGATATGAGACAGTATCAGTCCACGAAGGATAAATCATTAAATATCCCTAGTCAGAGTATTATCGAGATTGGACATCGATAAATACGTAAAAGACTAGTATTACACTTGTGCGCGTTGTGAGGGCACAACAGCATAGTTCTCATATATTTGGGTATTGGATACTCATGCAAGTGTAATAGGAGGTTGTGTTTCACCGATGGTACGGGAAACAGCTCCGCTCTGGATAGACCCCCTCAGAATCCCATTGGTAGTATGACTATGTGTCTATGGGAGTCCGACATCAGGGTAGGTGTATTTGGTCTTAACTTGAGACTTGCACCGCTAATGCTTACGAAAATCAATATACTTTAGTTGAGGTCGTCCAGGGGTGTAACAGGTCATGTGTACGCCGATACTGTGTATATTGAGAATCGTAAAGTATTGGGTGTGATGTCAAGACGGAAGTATCACTCCAGTCATAGTGGAGATGATGTCACATAGGATACGGTATTAGTGATCTTAAGTGCTGCGCGGCCATCGAGATATTATGACTAGGTCATATATATATCTGATTATAGAGACTAGTTACCAGACATCCGACAAGTGTTTCGTACGGGGCAGACACAACTCCAGCCCCAGGCCTAGCACGTGACAGTCCGATACTGTATCGAAATACGCAATACTATTGTATACTACACCTGATACAGATCTATTTATTCCTATAAGAATATTTCCGGAGAATTGGGTAGGCATGGCGCTTTGCTAGAAGCCAACCTTGTCTTGTAAATCGGTATAAACAAAGTACGAGGTACTTACGTGTTCGTATAGTCCGACGACCGTATTTACTGCCAACATATCCGGGGATCTCATGGGTCGCTTCCCAATGATTCACCGATGACGTATGACTCGCACTCATAATTAATCTGGGATTAATTTGATGAGAGAGAAATTAATCTGGGATTAATAACGGAGATATTTTATCTGGGATAAGATATCGTCTAAAGAGAGAAAACGATTAATTTGGAATTAATCGGGTAAATTAATATATTCGATATATTAAACGAAATTGGATTTCGACGTGGAATTGAAATTAGATTTTAATTCGGGCAAATGAATTAATTTAGAATTAATTCGTTAGCGACGTGAATAGTGAATTCGCTAGGCGTAATCATTTAATTACGACGCAACGGAAAATTCGCTAATTAGGAATTAGCGAACCCGAGCCCGAGAGCGATTGCGAGCGCATTCTTATTTCAAATTCGAGTGCGGCACGCAAGTCACATCAAGCGTCAAATCATTAGTCGCATAATGCGTCAAATTACATGTCACTTTGAGTGATGTGAATTGACAACATGTCACTTTAATAAAGTAATATGAATAGTTGATGTGTATTGGTGGAATAGTGTTAGTTGTGGAAGCATTTACCATTTGATTTTTTAATAGATTATTTGGTAAATCTTTAATATATTTTATGGTAAATATATAAAGCATTTTTGGAAAATGTTTTACCAACCTAAAAAAAAACACATTTTCCGTCTTATCTCTTTCTCTTTCATTCAGGCCCAAGGTGCTGTGAAAATGCTCACTGGTTTGCTTCAAAACCGTGAGCAATGGGGAGCTTTTGAGTGTGATTTTATGGCAAAATCAAGTAGAGCTAGCACTCCGAGAGACTTGCGAAGGTGATAGGGAAACTTACCCATGAGCCGGGAATCATTCGACGAAGATTTGGAGCTCAAATTCATGAAGCAAAACTGCAAAACATGGACAGTGGACTGCATGCAGTGTGCGCCACTTTGGAGGAGCAAAATCGTTTTGTTCTTCATCAAATCGTCTCAACCGATCGATGTGAGTATTCCGCTACCTCCTTTGATTTATTCACACTAATATTCATGCTTGTTTGATGATCTTGGGACCTAGAATAAAACCAACAATGGCATCAAGAGCCTAGGTTCAAGCATGAAATTTTAGGGCTTAAAATTTAGGTAAATTTGTTTTGAGCATGATTTGAAAGAATTGATTGTTTGAGTATGCTTATAACATGTTTAATTGCATATTGGTTGGATCAAATTGTTGAAAATTCATTTGGAATAATTTTCCCCAAATTTTATGAGTTGGCCGAATGTGATGTTATAAGGAATTCTTGGAATTTTTTCATTTTGATTCATTGGATGAGTTGTAATGATGTTGGATAATGTTAATTTGAAATTAATTAGATTGATTTTGAATTGAACATAATCCCCAAATTACTCACCTTGGCCGAATTGGATAAGCCCTTTAATGTCTTGGAATTTTTGATTTTTGATAATTGGATGTATTGGAAATCATTCGGGAAGTTAATTCGATGTCAATTGTGGAATAATTGGATTGAATTCGAATCGGACAAAAATAACTTCCTTGGCCGAGACTTAGAAGCATGTAAAATAGGTTTGATTTTTCATTAATGTGTTGGACATGTGATGATGATGATGAACATGATTAATTAAGCTAATTTGATGTTTTGGAAATATTGATTTGGGTAATTAATCATAATATACACTTTAGGTAATTAAATTAGAAATTTGGAATTTGGTAATTTAATTATTTGGGCCTTAAAATTGGATTTGGGCTTTTAAAGTTGTAAATGGGCTTATTGGGCTTTGTTGTACAAAGTTGGGTTTAGGCAAATTGGATTGGATCCAATTGGGCCAAAAACCACTTCCGTTAAGCCCATATGCGACTTAATGAACCTTTAAAGTTTAATTGGGCCTAATGGGCCAAGATTGATTTTTGGGCTTATGGGGTAACTCCCGGATTGGACTTTGGTTTTCGGTTTGATCCGAGTTGACCAAAAGTCCACGCCTTAAGAAATCAATTAAAAACTCATTGGACTTGAATTAAATTGACGTTAGACGTTAATCGGTCTTTGAGACGCATTACGATTAAATTTGGAATTTAAGTCGTAAAAGGTTTATTAATAAAGTGTAATTTTTAATTTGGAATTAAATAGTGAGTTAGTATTAAATACATATTAAATTGGATTTAATGTTGTAGTTTAATTTAATTCGAGAATCGTATTTTGAGTACTTATTCGCAAAAACGAGTTTGACTCGCACAAAATCAATTCGTTGTTTGAATATTGGATGATCACTAATTATCAAATTAATTAATTTGATTAGATTGATTGATAAATGCTTGTGTGAATACATGGTTGTGATGAATGAATAATGTATATCGGATGGATATTAGTCAGGTGGGGGCAATTTTGAAATTGTTGTAATAAATTCGATTTATTAAATTGGACCTGCGTGTCCAGCCTTATAACCTCTATTCTCTTTGTATTCTCTTCTCACCTATTCCCCTCAATGTAAATGAGGTTTCTTTAGAAGTGTAGTGTAACGGGTAGAAGTAATACAAGTGCTAGCTTGAGAGAGAAAGGGAGAGATTTGATCTAGGATCAATGTGTTAAGTATCCATCCGCATATCATTATTATTTATTTTTAAACGCACTTTATTATGTGTTTAGAATGCATGTTTAAGGGTGTATGATGATGAGACCTTAACAAAGATAATAAATTGGTAGCCAATTTGCACGCGAAAAACCCTAATCATATATCATGTGTTTTTCCTTCCATTGAGTGATTCTCACTCAAGATCCGAGACGGCATTGGGTTGTTGGCCAAAGTCAAGCCCTTTGTTTGTCGAAGATGTGTTTGAATCACGAGAGTTTTGTTACATGTCAGTGTCTTGTCCAAGTTGTGGTTTGTTGGCCAAAGTCAAGACCACTTCTTGTCCAACGACATTGATTACGAAGCTTTCCATGGTCAATGGGTCGCGCTTGACTAGAATCATTAGTTTGTTGTGCCAAAGCCAAGGCTTATGGTTTAGAGGAAAATGTTAGGTAATACATTGGATGTATTGGCATATATAAGATATATGTTTAGGATTTGGAAATCTGCCTACTGGATCTAGGAATTGGATTGGATCCAATTGATCTTAGAGATCTACCTAGTTAATTATCATACAATTTGTTGGCCAAAGTCAAGATTGTGTGATATTTAACGGGATCCTAGCCCACTAGGAAACACGGTTTCCCGAGTACTCGACAGAGGGTTAGAGGCTCGCCGAAAAAATAGTGGGAGGCAAGAATTGAATTTGCAATATTCGTTCAATTACTCGCCATACGCGCTCAAACAAATATCATTCGTCAAATAAATAAAAGTATTAGTTGGACTAATATTTAATGTTGTTTTAATTAATATAGTTGGACTATATTCAAACAAATTCAATAAAATAATTGATTTATAATTGGATTATAGTAATCAATATAATTGAATTAATATTATAGTTGATTAAATAATTGGATATTGTAATCATTATAATAAATAGTACCTGAAATAATTGATTAAATAGTTGGATTATTGAAATCAAAATAATATTGAAAGATTGGACATTTAAATATTTAAATGGTTTAATTTTCAAATTGGGAATTAAATTTCAGGATGGTCCCGGAAATATATAATAAGTTACTTTATTTGATAAAATAACATATTATGCCTAAGCCCAGAATTAAGCAAATAGTATAGCATAATCTTTGGAAGATTTATGTGATGATGACTTAAAGTGCTTAATTCATTATACTTATTATAAATCTATGTTTAGATTTAAGAAGTATTAAAATTGCAATTAATAATTCTTGGAGAATTAATGGCAAATCTCAATGAGATAAAGTCAAACTTTGCAGTTAGGCAAGTAGTGCAAGGCGCACCATACCTCAATATTCTAGAAACATAAGGCTTGGCCAAGGCTTCTGAAATATTGAAAAGGGTAAAGGCAAAATCATTATGATCTTCTGGGATGATAAATGACATATCCCAAAGTGACTGTCGTTTGGATATGACGGATACGAAGGAATTAAAGAAAGGGTAAGGCTCTGACTTTAAATAATTTGTCAAATTTATGTCCATTACTAGTATTAAAATTGGATTTTAAAATACTTAGCGTGGTATAAAAATATATGGATTGATGTTCAGAATCTGCTGTGAGCAGGAAACTGACTTCAAGCTGAGATAAATCTGCGAATCGGAAACGGGACGAAAGTCGATGTTTCAAACCGTGGATACCTAAGCTTAGGAACTACCCTTCGGGTGTGTACTTATATTAGGAAACTGTTATAATGTAACTAGTTTGACTAGAAACATTATCTTTATATCAGTGTTTAATCTGTTGCGGATAAACCTTTATATTCTAGAACACTAAAGTGTTTTCATTATATAAAGATGATATTGAGATGTACACATTAGATGTGAATAACATATTTATATTTTGAATATAAATAAAATCTTGAACATATGATATGACAAACTAATAGCTCATACTGATTTGATCAGAATAAACTTGTTTGTGGCATTGTTGTCAGGGACACAATTAAACAAGAGTCGTATATCCACACTTTTGAAGAGTGGGTACTAGGACTGATTTGATTATTCAAATAAAGTCTACGAATCTAGTTTATTAGGTAAAGTACATAAAACACTATTTACTTGGTAATAGTGAATGTGCCACCGATTTGTTAGCCCTATTCATAGTGAAGTAAGTGGGCCCATATCTAGTAAGGCTAGAAACGGATATGAATATTTCGTGACCTTAACGGATGTGGCATCACATTATGGTTATGTGTTTCTTTTGAAGAACACAAATCAGAAACTTTTAGAGTTTCGACACGGAATAGACAAACAGATCGGCTAAGTATTAAACCCTCACGGTAAGACCGTAATGGAAAACACTTAAGCAATAAGTTTAACTTATACTTGAAAGAGTATAGTATTCTTTCAAATGAGGACTCTTCCTAGGACACATCAGTTTGACGGTGTGTCCGAACGGAGAAACCGAATTTTGTTGGACATGATAAGGTTTATCAAGAGTCGCTCTGAGCTAACATTTTCCTTCAACGGATATGCATTAACAGTGCAAAACTTATTTAGAATAAGGTTCCATAAAAATCTGTTTGACAGAATTCATATTGGATATAAACGAGAAAGAAACAGGGTTTCACACTCCTGAAAATTTGGGAATGCAAGGCATACGTTTGGATGATACCAAACTAGAACCCAAATTGGATAAGTGCCAATTATAGGTTATCCTAACGGAAACCATAAGTATAGTACTTATATATCTCACTTGAGAACAATGAGATTGTTGCTCACCATGCGGTTTTCCTTAGAGGAATACCGATATGCAGTGGTCAGTGGGAGGACAGTAAAACTCGATGAAAATCGAGTAATATTGTTCAAGGCACGAAGTCCGTAATGGAACATAAATAGTTCATCAAGGATGAAACTAAACCATTAATCTTCGAATACACAAGAACCGTGTAGATCGGAGAGAATCAGAAAATAATCTAGGGTATGGGTTTCTGATCTCTCCTCATAAAGATGTCAATCTTATTAAGGAAGACAAACCGACTACGTTTGAGGAAGTGATACAAGGTATCGACTCCCTATATGTCAAAATCGCTTTCCTTAAACGGAAACCTTTTGGAGGATGTTTACAACATCCTGACAATTTTGTCGTAATAAAACCAGCAAACTAGGTTTGCGGGTTATTCAATCCATGTTTGGATTAAAGCAAGCATTAGGTTCTTGGAATTATCGTTTTGATGTAATCATAATGGTTTATGATTTAATTCAAAAACGAAAATGATTCTTGTGTATATAAGGAGGTTAGTGGGAGCGCACTGACAGTGGCTGTCCTATAAAATAATGATAATATATGTCATTTCTTGGAAATGATATTCCCATAATACAATCGGACAAAGCTTGGCTTTCGAGAAAATCTCTGTAGAATTCTTGGGATAAAACAACCTTTATTCTAGGAATAAAGATCTATTGGGATAGATTTAAAGTTGTTAACCCTCTCTGAGAAACTGTACATTGAAAAATGTACGCGACCTGGTGTCTCATACGCTCTGAGCATATGGATTCACAAACAGGCCAATCTGAGTGATAGTCACTGGATTGATATTAAGAACATCCGTTAGTATCTGAGAGATATAAGGATGCTGTCTTAATCCATGAAGATGGAAAACTTGAAGTGACTGGGATCACTACTGCAAGTTTCCAAACTGATAAATACAACGGTACTATAAAGTTTGAATAACGGAACAGTGAGCTGGAAATCTACCAAGCAAGATACTGTTACCGAATAAACAACAAATGAGGATTATTGATGTAGCTGAAGCACAATAGAAGCTATTTGGGTCGATAATAAATCTAATTAGATTAGATATAGTTCTGTTAGCGGCTGAGCTAGGCGTCAGCATAGGCTAAAGAATTAATGGTCTCATCAACGATCCAGATATATGCTTCGATACTCATCTGATTCGTTCGGATCATACATCGTAGCATGTGATTATCGAATAAATTACATCAGACGATAATCATGCAAATCCGCCGACGAAAGCTTTTCTCAGCAGTTTGAACCAACCGTACATAGTTCAGGTGTAAGACACTCGAGTGACTGGCTATAGGCCAAGTGGGAGATTGTTGGACAAGTATGACCCATAGCGTCACTATTTGTACATATCATGGTGTTGTTGTACAAATTAAATATGTGACAAGGAGATTGCGCTCTTATCATTTGTGATTAGATCACCTTAGATGTATAAATGATGAGAGGTCCCTATGATTTGTTCCTGGACGGAGAATGATATGAGACAGTATCAGTCCACGAAGGATAAATCATTAAATATCCCTAGTCAGAGTATTATCGAGATTGGATATCGATAAATACATAAAAGACTAGTATTACACTTGTGCCCGTTGTGAGGGCACAACGGCATAGTTCTCATATATTTGGGTATTGGATACTCATGCAAGGGTAATAGGAGGTTGTGTTTCACCGATGGTACGGGAAACAGCTTCGCTCTGGATAGACCCCCTCGGAATCCCATTGGTAGTATGACTATGTGTCTATGGGAGTCCGACATCAGGGTAGGTGTATTTGGTCTTAACCTGAGACTGCACCGCTAATGCTTACGACAATCAATATACTTTAGTTGAGGTGGTCCAGGGGTGTAACAGGTCATGTGTACGCCGATATTGTGTATATTGAGAATCGTAGAGTATTGGGTGTGATGTCAAGACGGAACTATCACTCCAGTCATAGTGGAGATGATGTCACGTAGGATACGGTATTAGTGATCTTAAGTGCTGCGCGGCCATCGGGATATTATGACTAGGTCATATATATCCGATTATAGAGACTAGTTACCAGACATCCGACAAGTGTTTCATACGGGGCAGACACAACTCCAGCCCCAAGCCTAGCACGTGACAGTCCGATACTGGATCGAAATACGCAATACTACTGTATACTACGCCTAATACAAATCTATTATTCCTTTAAATATTTTTCGGAGATTTGGGTAGGCATGGCGCTTTGCTAGAAGCCAACCATGTCTTGTAAATCGGTATAAACGAAGTACGAGGTACTTACGTGTTCGGATAGTCCGACGACCGTATTTACTACCAACATATCCGGGGATCTCATGGGTCGCTTCCCAATGATTCACCGATGACGTATGACTCGCACTCATAATTAATCTGGGATTAATTTGATGAGAGAGAAATTAATCAGGGATTAATAACGGAGATATTTATCTCTGGGATAAGATATCGTCTAAAGAGAGAAAATGATTAATTTGGAATTAATCGGGTAAATTAATATATTTGATATATTAAACGAAATTGGATTTCGACGCGGAATTGAAATTAGATTTTAATTCGGGCAAATGAATTAATTTAGAATTAATTCGTTAGCGACGTGAATAGTGAATTCGCTAGGCGTAATCATTTAATTACGACGCAACGGAAAATTCGCTAATTAGGAATTAGCGAACCCGAGCCCGAGAGCGATTGCGAGCGCATTCGCATTTCGAATTCGAGTGCGGCACGCAAGCCACATCAAGCGTCAAATCATTAGTCGCATCATGCGTCAATCACATGTCACTTTAATAAAGTAATATGAATAGTTAATATGTATTGGTGGAATAGTGTTAGTTGGTAGAAGCATTTACCATTTGATTTTTTAATAGATTATTGGTAAATCTTTAATATATTTTATGGTAAATATATAAAGCATTTTTGGAAAATGTTTACCAACCTAAAAAAAACACATTTTCCATCTTATCTCTTTCTGTTTCATTCACGCCCAAGGGGCTGTGAAAATGCTCACTAGTTTGCTTCAAAACCGTGAGCAATGTGGAGCTTTTGAGTGTGATTTTGTGGCAAAATCAAGTAGAGCTAGCACTCCGAGAGACTTGCGAAGGTGATAGGGAAACTTACCCATGAGCCGGGAATCATTCGACGAAGATTTGGAGCTCAAATTCAAGAAGGAAAACTGCAAAACGTGGACAGTGGACTGCATGCAGTGAGCGCCACTTTGGAGGAGCAAAATCATTTTGTTCTTCATCAAATCGTCTCAACCGATCGATGTGTGTATTCCGCTACCTCTTTTGATATATTCACACTAATATTCATGCTTGTTTGATGATCTTGGGACCTATAATAAAACCAACACCTACTGGATCTAGGAATTGGATGAGATCCAATTGATCTTAGAGATCTACCTGGTTAAGTTTCATACAACTTGTTGGCTAGAGTCAAGGTCGTGTGTTATTTAACGGGATCCTATCCCACTAGGAAACTAGGTTTCCCGAGTACTCAACAGAGGGTTAGAGGCTCGCCGAAAAATAGTGGGAGGCAAGTATTAAATTTGCAATTTCGTTTAGATACTTACCAATACGCGCTCATTTCAGTTTTCGTCATTATTTATTTATTTATAAATATATTAGTCGGACTAATATTCAATTGTTGTTTTAATTAAACAGTTAGGCTGTATTCAAACTACTTTATTTATAGTTGATTATATAATTGGATTATAGTAATCAATTATTTGAATTTTACCGATCATTTATAGTTGGTTATATAATTGGATTATAGTAATCAATACATTGAAAATAACCAATCAATGTAATTGATTATATAGTTAGACTATAGAAATCATTATATTCGATTGTACTCGAAATCGTTGATTGGATAATAGGACTATTGGAATCAAGATAACTGAAAGATTTGCGTTTAAAACATAATCCTGGGTGAAAATGTCTTTAAGCGGCTTCAATTTTCAATTTAGGAATAGAACCTCAGGAAAGTCCTGGGAGCCGAGAAGTTACTTTATTTGATAGAGTGACATCTCGGGCCTAAGCCCTGAATTGAGCAAATAGTAAAGCATGAGCTTTGGAAGACTCATCGTGATGAAAACTTTAGTGCTCAATCTGTTATGCTTGCAGCAATGACTCCTTAATTTCTTCGTCAGAACTAAGGATCATGCATTGAGTCTAACTCGGATTTCATGGCACTTTGCCATTTCACAAGTCGATGTCCAACATCGATTCTCCATAGGTGAAAGGATCAGTCTTTTCAACTAAGAGAACATCTAGACTGTTTTCTTGTATCAAATACAAGCGTTAAGGAGGCCTGGAAACCCTTTATGACCTACGGAATGTGTGTGTTGAAGGTCCTTCATCTACTTGAACTTCAGGTTCCTTCGTTGGTTCGTTGTTTTCAGGTTGGACTTCATCAAGTTCAACATGTCTATGATTACCACCTTCTGACAAAATTTCTACTTCTAGAAATTTTACGAAGCGAGCTACGAACACATTTCAATGCTTGTTATCATAGAACAGATATCCCCTCGTATTCGAAGGATATCCAACAAACCTAAACTTTTGCCCTCGAGGCGAAAGCTTATCTTGCTGAGTCACACTGACATAGGCAGGACAACCCCAAACCTTAATGTTACTAAGATTTGGTCTCCTACCGAACCATATCTCATACGGAGTCGTAGGAACATGTTTTGAAGGAATCTTATTCAAAAGATGTGCAGTTGTTAAAAGAGAGTAGCCCCATAAATAATAGGGTAAATCTGTGAAACTCAACATCGATCAGACCATATCCAATAAAGTCTGATTTCTCCTCTCATACACTCCATTGTGTTGTGGAGTACCTAAAGGTATATTGAGCCAGAATCCCATTCTCCTTCATATAATCCATGAACTCACTGGTCATATATTCGCCTCTTCAATCGGATCGAAGGAATTTAATATATTGACCAGTTTGTTTTTCTACTTCATTTCGGAACTCTTTGAACTTTTCAAAGGTTTCCGATTTATGTCGCATCAAATAGACATAACCGTACCGTGACAGATCATCGGTAAAGGTAACGAAGTATGAATAACCACTGTGAGCAGTCTGACTTAGTGGACCACATACATCAGAATGTACGAGTTCTAGTAAGTTAGTGGCGCGGTGTCCAACACAATAAAATGGGGCTTTGGTCATCTTACCCTGAATACACGATTCACAAGTTGGATAGGATTCAATGGTGAGATCTGGTATCAAACCATTCCTAACCAATTGGGTAAGGCGTTTAGCACCTATATGACCTAGTCGCATGTGCCAAAGTTCAATATTATTAATTACAGGTAACTACGTTTATTAACTCCAGTATTTAAAATATCTTTTGAAGTTTGCAATGTATAATGACCATGCTGGTTTGGACAACAAAGGATCTGAATATTACTTTTATCATATAAATACAAAGAACAGTTCTTAATATTAATACGAAAGCCTTCTGTATCCAATATAAAAGGTGATATAATATTAGCTACACATCCTGGTACAAAATGATAGTTATTTAAGAAAAGTGTCCCATTCGGTAATGAGATCTCGCATACTCCCACTGCAACTGCATCCAGAGAGTCTCCACTCATGAATCGTAACTACATCTCTCCAGGCTTCAGTCTTCTACTTTCCTTCAGCATCTGCAACGAATTGCAAATATGAATGAGACAAGCAGAATCTAAAATCCAATTGGATGTAACGGCTTCACAAGCCAAAGATAAATCAATAACTAGAAAAATAAATGTACCTGATGTAGATGCTCTCTCCCTACTCAGCTGGGCAATGTAGTCAGGACAGTTCATTTTCCAGTGCCCGACCTTGCTGCAGTGATGGCATTTATCTTCAGAAGCCCTCTTGGGCTTTGCTATGTTTGCCTGTTGTTGAGGACCGAAACCCTTCTTCTTCTTCCCTTTCTTCTTCTTTCCCTTTGACCAAGTCTGGGAAGAAGCAGAAAGAGAATTAGGTCTCGGAAGGGCGAGTCGGTACTCCCTTCTTGAGGTCCTCTTCCGCCATGAGCAACATCCTATGCAGCTCTTGGTAGGTGCAGAAAATCCCGTTCATGTTGAAATACATCACAAATTGGAGATAAGAAGCTGGGAGCGAACCAAAAATGACACTCCTATCGATAATGTCATTCAGGATGAGATTATATTGCCTCAGTTGATTGATCAAATTGATCATCTGAAGAACATGTGGGCTAACAGCTTGCCCCTCATCCAATCGCGTATGGAACAGTTCCATTGCGACCTTATGAACAACAACTTGTTCTTGGTTCTCAAACGATTGTCTCAATCGTGTCATCATAGTATAGGCATCTAACATGCCATAATATTGTTTCTTGAGTCCCGGTGAAAGCAAACTTAAGATGTCTGATTTAACCCTTAAATCATCATCCTTCCAAGCTTGGAAGACTTCGCGTTCTTCCGATGTAGCGTCCTCTGCCACAGCAAGGGGCAGTGGACCCTCAAGAACATATCCCAACCTCTCGAAATCGAGGACAATCCTCAAATCCAGATCCCAATTGGCGAAGTTATCAGCGCCTTTAAGTTTGTTCGCATCAAGCATACGCGCAAACTGATTGGCGGATGGTTCTGCCATCGCAAATCTATCATATAGATCACGAAAAATGATTAGCGGAGATTTAAGCAGTTTCATATAATATCATAAGCATAAACTAGATCATGGATTGATAATCTAAAAATGCCTCTCCCACTAAATCATGCAATAATGTAATCCCCAACAGAATATAATGATTTAAAAATTAAATTAAATACAAATAGTGAAATGTGGATCCCGTGAATATATTTCAGCTCACAGCAGAGGCACGGTCTCGCCTACGTATATTCATCAGGTAGACAACTCATTTATCAATCACTCACTAGTGACTCCTGGGTTTCCGATCCTGGTCGTTTCTCGTTATCGCTGCCAAGGCAGGCCCACAAGGAGACATACCAAGGTTAAACTAGTCAATGATAAACTCAAGTTACTTGCGTAACCCTGACAGCTAGGCACGTTCAGGATTCCGCTTTCGCTTGAATTTATCTAGTAACTGATATACATCCGGTATAAATAAATCTCTATCGGCTACACCCTCACAAACAGAGGACGCGGTCTCGGATGTAGTCACGGAGAAATATTTATAAACCGTATTGACAAGACGGAACAAATAACATGCATAAAATAAATACATAATTACATTTAGACCTTATTAATTAGGGATTTTTCGCTAAGTGTCATACATCCTAAATCTAATCAAATTAGATTAAAACATGCATGTATAAAGTTAAGAAAACATATTAAACATTGAATTAAAGGGCTAATCATATTAGGGGGCCTAGAATCAGACTTGCTCTGATACCCATTTGTAGGGGGTTTTATTGCGGAAACAAGTAACGCATCGGAACAGTGGAAAATCAAATTTTCCGATTTCAAAAATTTTCTCGGATAAATAAAAATAACTTATTTTTTTATTATCCAATAATCAAATTATGAAATAAAACACTATAAATCAAATTTAAGTGAATTTACCGAATTGCCCTTAAGCATTGTATTTTATTCATTTTAGTCCGAAAATTGTTCAAAATTTTTTGAATGATTCTAAATCTTTTCTAATATGAATTTAATATGTCCCAAATATCAAAATACAATTGGCAACAAAAATCCAAAAATTTGACACCAAGGCCGTGAGCCTCAATGAAGCACCAAAGTGTGCATTTTGCAATTTTAATGTTCAAAACACATCCAAATGAAATCCAATCAACATAAGATTTAATATGTATCATATAAACATCCAAATACACAGCAAAAGTGAAAAGCCCCAAATTTGGAAGTGGTCTTAAACCCTAATTTTTCAATTTCTTCAAATTGGACAAATTATACCAAATTGATTAAATCCAACACTTCAATCATGTTTCTTCCATTACAATCAAGCCTCACCGCAATGAAACAACAATAGAATAAATCTAGGTCATTTAAGAGTGGGTCAACAACTCTAGAATGGCAACAAGGTTCTAAAACCATGAAAAGAATACTAACTAGCTTATAGCAACATCATATCAACTTTATACATGCTAAACCCCTTATCAAATCATCACCAAAATACAAAGAATAAAGAATATAAAACACAAGAAATCACAAAGTGAAGCCCACAGAAGAGGAATATTTTTCTCTCTAATGGAAGGTGGAAATACTTACTAAATTCCAAGCTTTCTTTAGTTTTTGTCTTTCTTTCTCTCAAGCTCTTTTCTTTCTTCAATGGAGTTTTTGATAAAGTGTATTAAGGTTATCAATCTAAATGAAACAAAACAATATATACTTGCACACATTAGCCTTGGCCGAAATTTGCTAGTAATAATATCTAGATATTTGATTTTTGTTTCATTTAAAGTTTACTTTATTAACTTGTTACTTTAATCATTAAACCATTTAATGTAATAAAGCAAGTCAACAAAGGCAACTCAAGTCATTAAAATAAATATCATAACTTAGGATATTTATATTTTTAATTGATTTAATTATTACCAATTAAATAATTATTTAAATATAAATATATTAATATATGTATTATTTTACATTAATTATCAATACATATATGTTTATGATATTAGTCAATATCTCAATTTGACAATTAATAATGTGTATTTGAATTAATCTAATATTAAATACAAATACATAAAAAATAAGGAAATGACTATCGGGTCCCTACACATGTATTTTGCGTTTAACCTTTAAATGACTTTATAAATAATCAACATTACTTATAATTGTTGCTCTAGTGCTCTACGAGTATGTTTCATTAGTGAGACTCTCTAGATTCAGGCATATCCGTTAAGAAATCCAATTTCGTGTCCATAATTTATCCACCCGTAAATTATGACAATCGCGGATAAACTCGCTAAATCATATAGGTCGAGGTCATGGCAAATGTATAATTCCTCCGTCACAGATATCCGGATATATCCCAGATATAGATGTAAACGTCAAATCTCAATAGGGATTATCCAGTCGACTATTCTATTAGCAATCTCAAAAAGAACATTTACAAATAACTTCTAAATTGTACCACGGGCCCATGGTTTTTTATCTGATTGCTAATCATATGGACTACCTATGCTCTGATACACAGAATTGACGGATCATATCTCGATACACACAGGACACCTTGAGGATCCATCCACACCCAACGAATAGGCGGAGGTCTGATCTAAATAGATCGGTGACGTGACTGCCATCTAAGTGTGGAAGATGTCTCATGCACCCACAGTGGTATCTCAAGTCAAATAATCACAAGTGCTACTCAACCTGATAAGATTCTTATTGACGTTGGTGTATTTTCCATTAAGAATCTTCGGTGAGTCGTTCAGTGTTTATCCGCTATAAACACATACACGTCTATACTAGTCTCCAAGACTTATGATTAATTGAGAAACCATTGGAATCATATATTCCAGTATACGACATTACCGGTCTCAACGGGTTTACTATACTGACCAAGTAGTGTAAACCTTGACCAGGAACTGTTTGAGAATGACAACGTCATGATACTACTCAATGTCAGTTGCGATGCTTTTGCAACAGCATCATGACTAGTCATTCTAAGGTCATTAAGTCTTTACCATATTAAAAGATACATTATATTATAGAAACTGTATATATTATTCATAATAATAACGTTTTACAGTAGTATTCATAATGAAATACAACCGGGAATTGGCGCTCTGAGCCCCAACCCCAACACTTATGACTCAGAAAAGTCAAACCATTGTCAATAGTACGATTTAGGGACAAATTGGTATTGGTCAGTCTGGTAAAGCCTAGTCCTGCCAATACGGTTTAAGCCTTTTGGGTCTATAGTTACAATGGGAGTAAATTTTAGACTTAAATTATTATTGAGGATTTTAGCCAGTTTAATGAATAACTGTCAAATGGATTCCTCTATTGAAAATTCCCCAAAGGGAGGGTGGAGCGAACTCTCTTAAATACCCTTACCTCTTAGACTCTTATTACCTTGATGACAGGAATAAACAATAGATCCTCCAATTAGTCCAACACTTTAAATATGCTTTAAGGTAAGCTTTGAGTAAATGATTATCTAGATGTCTTCACATCTTTTCCTTTTGGCTATAAAAAGGTAGTGAGTGAAGGAACACCAAATCATTATCTAACTCTATTATTACCTTTGGTTAAATTAACTTTAGTTTGGAAAGTTTTATTAACGCCTTGGTCCCACCCCACTTGTATCTTTTATAATGTCTTTTATTATAAATAAGTGATTTATATTTATTAGCCTTAAAGGTAATAAATCTCTAAGTTCATCACGGAATAATTAATTAGCTAAGGGATAAGCAATACACTCTCTATTTCTTAGAAAGTCTCTAGATGATTGCACCCTAAAATAATCATGCCAATTCTAATCATACATAGAATCATCAAGCATATGAGTTTTAATATGTTGGAATTATTTTAGGCATTAAATAACTTTGATTAATATTTAATTATGATATTCCATTTTATTTTATTCAAATAAATTTACTATACAAGTTTTTCTGCAGACGCGTGAACTTTAAATGCAATTTCACAATTCAAATCTTAACCAAACATGCAAAACTTGTGCCTAAAATTAAGTTCAGGGGTTTGCTTTCCAACGAGCTTTTAAACACCCAATTTTGAGTTCAAACGAGTGAGAAATAATCAAAACAGAAACGGCGCGTGTGATACCACTGTTGGGAAGCGGCCGCGAGTGCGCAGCGGAAAATTAAAATTATTATGCCGCTTTCCTTTTGCCCAAGACCCATTTGTTTTTATTATTCTACAAGCCTAGGCATGTTACTATATATTCTAAGCATAAAACTCATAAAACATGCAAAGAACATAACCTAAACATGCTAACTATCATTAAGAACTCTAATTAAAATAAAGAAAGAAAAAGACTTACTTGAACCGAAGACTCCTCCAGTCCTCCCTCCAATCTACAAGATTTTCTCGAACTCAGCAAGCTCTTCCACGTTCGAAAGAGCCACCCAAATGTGTGGCCTCCAAATATGCACACACCAAAGCCAAAACTCAACGGCAAGACTACGCCTTGAGTGCACGGGTATTTTGCCATTGGTGCTAGCCTAGGCAAATACCTCAAAACTTTTAACTCGAGGTTCCTCTAGTCAATTAGACTTAAGGATCCTCAAAATCAGTGGCTTACTCTTAAAATTTAGAGTTGCTCACTTATATAAACCCAATATATGAAAGGTTTGGTGTAAAAATTTGTGAAGAATTTTTTGCGTTTATATAGTGCACCAAAGACAACAAAATTAATTAAGAATTCGATGTGGGATAAAACTAATTTAATCTTAGTCATTGGATCATAATTTAGTGGTTTAATGAGATTATAAAACCCTAAAAAGAGTTTGGGCCGAATTGGAATTCAAAACAAATAAAAAAAATTATTATTCACGTGAATAGTATTTTTTTATTCAAATTCCCAAAGTGCCCCCATCGTCATTCACCAATTCCTAAGCCACTATGGAACCTCATAAATGATATGTTCAATAATTAAACACATTGAACCATTTATGAACAATTCCTACAGCAATCATATATGTTGTTATATTTGTACTGTGCACTGTTAACCATTGATTTCGACTTTGTTGTGTGTGACCTTTTGGGTTCCCCTCAAGTTGGCCATGAAATGAATCGTGATAATTTAATCGAACATAAATTATCATCCGATCAGATGGTCGTTCGATTTCAATGACCAAGGTTGACATCTAGCAACATGCCAAGGCCTCCAAATGAGAAGGAAAGATATATATACCCATTCTATATGCGATTTACATATGATACGGTCTCTCACCTCACTGTATCCCCACTTATTGACCTATGGTACGGAAAGTGTTTACCCATATGGTCAAAGGTATGATGTTGATAGTGTCATGAATCGTGCTAACCCAAGAAATCACATGATTCTTCCGCTGTGGCCACAGTCTCAAGCACTGATCACACATATCAACCCGCAAACTGGAATACTACTCTTTTAAGAAAATATTATCCGAGAGAGTGGTGATTCTCTTTTAAGTTTAGAATACTGTCTGTTTTCACTTCGATTTTGCAAAATTTTCGCTCGATGATTCTGACTTTGTCGTATTGTGATTCAGACCTACAAAACACACTCAACACACATCAAGAAGTTCAAAAGCTCGAAATAACCATAAAATACAAAATAAAGAGGCGGTAAATATAGATATATTAACCAGTCATCATACCACTTCAACTTAATATTTTACTAGTCCTCAAGCCCAAGCAAAAAAAAAAACTTAAATAAATTAACTTAAGCCACTTTCGTAGGGATGACGAATTACATTTAGCGTATGCAACAAGCCTTTAATCCCTTAGACATCCATAATGAACAAGTTATAGTCTCGTGATGGTTTACAGCGACGATACCCTTAAACATTTTTTCAACACACACATGTAAAATCACACAAATGCAACAAAAAAGAAAACTAAACAAATAAAACAGTCATGAGAGTTATACATAACATTATCCTCAAAGATTGCCCAGTAACGAAATCAAAGAAAACTTCAAAGTGCTCAACTCAACTCAAATCCAATTTCTTAAATAAGTTATCTAAATCGGACTCACAATGTGTGTGGTGTGTGTGTGAAGGTTCGGTCACAGCTCGATTCCTAAGTGATTCAACATTGTGATTTCGTCATAAGAATTAGAATCTGATGGGTCAAACTAATCTAGATACTCAAATATGCTCTGTGTCTGCTTACTTGCACTTAATATGGTACAACTTTTCCCTACTCTATCTTCTTTTGACTCATCTACCCTTTAAGGTAGCGTTTCTCCTTTTGGTGGTCATAATACTCGCATATTGGTAGCTTCACCCTTAAAAGTTATAGGTGGTTTATCTGTTTTTTTTCCTTATTCTTCTTTTTTTTTTCTCTCTTTTGTTTTTTTTTTCTAGCATACCATACATCATAAAAAAATTACAGGCAGAGACAAATATCGAGGCAAATGATCATTCATCTTCAAACAGTCGTATTATGATCCGGACCTACAAAACATACTCAACACATCAAAACATTTATAAAGCTCGAAAAAAACCTAAAATGTAAGATAAATGGTAGTAAATATAGATATATTGATCGCTAATCCTAGAGTAACTCAAAGCGGTCTCTATGTGGTTTGTATGGTGAACTTGAATTTTACTCATACTACAAAACGCATAAATGTTATCTTCATCACGAACAAACAGATGACAGAAAACAAACCTAACTTATAGAACACTTATTTGCACCCAACAAGTAAACTGTTTGTAATCCCCAATAGTGATCACTAATATGATCTTCTTCTTTTACATATAGCAAACATCTACCTACATTACCGCGTCATTTATGTAACAATCCAACAATATTTGTTAATCATTGCACCAAAAGGTGCAAATGATTAAGAAAAAATATATTAAATTTGTGGGTAGGTCCCACATGCATAAAAGAAAATAATAAAAAAATTAAAATTCGATATTTGCACAATAAATCTCATGCCTATAAATAAAGGCTTCATTTCATTATTTTCTCCATTTCATTCTCAAGCAAATTATCTATATTTAATAGAGAAAAATATTATTTCTTCCTAAGAGTTGGTGAGAGAGTTGTAGTTCTCATATTCTAAGAGAGTGTGAGATTTTTCACTACTTGTGTTTAGAAAGAAGTTGTAAAATTCTTTCCACTATCGTGAAATCCTTCTACATTTGCTCGTGGATGTTTCCCTCACATTGAGGGTTTTACGACATTAAATTTGTGTCTCACTATTTTATTTTATTGTTAAGATTTATGGTAGGCTAAGCCTTCTAATTATTATACTGTTATATGGTAGGCAAAGCCTCTTAAACTAATAATTATTCATAATTTCACTTTACTTGCGTGCTAGCTTCAACCCACGATCCCCTAATAGTGGTATCAAAGCTTTAGGTTCAGGGTTAATGTTCATAGAGACTATTCACATATACGGTATAGTACTATTCACGTATACAGCACTATTTACATATACTGTACTATTCACATATTCGGTAATTCATGTATTTAGTATTATTCACGTAGACGATACTATTCACATATATGGTACTATTCATGATGAAATTGTAAAAAGTCGGTTCAAGTGAGAAGCTGATCGTCATCAGAAATGTGTCAGGAAAGTTCGAAATTGAGAAGTTCAATGGGAGCAACTTCTCCATATGGAAACTTAAAATAAAAGCAATCTTGAGAAAAGAAAATTACTTAGTGGCAATTGGAGAGAGACCAGATGGAATGACTGATGAAAAATGGAAAGATATGCATGACAAAGCTATAGGCAACCTGCATCTAGCCTTAACAGATTCTATGTTATCCAGCTGTTGTAGAGAAGAAGACTGGAAAAGATATTTGGGATGCACTTACCAAATTGTACGAGGTCAAGTCACTACACAACAAATCTTCTTGAAGATGTGACCTTACACGCTTCGAATGAGTGAGACCACATCCATGACGAATCACATCAACAACTTGAATACACTATTTTCCCAACTCACAGTGTTGGATTATAGTATATATCAGAAAATGAACGTACGGAGATTGTACTTCAAAGTCTGCCTGATTCGTATGATCAATTTATCATTGACTTGACGAGTAATGTTGTCACTGGTAATCTAGTTTTGATGAAGTTGTAGCTGCTGCTCTAGAAGAAGCGTCTAGACGCAAAAATATAGAAGGTCGATCATCTAGTTCGCAACAAGTAGAAGCATTGGCGATGCAAGTGGGAGATCAACGGAACGTGGCTCAAGTGGGAGTCAAAACCATGGCAGATCGAAATCAAAAAGTAAGAAGAATGTTAAATGCTACAACTATGGAAAAAAAGGGCACGTCAAGAAAGATTATTGGAATCTAAAGAATGGTATAGAAAAAACTCATGTTGCAACAAAATCTCAGAGATGTGTTACAAGTACATCTCAAGAAGGTGGCGCACTTTACAGTGAAGTAGCAATGGTATTCAATGATAGTAGAAAACAGATTAGTGATGCATGGTTAGTTGATTCTGCAGTAACATGGCACATGACCTCTAGGAGAGAATGGTTTTGTCATTATGAACCTGCCTCTGGAGGATCAGTTTTTCTAGGCAATGATCATTCATTGAAAATTATTGGGATTGGAGCTATCAAAAAAAAAAGATGTACAATGGTACAATTTGCACTGTACAAGATGTTCGACATATTGTGGGAATGAAGAAAAATCTTATGTCAGTCTGACAACTAGATGACCTAGGATACAAGACCGTTGTTGAAAATAGAGTATTAAAAATGGTGAAATGAGTACTTAGAATCTTGAAAGCTGAAAAGATCTCAGAAAACTTATATATGCTCTTGGGAGACTCGATTCAGGAAGCAATTGCATCGGTAACATCACTAGATTCTGGAGAGGAAGTTTCTATGTTGTTGCACCATAAACTATGCCACATGTCAGAACATGAAAAAAATATTCTCGTCAATCAAAGCTACATCTAGGCTTGAAAGAAGTTAGTCTACCGTTTTGTGAGCATTGTGTTATAAGTAAGCAAAACAGACTAAAATTCAGTAAGTCAAGTGCCCGGAGCAAAACCATTTTAGAATTAATTCACTCTAATATTTGGGAAGCACTGGTTCAATCTCTGGGGAAAGAAAAATATTTTCTATCATTTATTGATGACTTTTCTAGAAGATGTTGGGTGTACCCGATCAAAAACAAGTCAGATGTGATGCCAGTTTTCAAAAACTTCAAAGCAAAATTTTAAATAGAAATTGGGAAAAAAAATCAAGTTTTTAAGGATGGATAATGAAGGAAAATATTACAGCAAGGATTTTGATGCATATTGTCGGCAAAAAGTCATCAAAAGATAAACTACTACACCATACACTCCTCAAAAAAATGGTGTGGCGGAAAGGATGAATCGAATGCTACTAGAAAGAGTAAGAGTTATTCTCAGACAAAAATAGTCTACCAAAATGCTTTTGGACAGAAGCAGTTCATACAGCATGTTATATTGTAAATAGATCTCCATCAAATGCCAATGATTTGAAGACACCGATGGAGATGTGGAGCGGAAAACCAGCTGATTACTCATCTCTTCATATTTTTTGGATGTTCTGTATATGTGATGTACAACGCTCAAGAAAGAACAAAGCTAGATCCAAAATCTATAAAATTTATTTTCTTGGGTTATGTTGATGGAGTAAAGGGGTATCACTTGTGGGATCCCACTACCCACAAGATCATCATCAACGAGGATGTGATATTTACATAAGAACAACTGCATAAAGAAGGAAATGATAGCACTTCAAAAGAAAGTACAAAGACTACAACAATACTTGTGGAAAATAATCTAGAACGAGAAAATTCAGATTCTTCTGAAGCAGCACCAGAGCACAAGGTACCAGAACCAATTGCGTTTGAAGCTTCTGAAGTTCATCGATCAACTCAAGAGAGAAGACCTTCAGGGTGGCACTTAGAGTATTTTACGGAGAGTAACATTACATACTGTCTTCTAACAGAGGATGAAGAGCCATCTACTTTCCATGAAGCTACAAGTGAAGTAAATTCATCTTTATGGATGGCAGCAATGCAAGAAGAAATAGAAGCTTTACACAGAAATATAACATGGGATCTAGTACTATTACCACGTGGAAGAAAAGCCATTGGTAATAAATGGGTCTACAAGATCAAGCGAGATAGCAATAATCAATTAGACCGGTATTGTGAATGATTGGTGGTGGAAGGATATGCTCAGAAGAAGGAATTGATTTCAACGAGATATTTTCTCTAGTGGTTTGACTTACAATAGTCAGAGTAGCCCCGGCTTTGTGTGCTACTTTTGACCTACATCTGGAACAGTTGGATGTAAACACTGTATTTCTTCATTAAAAACTTGAAGAAAAATTTATATGCTCCAACCAAAATGTTTTGCTGAAATAGACAATGAGAACTTGGTTTACAAGTTGAACAAATCTCTATATGGTCTCAAACATATGCCGAGATGTTGGTATAAGAGATTTGATTCCTTCATTATTT
>SKCR01011725.1:0-57238 GCA_019454045.1 Zanthoxylum bungeanum
AGGGGTGTCTTAACATCTGGTGCCCTAAAACAACTGGTTTGGGAGCCACCGACCCAACACTGGCTACATAGATGGAAGATATTGTATATAAATAAAAAATAAGAAAAAATCAAAGAAAAAATCAGAAAAATATTACTCTCTTATCAACTACACTTATGACTGTTGTGGGCAAAAATAAATTGATTAATATTTTGTTGGCCATGTATATGAAGAATGGTAAAAATAATCGGAGAATTTACTTATTCAGTAATTTAAAATAAAACAAAACAACTAGTAACTTGGAGTAGAAGTTTCACCTGATTAGTCACTAACATCTTTATTCTCTTTTCTCTTGTCTTTTTGCTTTTGTGTGCATTAGTTATAACTAACTTTTTACTTTTGTAAAAACGTTTGTGGGTATCGTTGCTGTAAACCCTCACGAGACTACAACTCGTCCACTAGGGACACCTAGGGGTTTAAAGGCTTGTTGCATATGCTAAATGCAACCGTGATCCCTACGAAAGTGGCTTAGTTTAATTTTATTTTTATTTTGTTGTTTTTGCTTGAGGACTAGCAAAATGTTAGGTTTGGGGTGTGAGGAGCGGAAAATATATCAATATTTACCGCCCTTTTACTTAATATTTTGTTTAGTTTCTCGGGTTTGATGAACGTTTTGATATGTTTATTTTATTTTGCAGATAAAATAATATCGGGACTCAATGAAATCATTTAGGATGAAATATGGGTCAAATAATGGCAATTATTGGACTTGATATTTAATTTTGGAGATTGGAAACTTGAAAGGGCGTTTTGACGAAGTGCAGTTTTGGAAATTCCAGTTTTGCGCATCTGTCGTATTTTGGGCATACCGCTTTAACTCAAATTTTGGATTGAGCTGATTCAAGTTCCAGATTAAAGAAGACTCAAAGATCTACAAATTTTAAAGACAAAATAATTTCTAATTCTGAAGATTTCATGCCCGAAATTGATGAACTATCCAGAAGTGTGTGGTGTGTAATTATTAAAAGTCATTATCAATCATTTTCAAAGCAAAATATTAATTAATAAATAATTAATAAAAATTATCAAATCACACCAAACAAGATAAGCAATTCGTGGAGCAATTATGGATTTGGTGGAGTAATTAGTGGAGAAATTAATAATGGATTTGGTGGAGAATTTGATGATGATTTGATGGTGGCAAAATTTTGCCTATAAATACCAAGCCATTTCATTTGTAAAATTCATACTTCTTCTTTGAAATTCTTAATGAATAAATAGAAGATTGTATCTAGTTTAGTTATTTACAGTTTTAAGTAATTAATTTTCACTTTCGCACTTTCTTTTCTTTACTTTTCAGTTTTTACTTTCCGCAATTTACTTTTACGCACAACATTTTCTTTCTTTACTTTTGCAGTTTTTATTTTCAAGCAATGAGGAGGTAATTCTCCTTTGCTGGGGTGAAAGGTAAAGCTTTTATTATTACTATTTAGATTAATCTCCCTTAATTATAATATAAAAACTATTTAAAAAAAACCTGACTTAAAAAGGGATACCGCTATATTGGTCGGTGGTAATTAATTATAAATTGTTTTTAACCTGACTTAATATGGATACCACCGCCTGGTTGGTCGGTTGGTAATTAATTATTAATTTGACTTAATCAGGATACCGCCTATATGGCTGGTTAGTAATTATCACGCAAAGTTAATATATTATATTAAGGGAGATATCTAAAATAGTAGTAATAAAAGTTGATCCTCTAACCCCAGCATTCTCTTTTATTATACTTTTACTTTATTTAATTCAACAATTTACTTTCAGTAATTTATTTTTAATTTTTTTTTACTTTTACTTTTTACTTTTTACTTTTTACTTTTTACTCTTACTTTATTTACTTTTCAGCAATTTACTTTTCAGTATTTAATTTTCAGCAATTTACTTTTTTTTTTAGTCTTTTATTTATTTAAGTTTTTACTACCCGTAATATGTGTCGTAACTAAGCCAGTTATCTGGGGTTGTGATGAATTTCAATATCACTGTTTTATAAGGGTTAGATTATAGGTGGGTAATTTAAAGATTTATTTATTGAGTCTTAATCTTAATGCTTTTTATTAACTGGCCATTAATAAAATTGATTAGGTAAACTTAAAATGAACTAGACATAGGGATTTTAAGTTTAAGACCTTAGACTCAATAGCCCACGATCTTCCTTGAGGATAGATAACCCTTTAATAGATTTCCTTACAGGATAGGAATATACTTGTCGGGCGGGGGTAGCCATAATTGGAACTCAAACTTAATGAATCTAGGTAATTTGGTTGACATAGACATATGGTTCAATTGGGTTATACTAGGTATTTGTAATTGACCATCGGAATAGGCTTTTACATAATTTAGTGTTCCAGGTTAATAAATCAATATTTTACCCAACTATAAGATACCACTTCATCTTTTAAATAATATTGGAATAAATCACAACCAACCCTGGATAGTTTTTATAATTTGAATTTCCACCAACCTACTTTCGAACCATTTTATTTACTTGTTTTTAAATTTAGAATCGTCACCATTTTAAATCAATCAATCAACTTGTTAGATATTAGTAATCATTTGACCTCATAAAAATATTTAGATATTAAGTCCTCGTGGGATCGATATTTTTATACTACTTGAACGATAAGTGCGCTTGCGTTATACGTGTGTGTTTACGCCGGTCACTGGGTATACCGATGCAAGTTTTCCAAACCGACAGAGACGACTTAAGTCGCATCCGGGTACATATTTTATTTGAATAACGGAGCAGTGAGCTGGAAATCTTCCAAGCAAGATAATGTTGCCGATTCAACAACTGAAGCGGAGTACATCGCGCAGCAGCTGAAGCAGCAAAATAGGCGTTTGGATCCGAAAATTCCTAATTGGATTAGGAGTAGTTCTGTTAGCAGCTGAGCCCGTTCCATTGTATTGTGACAATAGCGGGGCTATAGCACAGGCTAAGGAACCAAGGTCTCATCAACGATCCAAACATGTTCTTCGACGATTCCATCTGATTCGAGAGATCATACATTGTGGCGATGTGAAGATCGAAAAGATCGCATCAGAGGATAACATTGCAGATCCGCTGACGAAAGCTATTCCTCGGGAAAAGTTTGAGCGACATGTACATAGTTAAGGTATTAGATGCTTGAGTGACTGGCTATAGGCCAAGTGGGAGATTGTTAGACAGTTATGACCTATAGCGTCACTATTTTGTAAATGATATTGTATTATTGTACAAAATTAACTATGTAGTAATGAAATTCCCTTTTACCATTTTGTAATTTATTTACTTTGATATGTAAATGGTAAAAGTCCCTATGATTAGTTCCGGATTGAGATGATATGAGACAGTATCAATCCATAAAGGTTTAATCATTAAATATCCCTAGTCGTAGTATTATCGAGATTGGACATCGATAATGCGGAATAGACTAGTACTGCTGCTTGTGCGTGTTGTGAGGGCACAACGGCATAGTTCTCATATATTTAAGTATAGGATACTTATGCAAGTGCGGTAGGAGGTTGTGTTTTACCGATGGTACGGACAACAGCTTCGCTCTGGATAGACCCCGCGGAATCCCATTGGTAGTATGTCTGCGTGTCTATGGGAGTCCGCTTCAGGGTAGGTGCATATGGTCTTAACCTGAGACTTGCATCGCTAATACTTACGACAATCGGTAGACTTTAGTTTTGGTCGTCCAGGGCTTTAACAGGTTCTGTGTACACCTCTTCTAGGTTTATCGAGAATTGTAGTGTATTGGGTGTGATGTCAAGAGGGAAGTATCACTTCAGACATATGGAGATGATGATCGCGCAGGATACAGAACTAGTACTCTATAATGGTTGCAACCATCGGGATAATATGACAAGGTCATGATTATCCGATTCAAAGAGACTAGTTGCTTGATGTCCGATATATGTTTCGTACGGGGCAGACACATCTCCAGCCCCAGGCCTTACATGTGATCATCCGATACTGGATCGATATATATAACACTATACTGCGGTATACTACGCCTGTTATAGATCTTATATTCCAGTAAGAATATTTCTCTGGAGAATTGGGAAGACTTGGTGCTTTGCTAGGAGTCGACCTGTCTCGTAAATCGGTAGAACGTAGTACTTGGTACGTACGTGATTCGGATAATCCGACGACCGTATTTACTGCCAACATATCCGGGGTTCTCATGGGTCGCTTCCCAAAGATTCACCGATGACGTATGACTCGCACTTATATTAATCTGGGATTAATATGATGAGAGAGAGAATTAATATTGGATTAATTGCGGAGAAACTTTATCTTGGATAAAATGCCTTATTAGGAGAGAGAGAGAGATCGATTAATTGGAATTAATCGATAAAATAATATATTCGATATATTATTAAACGAAATTAGATTTCGACGCGGAATTAAAAATCGGATTTTAATTCGGGCAAAAGAATTAATTTGGAATTAATTCATTAGCGATCTGAATAATAATTCTGCTAGGCGTAATTATTTAATTCTCGTCGCGACGGAAATTAGTTAATTCGGATTAGCGAATTTGGGCCCGAAGGTGTTTGCGGACACATTCGTATTTTGAAACGGGTGGAATCCACAAATCACACCGCGATATCTCATTACTTGACACGAATAGATGATGGATGTATCTAGTCACCTTTAAGGGATGATACATTGTCTATATTCTCTATGTGAGGTAATGATGGCAAATCATGAATTTTCCTTTGGAGGGAAAACCTTTCACGGTTTTTGAAGGGTTTTTAATTAAAAATTCATTTTTTGTATTTGATACATGATTGCTTTTCATTTTGGCTTCTCACGTTTTTTT
The DNA here is from genome assembly GCA_019454045.1 of Zanthoxylum bungeanum. Classification (NCBI taxonomy): domain Eukaryota; kingdom Viridiplantae; phylum Streptophyta; class Magnoliopsida; order Sapindales; family Rutaceae; genus Zanthoxylum; species Zanthoxylum bungeanum. The sequence continues at coordinate 4,848 of SKCR01011725.1, forward strand.
TTTATGAAAACAAAACAAGAAGTGAAATAAGCAACTCTCTCCTCTTCTTCTCCTCCCATCTCTCACGCCATTTTTCTGGTTTCAGTAGGCAGTGAACTGCCGAACAAGATAAAAGAAAATGGAGGGAAGCAAGTGTATTTTGTGGCAAAACAAGAGTGCTAGCACACTCCGGGATTATGCTAAGGTGATAAGGGAAGTATACCCATGAGCAAGGAACATTTTGATGAAGCTTGGAGCTTGATTTTGGTGACCAAAAACGCATCATTGGAGGCCATGACAGGAACTGCCGTGAGCAGTGGCAGTGGGCAGTGAGTTCATTTTTGTGCCCAAATCGTCTCTCAACGCTCGATGCTTTGTAAGTATTCCGCACTTAAATCGTTGTATTCGCTTATGATTCATGCTTGAGTTTTGATCTTGGGACCTATAGAAACTTCAACAATGGCATCAAGAGCTTAGGTTAAAAGCATGAAAAATGTTAGGGCAAAATTTGGGCAAACTTGAATTTGAGCATGATAAATTAAATTGGATGGATTTTATGCTTAATTGTGTTTGAATTGAAGATTGATTAGGTCAATTTGAAGAAAATATGATTGGATCATTTTTTCCACCTTGGCCGAATTTAATACATTTTAATTGATGATTGGTTGGATCAATTTGATTAAATAGTGTTTGGAAAAATTTCCCCAATTTTGATGAGTTGGCCGAGAGTTATGCCCCTTTTGTTCTTGGTGAATTTTGATTTTTTGAAACATTGGATGTGTTGAAAATCATTAGGGTATGTTGATTTAATGTCGAATTGTTTTTTTAATTGGATTGAAACAAATCGGACATGTAATTAACCTTATTGCCAAGAATAAGTAAAGCATGTAATGAGTTTGATTTTAATCTTAATGTGTTGGACATGTGATGATGAAATTGAGTATGATTAATTGGACTAATTTAGTGTTTTGGAAATGTTGATTTAGTTGATTAATCATGTAATGCACTTTAAGTAATTAAATTGCTAAATTGGATTTATGTAATTTAATTATTTGAGGCCTTAATTGGATTTGGGCTTCTAAAGTTGTAATTGGGCCTATTGGGCTTGATTTTATCAAGTTGGGTTTAGGCCAAATGGATTGGATCCAATTGGGCCCAAAACCTTAACCATAAAGCCCAAATGCAACTAATGGACCTTTGTAATTTGATTGGGCCTAATGGGCCAAAATTAATTTAAAGGCTTATGGGGTAAATCCCGATTGGACTTGGTTTGCGGTTGACCCGAGTTGACCAAAAGACCATGCCTTAAGAAATTAATTAAAGCCCATTAGACTTTAATTAAATTAATATTGGATATTAATCGGGCTTTGAGACCCGTAGCGATTAAATTTGGAGTTTAAGTCGAAAGGGTTTATTATTAAAGTGTGTTATTTAATTTGGAATTAATAGTGAATTAGAATTAAATACAAATTGAATTGGATTTAATTGTGTAATTTAATTTAATTCTAGAATTTGTACTTTAAGTACTTATCCGCAAAAACGAGTTTGACTCGAACAAAATCAAATCGTTGTTTAACATTGGATGATCACATAATTATCAGATTAATTAATTTGATTGATTGATTGATAGCATGCTTATAGTGAATACATGGTTTGATGCATGAATAATGTATATCGGATGGATATTAGATGGGTGGGGCAATTTAGAAATTTTGTAATAAATTCGATTTATTAAATTGGACCTGCGAGTCCAGCCTTATCACCTCTATTCTCTTTGTATTCTCTCTCATCATTCCCCTCTATGTATATGAGGTTTCTTTAGAAGTGTGTGAACGGGTAGAAATAATACTGTGGCTAGCTTGAGTGAGAAAGGGAAGATTTGATCTAGGATCAATGTGGTTAAAGTATCCAAGCCATCACGCATATCATTATATTTATTTCATACTCACTTTATTATGTATTTAGAATGCATGTTTAAGGGTGTATGATGATGAGACCTTAACAAAGATAATTAAATTGGTAGCCAATTTGCATTTGCACGCGAAAAACTCCTCGGTCTATATAAGCGAGTATCCTTCTATTGAATGATTCTTGTTCAAGATCTGATTGAGCATTGGTTTGTTGGCCAAAGTCAAGACCTTGTCAATTATGGATGTATTTGAAGCAGGAGGGTTTTGTTGGAAATTATCTAAGGTCCCAAGATCAAATCAAGACATGAAAACATGCGTGAATACATCAACGAAGATAGCGGAATACTTACATTGATCGGTTATGTCGATTTGAAGACGAATCATGCCCAAAAAACGCACTGCCTTTGTAAGCCCACTGCAGCAGTCCATGCTCACTGTCTTGGCAGTTTCGGGTCTCAAAACGAAGCTCCAAACTCCATCGGATGAGTCCCGCCTCATGGTCGAACCTCCCTACCACCTTCGCAAGACTTGAAAGTGTGCTAGCACTTGAATTTTCACCATGAAAATCCACTCTTTGCTTCCCTTTTGTGTCACGTTTTTCTGGTTCAAAACCAGTCCCCATTTCAACCTCAGCTTTGGGCGTGAGAGAAGAGAGAAAAATGAGAGAGAAGAAGTTTTGTATTAAGTTAAAATGATTTACCAAAAATCAATTTATATTTATGCCATAATTTTCATTAAATTAATAATAAATTATGACACATAACATGCAATGGCTTAGAGTGTCAAACACTCAAACTCCATGCAATGACATTGAGTGCAATGTACACAATCTACATGCAAAGCATTAGAATGACATGTGTCATGTGGGCCCCACACGTTTCCAAATGAAAGTGGGCCCACGTGCACTCACGCGTTCGGGTTCGATATTTCCGAAATACCGAGCTTACGTCGCGACGTTAATCAATCAATCGAATAATTGCGGCTACCGAAATTATTATTTACGTCGCTAACGAATTAATTCTAAATTAACTCGTTTGCCCGAATTAAAATCTAATTTTAATTCCGCGTCGAAATCTAATTTCGTCTAATATATCGAATATATTAATACATCGATTAATTCCGAATTAATCGTTTTCTCTCTTTAGACGACATTTTATCCCGGATAAAATATCTCCGTTATTAATCCTAGATTAATTTTCTCTCTCTTCTATATAATCCCAGATTATTCAAGAGTGCGAGTTGTGCGTCATCGGTGGATTATCGGGAAGCGACCCATGAGATCCCCGGATAATCTGGCAGTAAAAACGGTCGTCGGAGTATCCGAATCACGTACGTACCAAGTACTACGTTCTACTACCGATTTACGAGACAAGGTCGACTCCTAGCAAAGCACCAAGTCTACCCAATTCTCCGGACATATCCATTTAAGAATATTAAGATCTGTATCAAGCGTAGTATACTAATGTATTGTGTATATCGGCCCAGTATCGGATAGTCACGTGCTAGGGCTGGGGCTGGATAAGTGTCTGCCCCGTCCGAAACACATATCGGATGTCTGGTAACTAGTCTCTATAATCGGATATTCATGACCTGGTCATAATATCACGATTGGATGCGCATCACTTAAGAGCACTAATACCGTATCCTGCGTGACATCATCTCCATTATGACTGGAGTGACACTTCCGTCTTGACATCACATCCAATACACTACGATTCTCAATATACCCGGCATTGGCGTACACAGAACCGGTTACAGTCCTAGACGACCTCAACTAAAGTATATCGATTGTCGTAAGCATTAGCGATGTAAGTCTCAGGTTAAGACTATACACACCTACCTTGATTTCGGCCTCCCATAGACACATCGTCATAATACCAATGGGATTCCGAGGGGTCTATCCAGAGCGAAGCTGTTTCCCGTACCATCGGTGAAACACGACCTCCTATCGCACTTGCATAAGTATCCAATACTTATATATATGAGAACTATGTCGTTGTGCCCTCACAACGCGCACAAGTGCAATACTAGCCTATTCCGCATTATCGATGTCCAGTCTCGATAATACTACGGCTAGGGATATTTAATGATTAATCCTTCGTGGACTGATACTGTCTCATATCATCTCAATCCAGGAACTAATCATAGGGACCTCTCTTCATTTATATATCTATGGTGATCTAATCACAAATGATGAGAGTGCAATTTCCTTGTCACATAGTTAATTTGCTACAACAACACAATGATCTGTGCAAATAGTGACGCTATGGGTCATTTTGTCCAACAATCTCCCACTTGGCACGTAGCGAGTCACTCAAGTGTCCTACACCCGAACTATGTAAGGTTCGCTCAAATTGCTGAGGAAAGGTTTTCGTCAGCGGATTTGTTTGATTATCGTTTGACGCGATTTTACGATCATCATCACATCGCCACGATGTATGATCCGAACGAATCAGATGATATAGAAGTATATATCTGGATCGTCGATGAGACCTTTAATTCCTTAGCCTGTGCTGACGCCTAGCTCAGCTGCTAACAGAACTATATCTAATCTAATTAGATTTATTTATCGACCCAAATGGCTTCTATTGCTGCCTCAGCTGCAGCAATAATCCGCATTTGTTGTTTATTCGGCAACAGTTATCTTGCTCGGAAGATTTCCAGCTCACTGTCCCGTTATTCAAACTTTATAGTACCGCAGTATTTAATCGTTTGGAAACTTGCTGCAGTGATCCCAGTCACTTCAAGTTCTCCTTCTCCATAGTAAAAGATAGCATCTTTAGTTCTCAGAGATACTAACAGATGTTCTTAACTTCAATCCAGTGACTATCACTTGGATTGACCCGATTGTGACTCCATATGCTCGAAGCGTATGAGACACCAATACAAGTACATTTTAAATGTACAATTTCCCAGAGAGTGTTAACAAACTCCAAATCTATCCCAGTAGATCTTTATTCCTTGAATAAAGGTTGTTACTCCCCAGAATTCTACGGAGAATTTCTATGAAAGAATATCTATGAAAGCCAAGCTTTCACCAATTGCTATATGGGAATATGGGAATTTCACTGTCAGTGCGCTCTCCCACTAACCTCCTTATATACACAAGAATTATTTCGTTTTGAGTCAAATCATAAACCATTATGATTATTTCAAAACGTCAGTTCCAAGAACCTTATGCTTGCATCAATCCAAACATGGATCGAATAACCCGCAAACCTGGTTTGTCGGTTATACAAAATCGTCAGGATGTTGTAAACATCCTCCAAAAGGTTTCCTTTTCAGGAAAGCGATTTTGATTTGTAACTGACATATTTCATAAATGAAATATTAGTTATTTTCAAGCATTTTCAAAATGGATTTACCATGGCAACAGGTAAAAGGTTGAACCGTTATTAACACAATGTTGATAACGATACCTTTCCGTCAAAGCCTAGCTTTGTACGTTGGTATGTTGCCATCCATGTATGTCTTCCTTGAAGACGTTTAATGTACCATAGGCACAATGCCTTGTGGTACAACAACTAGTATCCAAACATAGTTGTTATACATGGAATCCATTTCGGACTCATGGCACTTTGCCATAACAGGGAGTCGATACCTCGTATCACTTCCTCATAACGTAGTCGGATGGTACACCTCCATAAGATTGACATCTTTATGAGGTTAGATCAGAAACCCATACCCTAGGTTGTTTTCTGACTCTATCCGATCTACTAGTTTCTTGTGTATTTGAAGATTAATGGTATAGTTCATCATAGATGAACTATTTGTGTTCCATTAAGGACTTCGTGCCTTGAACAGTATTACTCCGATTTTCATCGAGTATCACTATCCTCCCACTGACCACTGCATATCGGTATTCCTCTCAGGAAAACCGCATGGTGAGCAACAATCACATTGTTCTCATGTGGGATTTATAAGTACTATACTTAAGGTTTCCCTTAGGATAACCTATATTGGCACTTATCCAATTTGGGTCTTTAGTTTGGTATCATCCAAACGCTATGCCTCGCATACCCAAATTATCAGGAATGAGAAACCTCGTTTCTTCCTGTTCATATCCTATATGATATCTGTCAAACAGATTTATATGGAACCTTATTCTAAATAAGTTTTGCACTGTTAATACATATCCTGTTTGAAGGAAATAGTAGCTCAGAGCGACTCGTGATAAACCTTATCATGTCCAACAAAATTCGGTTTTAGTTCGGACACACCGTCTAACTGACGTGTCTCGGGAGGAGTCCTCACATGAAAGAACACCGTACTCTTTCATTTATATATGAAACTTACTGCTTAAGTATTTTCCATTTCGGTCTTACCGTGGCGGAATAACACTATAGCCGATCTGTTCCTTCTTTGTGTCGAAACTTCAAAAGTTTCCGATCTGTGTTCTTCAAAAGAAACACATAACCACAACGTGATGCTACATCCGTTAAGGTCACGAAATATTCATGTTCACATCTAGCCTAGCTAGATATGGGCCCACTTAATTCACCATGAATAGGGCTAACAGATCGGTGGCCCTTTTACTATTACCAAGTAAATAGTATTTTAGGTATTTAACCTAATAAACTAGATTCGTAGACCTTATTTGAATAGTCAAATCAGTCCTAGTACCCACTCTTAAAAGTGTGGATATACGAGTCTTGTTTAATTGTGTCCTAGACAACAATGCCACAAATAAGTCTCCATTGATCAAATCAATTTAAGCTATTTATTTGTCATTTTATATGTTTGAGATTTTATTATATTCAAAATATAATTCTGTTATTTACATCCAATGTATTTATCTCAGTATCATCTTTATATAATGAAACACTTTAGTGTTCTAGAATATAAAGGTTTTATCCGCATCGGATTAAACACTGATATAGAGATAATGTCTCTAGTCAAACTAGTTACATTATAACATTTCCTAATTTAAGTACATACCCAAAGGGTAGTTCCTAAACTTAGGTATCTACGGTCGAAACAGCGACTTTCGTCCCGTTTCCAATTCGCAGAGAAATCTCGGCTTGAAGCCAGTATCCAGCTCACAGCGGATTCTGAACGTCAATACATATATATATTATGTACCACACTAAGTATTTAAAATCCAATTTCAATACTAGTAGTAAACATAACTTTGACAAATATTTTTAAAGTTAGAGCCTCGCCCTATCTTTAATTCCTTCGTGTCTTCCATATCCAAATGGTAGTCACTTTGGGATATGTCAATTATCTTTTCAATATTTCACAAACCTTTGGCCAAGCCTTGGGTTTTAGAATATCGAAATGATATGCACCTTGTGCTACATGCCCAATTGCAAACTTTGACTTTTCCCACTAGAATAGTCAATTAATTCTCCAAGAATTATTATTGCAATTTTAATACTTTTAAATCTAAAGATAGATTTATTATAAGTATATTAATTAAGCACTAAAGTCATCATCACATAAATCTTCCAAAGACTTTATGCTCTACTATTTGCTTAATAATGGGCTTAGTCATAATAAGTTATTTTATCAAATAAATTAACCTATTATTAATCCCAATTGAAAATTAAATCATTTAAAGCATTTAATCCAATGATTATATATTTTAAATATCACTTTTCAATTCTTTCTTTTTTTCATTTCAATAGTCCAACTATTTAATCAATTTAATAAGGTACTATTTATTATAATGATTACAATAATCCAATTATTTAATCAACTATAATTTTAATATTGATTACTATAATCTAATTATAAAATCAACTATCATTTTAATTCAATTATATTGATTACTATAATCCAATTATAAAATCAACTATATATTGAATGAGTTTGTATATAGTCCAACTATATATATTTTTAAAACAACATAAAATATTAGTCCAACTAATACTTTTGATTAATATGACGAGTAAAATAATGAGCGTGTTTAGCGAGTATTCGAACGAATGTTGCAAATTCAATACTTGCCTCCCACTATTTTTCGTCGAGCCTCTAACCCTCTGTCGAGTACTCGGGAAACCGTGTTTCCTAGTGGGCTAGGATCCCGTTAAATATCACACAATCTTGACTTTGGCCAACAAATTGTATGATAATTAACTAGGTAGATCTCGAAGATCAATTGGATCTCATCCAACTCCTAGATCCAGTAGGTGGACATCCAAGTCCCAAACATATATCTTATATATGCCTATACATCGAATGTATACCCTAACCTTTTTCCTCTGAATCAACTAGGCCTTGGCTTTGGCACAACAAACCTAGTGATCCCAGTCAAGCGCGGACCCATTGACATGGAAGCTTCGTAATCAATGTCGTTGGACAAGAAGTGGTCTTGACTTTGGCCAACAAACCACAACTTGGACAAGACACCAATATGGAACAAAGCCTCGTGATTAAAACACATCTTTGAAGGACAAGGGCTTGACTTTGGCCAACAACCCCTGCCAATCTAGGATCTTGAGTAAGAATCACTCAATGGAAGGAAAAACGCATGATATTTGATGAGGGCTTTTTCGCGTGCAAATTGGCTACCAATTTAATTATCTTTGTTAGGTCTCATCTTCATACACCCTTAAACATGCATTCTAAATACATAATAAAGCGAGTATGAAAATAAATAATAATGATATGCGGATGGATACTTAACACATTGATCCTAGATCAATCTCTCATCTCTCCCTTTCTCACTCAAGCTAGCACTAGTATTACTTCTACACCCGTTACACTACACTTCTAAAGAAACCTCATATACATAGAGGGGAATAGGTGAGAAGAGAATACAAAGAGAAGAGGTGATAAGGCTGGACACGCAGGTCCAATTTAATAAATCGAATTTATTACAACAATTTCTAAAATTGCCCACCCGACTAATATCCATCCGATATACATTATTCATTCAACACAACCACGTATTCACACACATAAGCATGCTATCAATCAATCTAATCAAATTAATTAATCTGATAATTAAGTGATCATCCAATGTTCAAACAACGATTTGATTTTGTTCGAGTCAAACTCGTTTTTGCGAATAAGTACTTAAAGTACGAATTCATGAATTAAATTAAACTACATCATTAAATCTAATTTAACATGTATTTAATACTAATTCACTATTCAATTCCAAATTAAATATTACACTTTTATTTAATAAACCTTTTACGATTTAAATTCCAAATCTAATCGTAACGCGTCTCAAAGACCGATTAACGTCCAACGTCAATTCAATTAAAGTCCAATGGGCTTTTGATTGATTTCTTAAGGCGTGGACTTTTGGTCAACTCGGGTCAAACCGATAACCAAAGTCCAATCCGGGATTTACCCCATAAGCCCATAAATCAATCTTGGCCCATTAGGCCCAATTGAACTTAAAGGTTCATTAAGTCGCATTTGGGCTTTATGGTCAAGGTTTTGGGCCCAATTGGATCCAATCCATTTGGCCTAAACCAAACTTGATAAATCAAGCCCAATAGGCCCAAATACAACTTAAAATTCCAATTTCCAAAATTAGGCCCAAATAATTAAATTCAAAAAATCCAATTTCCCAATTTAATTACCAAAGTGTATTACATGATCAATCAACTAAATCAACATTTCTAAAACACCATATTAGTCCAATTAATCATGCTTGATTCATTATCATATGTCCAACACACAAATTGAAAGATCAAACCCATCTACATGCTTAAGGTCTCGGCCAAGGGAGTGATTTTTCATGTCCAATTCGTTTCAATCCAATTAATCCGCATTCGACATTAAATATCATATCCCGAATGATTTCCAATACATCCAATTATCAAAATCAAAATTTACCAAGACATTAGGGCATTAGTCACATTCGGCGGCCAACTCAAAGATTTTGGGGTTTTTGTCCAATTCGAAATCCAATCCAATCCAAGATTCAAATTAACATCAACCTAATCGATTCTAACTCATCAAATGAATTAAAAAACAAAAATCCAAGATCCCAAAATCATATACATTCGGCCAAGGTGAATAATTGGGGAAAATAATTCCAAATCAATTTTCATCAAATTAGTCCAACCAAATGAATTTAAACATGTTATAAGCATACTCAAACAAGCAATTTATTCAAATCATGCTCAACAAACATTTACCCAAATTTTAACCCCTACAATTTTCATGCTTGCAACATTAGCTCATGATGCCATTGTTGGAAATTATCTAAGGTCCCAAGATCAAATCAAGACATGAAAACATGCGTGAATACACCAACGAAGATAGCGGAATACTTACATTGATCGGTTATGTCGATTTGAAGACGAATCATGCCCAAAAAACGCACTGCCTTGTAAGCCCACTGCAGCAGTCCATGCTCACTGTCTTGGCAGTTTCGGGTCTCAAAACGAAGCTCCAATCCATCGGATGAGTCCCGCCTCATGGTCGAACCTCCCTACCACCTTCGCAAGACTTGAAGTGTGCTAGCACTTGAATTTTCACCATGAAAATCCACTCTTTGCTTCCCTTTTGTGTCACGTTTTTCTGGTTCAAAACCAGTCCCCATTTCAGCTTTGGGCGTGAGAGAAGAGAGAAAAATGAGAGAGAGAAGTTTTGTATTAAGTTAAAATGATTTACCAAAAATCAATTTATATTTATGCCATAATTTTCATTAAATTAATAATAAATTATGACACATAACATGGCAATGGCTTAGAGTGTCAAACACTCAAACTCCATGCAATGACATTGAGTGCAATGTACACAATCTACATGCAAAGCATTAGAATGACATGTGTCATGTGGGCCCCACACGTTTCCAAATGAAAGTGGGCCCACGTGCACTCACGCGCGTTCGGGTTCGATATTTCCGAAATACCGAGCTTACGTCGCGACGTTAATTCAATCGAATAATTGGCGCTACCGAAATTATTATTTACGTCGCTAACGAATTAATTCTAAATTAACTCGTTTGCCCGAATTAAAATCTAATTTTAATTCCGCGTCGAAATCTAATTTCGTCTAATATATCGAATATATTAATACATCGATTAATTCCGAATTAATCGTTCTCTCTCTTTAGACGACATTTTATCCCGGATAAAATATCTCCGTTATTAATCCTAGATTAATTTTCTCTCTCTTCTATATAATCCCAGATTATTCAAGAGTGCGAGTTGTGCGTCATCGGTGGATTATCGGGAAGCGACCCATGAGATCCCCGGATAATCTGGCAGTAAATACGGTCGTCGGAGTATCCGAATCACGTACGTACCAAGTACTACGTTCTACCGATTTACGAGACAAGGTCGACTCCTAGCAAAGCACCAAGTCTACCCAATTCTCCGGACATATCCATTTAAGAATATTTAGATCTGTATCAAGCGTAGTATACTAATGTATTGTGTATATCGGCCCAGTATCGGATAGTCACGTGCTAGGGCTGGGGCTGGATAAGTGTCTGCCCCGTCCGAAACACATATCGGATGTCTGGTAACTAGTCTCTATAATCGGATATTCATGACCTGGTCATAATATCACGATTGGATGCGCATCACTTTAGAGCACTAATACCGTATCCTGCGTGACATCATCTCCATTATGACTGGAGTGACACTTCCGTCTTGACATCACATCCAATACACTACGATTCTCAATATACCCGGCATTGGCGTACACAGAACCGGTTACAGTCCTAGACGACCTCAACTAAAGTATATCGATTGTCGTAAGCATTAGCGATGTAAGTCTCAGGTTAAGACTATACACACCTACCTTGATTTCGGCCTCCCATAGACACATCGTCATAATACCAATGGGATTCCGAGGGGTCTATCCAGAGCGAAGCTGTTTCCCGTACCATCGGTGAAACACGACCTCCTATCGCACTTGCATAAGTATCCAATACTTATATATATGAGAACTATGTCGTTGTGCCCTCACAACGCGCACAAGTGCAATACTAGCCTATTCCGCATTATCGATGTCCAGTCTCGATAATACTACGGCTAGGGATATTTAATGATTAATCCTTCGTGGACTGATACTGTCTCATATCATCTCAATCCAGGAACTAATCATAGGGACCTCTCTTCATTTATATATCTATGGTGATCTAATCACAAATGATGAGAGTGCAATTTCCTTATTACATAGTTAATTTGCTACAACAACACATGATGATCTGTGCAAATAGTGACGCTATGGGTCATTTTGTCCAACAGGTTTTGTTCCCATCGGTGTCTTGTCCAAGTTGTGATTTGTTGGCCAAAGTCAAGATCACTTCTTGTCCAACGACATTGATTACGAAACTTTCCTTGTCAATGGGTTCCCGCTTACTGGAATCATTAGGTTTGTTGTGCCAAAGCCAAGGCTAGATGATTCTGAGGATAAGGTTAAGAAAATGTATTAGATACATTGCATAGTAATATGTTTAGGACTTGGATGTCCACCTAACCAGAACTAGGAATTGGATTGGATCCAATTGATCTGTGAGATCTACCTAGTTAAATAGCATACAGCTTGTTGGCCAAGTCAAGGTGTATGTTATTTAATAGGATCCTAGCCCACTAGGAAACACGGTTTCCCGAGTACTCCACAGAGGGTTAGAGGCTCGACGAAAAATAGTGGGAGGCAAGTATTGAATTTGCAACATTCGTTCAATTACTCGCCATACGCGCTCAAACAAATATCACTCGTCATATTAATCAAAAGTTTAGTTGGACTAATATTTTATGTTGTTTTAAAAATATTTATATATAGTTGGACTATATACAAACTCATTCAATATATGGTTGATTTTATAATTGGATTATAGTAATCAATATAATTGAATTAAAATGATAGTTGATTCTATAATTAGATTATAGTAATCAATATTAAAATTATAGTTGATTAAATAATTGGATTATTGTAATCATTATAATAAATAGTACCTTATTAAAATTGATTAAATAGTTGGACTATTGAAATCAAGAAAGAATTGAAAAGTTGAATATTTAAAATATATAATTGGATTAAATGTTTTAAATGATTTAATTTTCAAATTGGGAATAAATAATAGGTTACTTTATTTGATAAAATAACTTATTATACCTTAAGCCCAAAATTAAGCAATATAAGTAGAGCATAAAATCTTTGGAAGATTTATGTGATGATGACTTTAATGCTTAATTTAATATACTTGTCATAAATCTAATTTTTTGATTTAAGAAGTATTAAAATTGCAATTTATAATTCTTGAAGAATTATTGACTATTCTAGAGGAGATAAAGTCAAAGTTTGCAATTGGGCATGTAGCACGAGGTGCACATCGTTTCGATATTAAAAACCCAAGGCTTGGCCTAAGGTTCCTAAAATATTGAAAAGGATAATTGACATATACCAAAGTGACTGCCATTTGGATATGGAAGACACGAAGGAATTAAAGAAATGGCGAGGCTCTAACTTTAAAAATGTTTGTCAAAGTTATGTTCACTACTAGTATTGAAATTAGATTTTAAATACTTAGTGTGGAACATAAAATATATATGTATTGATGTTCAGAATCTGCTTTGAGCAGGATACTGACTTCGAGCTGAGATTACTCTGCGAATCGGAAACGGGACGAAAGTCGCTGTTTCGACCGTAGATACCTAAGTTTAGGAACTACCCTTTGGGTGTGTACTTAAATTAGGAACTGTTATAATGTAACTAGTTTGACTAGAAACATTATCTCTTTATCAGTGTTTAACCCCACTGCGGGTGAACCTTTATATTCTAAAACACTAAAGTGTTTTATTATATAAAGATGATACTGAGATAAATACATTAGATGTAAATAACAGAATTTATATTTTGAATATAAATAAATCTCAAACATATAAATGACAAATAAATAGCTCAAATTGATTTGATCAATAGAGACTTATTTATGGCATTGTTGTCTAGGACACATTAAACGAGACTCGTATATTCACACCTTTGAAGAGTGGGTACTAGGGCTGATTTGACTATTCAAATAAGGTCTGCGAATCTAGTTTATTAAGTAAAGTACCTAAAATACTATTTACTTGATAATAGTATAAAAGCCACCGATCTGTTAGCCCTATTCATGGTGAAGTTAGTGGGCCCATATCTAGCTAGGCTAGATGTGAACATGAATATTTCGTGACCTTAACGGATGTGGCATCACGTTATGGTTATGTGTTTCTTTTGAAGAACACAATTCGGAAACTTTTAGAGTTTCGACACGAAGTAGATAAACAGATCGGCTATAGTATTATACCGTCGCGGTAAGACCGTAATGAAAATACTTAAGCATTAAGTTTCATGCATAAATGAAAGAGTACAATATTCTTTCATATGAGGACTCTTCTCGAGACACGTCAGTTAGACAGTGTGTCCGAACTAAAACCGAATTTTGTTGGACATGATAAGGTTTATCACGAGTCGCTCTGAGCTATCATTTCCTTCAAACAGGATATGTATTAACAGTGCAAAACTTATTTAGAATAAGGTTCCATGAAAATCTGTTTGACAGATGTCATATAGGATATGAACAAGGAAGAAACGGGGTTTCTCATTCCTGATAATTTGGGTATGCCAGGCATGACGTTTGGATGATACCAAAACTAAAAGACCCAAATTGGATAAGTGCCAATATAGGTTTTCCTAAGGGAAACCTTAAGTATAGTACTTGTAAATCTCACATAAGAACAATGTGATTGTTGCTCACCATGCGGTTTTCCTGAGAGGAATACCGATATGCAGTGGTCAGTGGGAGGATAGTGATACTTGATGAAAATCAGAGTAATACTATTCAAGGCACGAAGTCCTTAATGGAACACAAATAGTTCATCTATGATGAATCTATACCATTAATCTTCGAATACACAAGAACAGGGTAGATCGGATACAGTCAGAAAACAACCTAGGGTATGGGTTTCTGATCTAACCTCATGAAGATGTAAATCTTATTGAGGAATACAACCGACTACGTACGAGGAAATGATACAAGGTATCAACTCCCTATTTTGGCAAAGTGCCATGAGTCCAAAATGGATTCCATGTATAACAACTATTTTGGATACTAGTTGTTTACCACAAGGCATTGTGCCTATTGGTACATTAAACGTCTTCAAGGAAGACATACATGGAAGGCAACAAACCAACGTACAAAGCTGGGCTTTTGATGGAAAGGTATCGTTATTAACATTGTGTTAAATAACAGTTCAACCTTTTACCTGTTGCCATGGTAAATCCATTTTGAAGATGCTTGTTGATAACTGCATATTTCATTTATCAAATGTGTCAGTTACAGATCAAAATCGCTTTCCTGAAAAGGAAACCTTTTGGAGGATGATTAGAACATCCTGACGATTTTTGTATAACCAACAAACAAGGTTTGTGGGTTATTCGATCCATGTTTGGATTGAAGCAAGCATAAGGTTCTTGGAACTGTCGTTTTGAAATAATCATAATGATTTATGATTTGACTCAAAACGAAATAATTCTTGTGTATATAAGGAGGTTAGTGGGAGAGGGCACTGACAATGAAATTCCCATAAAACAATTGGTGAAAGCTTGGCTTTCATGGATATTCTTTCAATAGAAATTCTCCGTAGAATTCTGGGGAGTAACAACCTTTATTCAAGGAATAAAGATCTACTGGGATAGATTTAGAGTTGTTAACACTCTCTGGGAAATTGTACATTTAAAATGTACTTGTATTGGTGTCTCATACGCTTCGAGCATATGGAGTCACGATCAGGTCAATCCAAGTGATAATCACTGGATTGAAATTAAGAACATCTGTTAGTATCTCAGAGAACTAAAGATGTTGTCTTAAACTATGGAGAAGGAGAACTTGAAGTGACTGGGATCACTGCTGCAAGTTTCCAAACAATTAAATACTACGGTACTATAAAGTTTGAATAACGGGACAGTGAGCTGGAAATCTTCCGAGCAAGATAACTGTTGCCGAATAAACAATAAATGCGGATTATTGCTGCAGCTGAGGCAGCAATAGAAGCCATTTGGATCGAAAATAAGTCTAATTAGATTAGATATAGTTCCTTTAGCAGCTGAGCTAGGCGTCAGCACAGGCTAAGGAATTAAAGGTCTCATCGACGATCCAGATATATACTTCTATATCATCTGATTCGTTCGGATCATACATCGTGGCGATGTGATGATCGTGTAAATCGCGTCAAACGATAATCAGACAAATCCGCTGACGAAAACCTTTCCTCAGCATTTGAGCGAACCGTACATAGTTCTGGTGTAGGACACTTCAGTGACTCGCTATGTGCCAAGTGGGAGATTGTTGGATAATATGACCCATAGCGTCACTATTTGCACAGATCATTGTGTTGTTGTAGCAAATTGACTATGTAATAAGGAAATTGCACTCTCATCATTTGTGATTAGATCACCATAGATATATAAATGAAGAGAGGTCCATATGATTAGTTCCTGGATTGAGATGATATGAGACAGTATCAGTCCGATGGATTAATCATTAAATATCCCTAGCCGTAGTATTATCGAGACTGGACATCGATAATGCGGAATAGGCTAGTATTGCACTTGTGTGCGTTGTGAGGGCACAACGGCATAGTTCTCATATATATAAGTGTTGGATACTTATGCAAGTGCGATAGGAGGTCGTGTTTCACCGATGGTACGGGAAACAGTTCGCTCTGGATAGACCCCTCGGAATCCCATTGGTATTATGACTATGTGTCTATGGGAGGCCGAAATCAAGGTAGGTGTGTATAGTCTTAACCTGAGACTTGCATCGCTAATACTTACGATAATCGATAAACTTTGGTTTTGGTGGTAGGGGACTTTAAACAGGTTCTGAGTACACCACTTCTGGGTTTATCAGAGAGTCGTAGAGTATTGGGTGTGATGTCAAGACGGAAGTATCACTTCAGTCATATTGGAGATGATGTCACGCAGGATACGGTATTAGTGCTCTTAAGTGCTGCGCGGCCATCGGGATATTATGACAAGGTCATGTATATCCGATTATAGAGACTAGTTACCAGACATCCGACATGTGCTTCCTACGGGGCAGACATTTATCCAGCCCCAGGCCTAGCACGTGACTATCCGATACTGGGCCGATATGCACAATACAATCGTATACTACGCTTGATACAGATCTTAATATTCTTATAAGAATATGTCCGGAGAATTGGGAAGACTTGGTGCTCTGCTAGGAGTCGACCTTGTCTCGTAAATCGGTAGAACGTAGTACTTGGTACGTACGTGATTCGGATAATCCGACGACCGTATTTACTGCCAACATATCCGGGGATCTCATGGGTTCGCTTCCCAAAGATTCACCGATGACGTATGACACGCACTTATATTAATCTGGGATTAATATGATGAGAGAGAGAATTAATCTTGGATTAATTGCGGAGAAACTTTATCTTGGATAAAATGCCTTATTAGGAGAGAGAGAGAGAGATCGATTAATTTGGAATTAATCGATAAAATAATATATTCGATATATTATTAAACGAAATTAGATTTCGACGCGGAATTAAAAATCGGATTTTAATTCGGGCAAAAGAATTAATTTGGAATTAATTCATTAGCGATCTGAATAATAATCCGCTAGGCGTAATTATTTAATTCTCGTCGCACGGAAATTAGTTAATTCGGAATTAGCGAATTTGGGCCCGAAAGTGTTTGCGGACACATTCGTATTTTGAAACGGGTGGAATCCGCAAATCACATCGCGATATCTCATTACTTGACACGAATAGATGATGGATGTATCTAGTCACCTTTAAGGGATGATACATTGTCCTATTCTCTATGTGAGGTAATGATGGCAAATCATGAATTTTCCTTTGGAGGGAAAACCTTTCACACTTTCACGGTTTTTGAAGGGTTTTTAATTAAAAATTCATTTTTTGTATTTGATACATGATTGCTTTGCTTTTCATTTTGGCTTCTCACGTTTTTTTTTTATGAAAACAAAACAAGAAGTGAAATAAGCAACTTTCCTCCTCTTCTCCTCCTCCCCTCTCTCACGCCATTTTTTCTGGTTTCAGTAGGCAGTGAACTGCCGAACAAGATAAAAGAAAATGGAGGGAAGCAAGTGTATTTTGTGGCAAAACAAGAGTGCTAGCACACTCCGGGATTATGCTAAGGTGATAAGGGAAGTATACCCATGAGCAAGGAACGTTTTGATAAGCTTGGAGCTTGATTTGGTGACCAAAAACGCATCATTGGAGGCCATGAAAGTGAACTACCATGAGCAGTGGCAGTGGGCAGTGAGTTCGTTTTTGTTGCCCAATCGTCTCTCAACCGCTCGATGTAAGTATTCCGCACTTAAATCGTTGTATTCGCTTATGATTCATGCTTGAGTTTTGATCTTGGGACCTATAGAAACTTCAACAGATGGGCCGATTTGTGTGAAAATTTTAATGAGTTGATATATTCTATACATCGCACACATATCATGCACCTCATGCATACATGCACCATGTTAACCCCCTTTTGTCTTGAAAGCCATCATAGATACCCGTTGATTAGGGAAGATGGCACTTTTTACATCTATTTTCATTCGTATTTTTATTGTTTATTGTTTATTATTGCATGAGTATTGTGGAATGATGTGTGTTGTGGCCCTTGAATAAAATGGAAAATGTGTCGCCTCTTGTGGTATATAGGATGGAAACCCAGACATAAATTCCGTAGCCGAATCCGAATGGACGGTAGTGTGGTCTGTACTTAGGATACAACTCCACGTTCCACTTGAGTAAACGACACATATTTTGTTTTATGTTATCTTGATTCATTTACTATCCGCTATTTAGTTTCTGCATGTTATTTGTTTGTGTAATGATGAGATGAAGCGCATGGGCTTAGTAAGTTGGATTAAAGGTCCTCTATTTCGAGGGGTTAAAATCCTTTACCACGATGCTTTGCCGCGCTGGATGATGTATATTCGGTTGAATGTAAGATATGTTCAATCGGGTATACAAAGTCTGATATTGTTGTCTTTATTTTTATATGCATTATGTTATTAGCGCATGGGCTTAGTAAGTTGGATTAAAGGTCTTCCATTTCGAGGGGTTAAAATCCTTTACCACGATGCTTCGCCGTGCCGGATGCTGTATATTCGGTTGAATGTAAGATGTGTTCAATCAGGTATACGAAGTCCGATATTGTTGTCTTTATTTTTATATGCATTATGTTATTAGCGCATGGGCTTAGTAAGTTGGATTAAAGGTCGTTGGATTACAGGTCCTCCATGTCTAGGGGTTAAAATCCTTTACCACGATGCTTTGCAGTGCCTTTTAGCCCGTTATTATTTATTAGGTGTCATCTATTCATCCGTTCACGTATGTGTCATGTTGTTTACTGCATTTTGGAGGTCACTGCTGTAACCCCTTCGAACACGTTTCAGAACGCCGCACGAACGGATGTTTTTTGTCTCAGTTCATTTGAACGTGTTTACGAACGCTACTCTAATGTGAACCTTCTGTTTACTATTCAAACGTAGCTACGAACGCCGCACGAATGCCCACGGTAAACAGGCCCTCTTCCATCACATCGAATGCATGGTTACTCATTTTGTCATTTACCTTTTTGATTGTTCATGTTCTCACAGTTAGTCATTTATTGTGTTCACAAGATCACATGTTCGTTTCCATGATGCATGTTTACACGGTAGTTATCTACTTATGCTTCCGCATTCATCCATTCAACATGTTCATGAAGTTGTATGATTGCCGTATTTCAATTTATCTTTATGCATGCAAATTCGGACATAGATTATATGAAAATAGGTTGCATGCAAATTCAGACATAGATTGTATGCAAATAGGTTGTATGCAAATTGGGACATAGATTATATGCAAATATGTTATATGCAAATTCGGACATAGGTAATATGCAAACTTAGATATGAGCCTTGTACTGATGCATGCGAATTTAGGAGTAAATTATCCTTGGAAATAAATGTTGCTTAGGCTTGGTTAAATTATTGCACAAATCATTTCATTACAAATGGCATAAGTAAGGGACCATTCTGAACCCTACGGTTTGAGGTCTTCCCTTGCGAGGGGTGAGTGCGGCCTTAAATCTTTGTCCCGGTTCACACCAGGTGGCGACTCCATTATTCTCCGGTTTAGTCCCCCGCGGGCTATTCCGTACTCCCAACCAAGCCGCGAGCCCGGAACAACATGCGTCGTCCAGTTCCTGTGTCCCACAGTCTGGCGACTCCAAACCATTACCTAGCCTTAAATAGTGCCTTTGATTAAACCTCTTTCAACCGACTATAGGAACAGTTAACTTAAAGAACAAATCATAATGTTACAAGACATTATTTCGGGGCCGATTCTCTATACCAGTGGAGTCGCCAGACTGTGGGACACAGAAACTGGGCGACGCATGCTGTTTCGGGCTCGCGGCCCGGTTGGGAGTACAGAGTAGCCCGCGGGGGACTAAACCAGAGAATAATGGAGTCGCCACCCGGTTTGAACCGGGACAAAGATTTAAGGCCGCATTCACCCCTCGCAAGGGAAAACCTCAAACCGTTGGGTTCGGAATGGTCCCTTACTTATGCCCCTTGTAATGAAATGATTTGTGCAATAATTTAACCAAGCCTAAGCAACATTTATTTCCAAGGATAATTTACTCCAGAGTTTGCATGCATAAGTACGAGGCTCATATCTGAGTTTGCATATAACCTATATCCGAATTTGCATATAACATAATTGCAAATAATCTATGTCCGAATTTGCATACAACCTATTTACATATGATCTATGTCTGAATTTGCATGCATAAAGATGAATTGAAATACGATGAGCATACAATATCATAAGCACATTACATTTGATCATAGGCATGCCAATAGATAATAATTGTACAATCACGCATGAAAGCAAATCGGAATAACGACAATCATATAACTTCATGAACATGTTGAATGGATGAATGCAGAAGCATAAGTAGATAACTATCGTGTAAACATGCATCCTGGAAATGAACATGTGATCTTGTGGACACAATAAATGACTAATCATGCTTGAAAATGAACAACTAAATAAGCTAAATCATGCTTGAGAACCAAGAAACATACTAACAGCCTAATCATGCTTGAATACCATCTCATGAACACATCAAATAGATAAATGCTGGGATACAAATAGTATGATTGATTACATGATACAAGAGAAATCACCTAAGAAACAATTATGTGTGACGTGTGATGAAAATGACTCAGTTCAGTGTATGCGCATTCGTGTAGCGTTTGAAAATGCGTTCGAATGGTAAACAGAAGGTTCACGTTCATATAGAGTTTGATAATGCGTTCGAACGGGACATGACCTAATGAAATAAAACACATTCACGTTCGAGTAGCATTCATAAACGCGTTCGAACGGTAAACAGAAGGTTCACGTTCGTATAGCGTTTGAGAACGCGATCGAACGGGACCGGACCTGATGCATGATAAAACAAAGAAAATATGTGCGCGTTCGAGTAGCGTTAGTAAACGCTTTCGAACGGTAAACAGAAGGTTCGCATTCATATAACGTTTGAGAACGCGTTCGAACGGGGCTGGACCTGATGAAACAAAACACATTCGCGTTCGAGTAGCGTTCGTAAACGTGTTCAAATGGTAAACAGAAGGTTTGCATTCATATAGCGTTTGAGAACGCGTTCGAACGGGACCAGACCTGATGCATGATAGACGACGCAACACATACATAGATAAGCAAATCCACAATGTATGACCTCGTGTGCCTGATTGAACTCGTTCCTGTTCAATTGGGTTTACCTCGTCCGGCGCGGCAAAACATCATGGTAAAGGTAGCCTTTAAGCATTTTCCCCCGGATAGAGGACCTTGAATCCACCCTAGTTAGCCCATGCGCACAAGAATGCAATCCATTCATAAATAGAACAACGATATGTATAAAGTCAATGACATAACAAAAGGCGCGGTAAAACATCGTGGTAAGGTAGCCTTTAGGCATTTTCCCTCTAATAGATGACCTTTAATCCACCCTAGTTAGCCCATGCGCGTTACGTCACAATGCATTGAAAATAAAGAAAATAATATAGGACTTCATATGCTCGGTTGAACATATCTCACATCCAACCAAACATACTTTGTCCGACGCATGCTAACCCCATGTGCATCACGTCATCAACACACAAACAAACAACATACAGAAAGTAAAATGGCGAAATATAAGATGCGAATAATAAAAAATCAAGATAAAATGAAGCGAGACATGTGCCGTTTACTCAAGTGGTATGTGGAGTTGTATCCCAAGTACAGACCGCACTACCGTCCATTCGGATTCGGCTTTGGAATTTACGTCTGGCTTACCAGACTATATAACACAAGAGATGAAACATTTTCCATTCATTCGAGGGCCACAACACACATCAATCAACGACTCTCATGCGAAGAAAATTCAATAAATGATCAAAATAGGAATAAAGATAAATAAGAAAGGTGCCCTCATCTCTAACCTTTTAAAATCGCCTCTCGGACGTACGGTACATGATCGTCGCAAGGGTTAACGCTCCGCAACTCCTCCGGTTCACTGGTTTAATGCTCTCGTTCGTTGTTTCGCTGTTCGGGTTACTATTTTGACTCTGTTTTACTGCTGTTTTTTTAGTCACTGTTTCTGCTGTATAAGGCCACTATTTTTGTTGTATAAGGCCACTGTTTGGGGACTGTTTTCAGAGATTTGGGGACTGTTTTGGGGTGTATTTTAGGTGATTTTCGGGACTATTTTGGGCAGTTTTTTAGGTGCAGTTTGGGTTAATTCGGGGACTGTTTAGGGGCTGATTTATGAGGGCTTGCTGGTCGGTTTGTACGTGTATATGAGGCAGTTTCGTGGTGTGTTCAGTGGGTGCCGTGAATGAGGCTAATGGGCTGTTACGTGTGAGTGGAGTGATGGCATCGAAGGGGCTTGGGGACTTGTTGGTGGCTGAGTTTTTCAGGACTTTGTGTGGACGGCAATGGAGAGTTGAGAGGATAGCTACTTACTTGTTACGTGAAAGGGGGATGAAGTTAGAGGGAGTGTGTCTTTTGTTATTTGGCGATCAGGTCTTGGCTGTTGGTGATAGTTGTTCTCGGCTGAGTGGTTTCTTTGAAGTGAGGGCTGCGTCTTTTAGTAGAGAGAGGAAAGTGAGTCCTTTAGGGAGAGAGGCTATTGTGTGTTTGATGTCATCGTGTAGGGTTTGTTCATGGCCAGGATGAGTGATCTGCGTGAGAGGTCTTTATGGTGCCATTATCGTGGCTTTTGAGAGAGGCAGTTTGTGTGAGTTTATTTGATGTGTTGCATGGTCTATGTGCGTGTCTTCTTTAGCTATTAGGGTTTATTTGTTTTATGGTTTCACATTAGTGAGAGGGAAGGGCGAGAGAGGAGAGTGTTTATGGTTTTTGTTGTTTTGCCGTGAGTTGCCGTGAATGTTGAATCAGAGAAACCAAGGGAGTCAATGAGGTTTTGTGTTATTTTTATAGTGACAAGCTAGGGTTAGAGTTGTGCATGAGATTTTAAAAAGGAAACAAGATCAATTAAATATGTGTGTATTTTAATTAATTTATTAAAGGAAATGATAATTGTAATTTTGGTGGGGAATTTCTTTAATTAGGTGAGTGATTTATTAATTTTGGAAGTGATTTATTTAAATTAGGAATTTAATTTAATTAGATTTAATTAATTTATTTTCAATTTAATTGATTTTAATTTAATGGGTTTTAATTTAATTTGTGACATGTGTTTTAAATGTTTTAATTGTGATTTAATGGGGTTGGGCTAGGTGTGTGTTTTAAAACGGAGGCCCAACAAGCGAACCCGAAGCTAATCCAACGAATTAAATCCGACAGTGTGTCAATTCTTGACTATTCCCTTCTGACGTCCGTTTCCCGCGGCTTACGCAACTTAAAAGGTAGTGCCTCCATACAAGACTCATCATAGGGACTTATATGCAAAAATGAAGTGCCTACAATTGGACTGATATTCTTCTGGTTACGCTAATAGCGAAACTGATATCAGGCCTAATACATAACATGACATACATTATGCTACCCAAACACGAAGCATAAGGTTAGTTAGACATTGTAACCTTCTCATCTTCTATTTGTGGACTCATCTTCCTTGAAAGATGAATCCCATGTCTAAACAATATATTTGATGTCTTACAGTTACCAAAATTGTACCGTTCCAAGATCTTATCTATGTACGTTGATTGGGATAACCCAATCAGCTTCCTCTCTCTATCTCTATAGAGTTTTATGCCTAAAACATAGGAAGTTTCTCCCAGGTCCTTCATGGAGAAATTCTTACAGAGGTAAGCTTTGACGCCTTGCATCATCCCTATATAATTCCTAATGATTAGGATGTCGTCAACATAGAGGACTAAAAATACCACCATGCTCCCATTGGCATTCTGATACACACAGGATTCTTCCGAATTCTTGAGAAAACCAGACAATCTAATAATCTTGTCGAATCGAAGATTCCAACTTCATGAAACTTGTTTAAGTCCATAAATGGACTTTTTGAGCTTACATTCCATACCCGAGTTCTCGCTGGACGTAAAACCTTTCGGCTGTTTTATATAGATTTCTTCATCAAGAAATCCATTTAGAAAAGCCGTTTTGACATCCATTTTCCAAATCTCGTAGTCATGATACGCAGCTATAGAAAGCAAAATCCTAATAGACTTAAGCATTGCTACTGGCGAAAAAGTTTCATCATAGTCAACGCCAGGTCGCTGCGTGTAACCTTTTGCTACCAGTGGGCTTTATAGGTTTTAACCTTTCCATCAGCCCCTCACTTCCTCTTGTAAACTCATTTACAACCAATAGGAACAATTCATTCGGGAAGCGGAACCAATTCCCAAACTTGATTCTCATGCATTGAGTCTAACTCGGATTTCATGGCACTTTGCTATTTCACGGAGTCGATGTCCAACATAGATTCTCTGTAGGTAAAAGGATCAGTCTCTTTAATAAGAGAACATCAAGACTCTTTTCTTGTATCAAATATAAGCGTTCAAGAGGTCTAGATACCCTTGTGACCTACAGAGTGTGTGTGTGTTGAAGGTTCTTCATCTACTTGAACTACAGGTTCCTCCGTTGGTTCGTTGTTTTCAAGTTCAACCTGTCTATGATTACCACCTTCTGACAAAAATTCTACTTCTAGAAATTTTATGAAGCAAGCTACGAACACATTTCGATGCTCGGTATCATAGAACAAATTGTTAGGGTGTGTGCTCTGAGCGTCAATTTCTTATGTATTTCCCTGTAAATACTCTTGTATATTATTTTATTAATGAATAAAATAAACAGTTTCAATAATATAAATTCTTTTATTATATTGTAAAGACGTAAAAGACCATAAAGTGATTGGTTATGATACAGTTGCAAAAATGTCGCAACTGACATTGAGCAGTATCATAACAATATCATTCTTTAACTGTTCCTGGTCAAAGTTTACAATTAATTGGTCAGTAAGTAAACCTTCTGAGATCAGTACGTGTCGTATATTGGAATATTGGATTTTAATGGTTTCTCAATGAACCATGAGTCTCGGGAGACTAATATAGACACGTAGGTATTTATATCGGATAAACACTGAACGAATCACTGAAGATTCTTAATAGATGGTACACCAACATCAATAAGAATCTTATCGGGTTGAGTGAGCATAGTGATCCTTCAACTTGCGATACCACTGTGGATATATGAGGTATCCTCCACACTTTGATGGCAGTCACATCACCGATCTATTTAGATCAGACCTCCGCCTGTTCGTTGGGTGTGGACAGATCCTCAGGGTGTCATGTGTGTGTCGAGATAGGATCTGTCAGTTCTGTGTATAGAGCATGGGTTGTCCATATATGATTAGCAATCAGATAAAAACCATGGGCCCGTGGTACACTGTAGAAATCAGTTCTAAGCGTTATTTTAAGAGATTGCTAATAGAATCGTTGACGGGATTATACCATAGAGATTTGACGTTTATATTTATATCTCTAGGATAATCCAGATACATGTGACGGAAGGATTAGACGTATGCAGTGACCTCGACCTGTATGGTTCAAAGAATTTATCCGTGTTCGTCATAATTTACGGGTGGGTAGATTATGGACACGAAATTGGATTTTATGACGGATATGCCTGAACCTATAGAGTCTCACTAATGAAATATACTCGTAGAGCACCAGGGCAACATTTACAAAATAATACTGATTATTTATAAGTCATTTAACGGTTAAACGATAATACATGCGTTTGAGATCTTTCGGCTATTTTTTAAATGTCGAATTGTGATATTTGGCATTTATTATTAATATATTAGGCTTAAACGATAATACATATATTTGAGATTTTTCTATTTAATTATTTGATTATTCAAATGTTGAATAATTAAATTAATTAAATAATAAATGTCTCGTTTACTTTAATAAAGTAAGTTAAATGACACTTTTTAATTGGATTAATTGGCCTATATTTATTGGATAAATTGACATGATTTAATTGGTTGATTTTTGATAAACATTAAAGTATTTAATGATTTATAACCCCAAATTTAATTAAATTTTTTCCAATTATTTATTGAAATAAAAATGAAAACTTAGCCAATATTTTCCTATATTTTTCGTGGCTTTTGAGAATAAATATATAAGCCATGTTTTCATTTTTTGTTTCATTACTCAAGAACCCTAAACATATACACAAGAGGCTTTGAGAGAAAAGGAGAAAAAAAAGAAAAAGCTTGGAAAATCAAGTATTTTAGTAAGTTTTTTCTTACTTTTTCCTACACGAAAAATGTTTCTAATATATTAGGCTTCAACATGTGTAGCTTAGTTTGTTCTCTACTCTTTTATGGATGTGTTTTGATGATTGGGAACTTGGATGAAAGATAGAAGCATGTATATGTTTAAAGAATGCATGTAAACTAGTTTATTTGTATTCTTTTGCCATTTGATGGTTAGTTGCCATTCTAGAGTTACGTAGTCACTCATGATTGACCTAGAATTTTTCTTGAGTTGTTTCATGATGGTGAGGCTTGTTTGGTGTTGAGGGAATGAATTAAAGTATTGAATTTAATTAATTTGGTGTTAAATTTATTAATTTGTGAAATTATAAAATTAGGGTTTTTAACCTTCACCAAATTTGGGGATTTTCATATATGTGATGATATTTGATGTATATATGTATAATATTAAATTTGGAAATTTTTGGATTTGATCTTGACATGTTTTGAACAAAAATGACCAAATTGTAAATTCTTGAAAATATGGGGACCATTCGGCAATTTATGGAAAATAAGTTTCTTTGAGCTGAAAATTATATTTCCATGTATTAGACATGTATAAATCATTTTGGGATTTATTTGGAATCAATTAGAATTGTATTTGACAATTTTGGACTAAAATGACAAAAATACAAAGTTTTTGGGCAAAACGGTAATTACTGAAAAATATGATTTTTAGGTAAAAATTTCAGTTTTTAATTATTGAGTAATTAAGATAAATTAGTTTATTTTAATTACCCAAGAAAAATTATTGAAATTGGAAAATTTTGATTTTCCGCGTTCCGCTGCATTTACCCGAATTGCCGCCCAAAACCCCCAACAATATATCCTTTCGTATTCGAAGGATATCCAACAAACCTAAAATTTTGCCCTCGAGGTGAAAGCTTATCTTTCTTATCCATCCTGACATAGGCAGGACAACCCCAAACCTAATATAATTAAGATTTGGTCTCATACCGGTCCATATCTCATATGGAGTCGGAGGAACAACTTTTGAAGGAATCTTACTCAAACGATGTGCAGCTGTTAAAATAGAGTAGCCCCATAAGTAATAGGGCATATCTGTAAAACTCAACTTAGATCGGACAATATCCAATAAAGTCTGATTTCTCCTCTTAGACACTCCATTGTGCTATGGAGTACCTGAAGGAGTATATTGAGCGAGAATCTCATTCTCCTTCATATTATCCATGAACTCACTCCTTATATATTCACCGCCTCGATTAGATCGAAGACATTTAATATATTGACCAGTTTATTTTTCTACTTCATTTCGGAACTCTTTGAACTTTCAAAGGTTTCTAATTTATGTCGCATCAGATAGACATAACCGTACCGTGACAGATCATCGGTAAAGGTAAGAAAGTACGAATAACCACTCTGAGCAGTCTGACTTAGTGGACCACATACTCAGAATTTACGAGTTCCAGTAAGTTAGTGGCGCAGTGTCCAACACTAGAAAATCGAGCTTTGGCCATCTATTACCATGAATACATGATTCACAAGTTGGATAGGGTTCAATGGTGAGATATGGTATCAAATCATTCCTAACCAAATGGGTAAGGCATTTAATGCCTATATGACCTAGTCTCATGTGCCATAGTTGACCGCGTAAACACACAACGTATAACGCAAGCGCACGTATCGTTCAAGTAGTATAAAAATATCGATCCCACGAGGACTTAATCCTACTATTGTTTTATTAATTATTGAATCTATTTATTTACAGATATCTAATTAAATGAAGAAGAGAATGATTGTTTGATTGGTTGAAAGTGGTTTTACAAAATAAATAAATAAATAAAAAGACAAAAAAATACTAAGGAAAATAACAAAAGAGACAAAGATGTAGGGTTGTGAATCATTCTAATATCTTTTAAAAGATGAAGTGATTATTTTATGTTTGTGTAATAAATCAGTTTACTAACCTGGAACACTAAATTATGCAAAAGCCTCTGTCGATGGTCAGACGCAAATACCCAGTTTAACTCAATTGAACCATATGTCTATGTCAACCAAATTATCTGGATTCATTTAGTTTAAGTTCCAATTATGGCTACCCACCCCCGCCTGACAGTATATTTCCTATCCTGTAAGGAAATATATTAAAGGGTTATATATCCTCAAGGAAGATCGTGGGCTATTAAATCTAAGGCTGAAACCTAAAATCCCTATGTCTAGTTCATTTTAGATTTACCACATCAATCTTATTGGTGATCAGACAACAAGAAGCATTAAGCTTAAGACTTAATAAGTAAACCTTTAAATTACCCAAACTATAAAATAATCCCTTATAAACCGGTGATATTAAAATTCATCACAACCCCAGATAACTAACACATAACTAGGGCTAGTAACAACTTAAAAGTAAAAGACATAAAGTAAAACTGAAAAGTAAAATAAAATAAAATGCTAAGGTAAAAGGAATTACTTTTACTACTACTAATTTAGATATCTCCCATAAAATAATATATAAACTTGTGATTCTTTCTCCAACCAGCCATATAGGCGGTAACTTGATTAAATTACCAACCGACCAATCTGGCGGTATCCTTTATTAGTCAGGTTTAAACCAGATTAAAATGATTACCAACCGACCAATCTGGCGGTATCCTTTTTAAGTCAATATTTTAAATAGTGAATATATTATTTTTAAGGGAGATTAATCTAAATAGTAACAGTAAAAGAATTACCTTTCACCTAGCTGGAGAAGTTACCTCCTCATGGTAAATAGTAAAAACTGTAAAAAGTAAAAAGTAAAAAGTAAAAATTAAATTACTATTAATACAAAACGTAATTAAAATTATTTACAAAACTAAAAACTAAAAATAAAAAAAAAAAATAAAACTAAAGAATCTAGAGAGAGAAACTCTCTCTTTAGAAAGAATTTAAGAGAGAGGAATGTGCACTGAATTCTGAAATCTCCAGCTCAATTTATAGGCCTCGGTATGATCCAGTGTCGTGACGCCAGGTCCTCAGCGTCGCGACGCCGGATTTGTCGACGTGGCACGCTCTGGTTCGCTGGTTTGAAGATTCTGGATAAGCTGATAAGGTGACAAGTGGCAGAGTGGTTGGGCTTAAATTATTGTGACACGTGGCGACTTCTGATTGGTCGCTGAGATTTTTATCCGCCACGTGTCAGATAAGGATAGGATATCCAATAATTGATGCTGATGTGGCGGTGACGTGGCGGTGACGTGGCGACGACGTGGCGACACGTGGGAAAGAGACTGTCGGCACCGTAGATTTGCCACACGTGTCACTTCCTGATTGGCTGATGATGATGTGGCACGACACATGGCAATTTGACTTGTTGACTTGCTGACGTGGCTGATGACATGGCGGTGACGTGGCGATGATGTGGCGACAACCTGGCGATGATGATTGTCGGCACCGTAGGATGCTGACACGTGGCACGACGCGTGTTAGTAGATCGGCTGTGATGGTAACACGTGGCACGACGCATTTTAGCAAAGTCAAACATTTCTCAGATTCTGATTTGTGGACCCGGCGTATGTTAGCACTGTTCGGCGCATTTTAGACGTCGCGACGCGGAAGTCTGGGCGTCGCGCGCGCTAAAGACCAAAATATCCCTGTTGACGCATCTTTGTCGCTTTTTGCCCCAAATTACCTCCAATGCTTTCCAAACTTTATTTATCTACAAAATAACACAAAACATATCAAAACGTTCACAAAACTCAAGAAACTATACAAAATATTAGGTTAAATGAGTGGGAAATAGTGATATATAATACCACTCATCACACCCCCCCAAACCTAACATTTTGCTAGTCCTCGGGCAAAACATAAAATAAAATAACATGAAATAAATTAACTAACTAAGCCACTTTCGTAGGGATCACGATTGCATTTAGCTTATGCAACAAGCCTTTAAACCCCTAGGTGTCCCTATAGGACGAGTTGTAATCTCGTGAGGGCTTACAGCAATGATACCCACAAACATTTTACAAAAGTAAACATGTATTAAAACTAATGCACACAAAAGCAAAAAGATAAGCGAAAGAGAATAAAGATGTTAGTGACTAATCAGGTGAAACTTCTACTCCAAGTTACTAGTTGTTTTGTTTTATTCTAAATTACCGAATAAGTAAATTCTCCGATTATTTTTACCATTCTCCATATACACAACCAAGAAATTATTAATCAACTCATTTTTGCCCACAACAGTCAAGTCAGTAAGTGCAGTTGATAAGAGAGTAATTTTTTGTCCTAAAGTTCTATCAGATTTCACACCTTTTTGGAGCAATGGAATAATTTTTTCATTTTTCTGATTTTTTTCTTGATTGTTTTTTCTTCTATTTTTTATTTATATACAATATCTTCCATCTATGTAACGAGTGTTGGGTCGGTGACTCCCAAACCAGTTGGCTTTAGGGCACTAGGTGTTAAGACACCCCTACGGACTTAATTACTCAGACTTCAGATATATATATTTTTGCAGCATCTTTGATCCATGTAACGAGCTTTGGGCCAATGACTCCCAACCAGTTGGTTTTAGGGCACTAGGTGTTAAAACACCCTTACAGACTTAATGACTCGGATCTCAGAAGTTTTTTTTTTTTACTCCACTGTTTTTTGAGATGTTTCCTCCAATTAAACTAGAGCATTGAATATTACCAACTTTTCAATTTTTAGCTCATGTCCGTATGTTACTATATATGTTGATAATATCTGTCAACTGAACATATGAAGATTCCTTTTAGTCCGTTTTAAGGAGAATTCACAAATTAAATAATTCAAAATGAAATAAACAAAAATTAACTTGTTTCGAAAATAGGCTTGAGATACGTCTCAGGAATGGAAACTCCTTACTCAGGCTATCTCTTACTAATTTCACTTTTTTAGTCAAATTAAAAACACAAAATATTTTTGTAATTTTTTTAAAAATTTTTCAATTTTTTGTATTTTTCGAAAAATTTTGGACTAAAAATAAAAACAACATACAACTAAAAACAATGCACTGATCAACTAATTCCCTCCCCCAAACCTAAATGAGACATTGTCCCCAATGTCTTAAACAGTAAAAGGAGAGTTAAGAAGGTCGTACCTGGTTAGCTGAAATCTACAGGAAATTAAAGGTTAAGATCCAGATTAATTCGACGCCTCTTACCACGATCGTCCTCGGACCAATTTATCTTTGAAATCTAAGAGTTGGTCTATTAGATCCGGAGCAGTTCTGGCAGTAAAGAGGAGTTCTTTTAAAGGTTTTGACACGAACCCATTTCTCCGAGCATCATCAAGAAACACACAAAGAAAATCATAAAATCCATCAACGTTAAACAGTCCAAGCGGTTTCTGGTGTATGTTCAGGTTCGCCCAAGATAATACTATAAAAATTTCCTCAAATGTACCCAAGCCACCTAGCAAAGCGATAAAAGCATCAGTACGGTTAATCATTTCTACCAGTCGTTCAGACATACCTGGCACGATCAGTTCCTCTCCGTTTGAGGATCCAATAAGATTTGCCTCTACCAAGGGTTTTGGGATGATTCCCAAAACATGACTGCCTCCTCCTGTACAGCCTTTGAAACGATCCCCATAAGTCCAAGATTGCCTCCGCCATATATTAAGTGCATATTCCTTGCTGCTAAGACTCGACCCAATTCTTGTGCTGCCTCTACGTATTGTGGCTTAGTACCAATACTACTGCCGCACAAAACACACAGATGTTTTCAACTCGTCTTCTTGAAGTGGCTTCCATTTTTTTATGTATTTCTTTTTCAAATCAGGATGCCTTCAAAAGTGTAATGACGGCTGAATTTATAGTACCTGAAAAAGGGGGTGAGTAATAATAGCACTAATATCTTCCAAAGGACGATTGTTAGCTAAACAACAAAAG
The DNA here is from genome assembly GCA_019454045.1 of Zanthoxylum bungeanum. Taxonomy (NCBI): domain Eukaryota; kingdom Viridiplantae; phylum Streptophyta; class Magnoliopsida; order Sapindales; family Rutaceae; genus Zanthoxylum; species Zanthoxylum bungeanum. Next base: position 37,338 of record SKCR01011725.1, read on the forward strand.
AAATCTTGAAAGGTCAAAAAGTCTGGATCCTGTCTACGAAAATAAAGATAATTACAATAGAAAAGCGAATCAAAGCAATAATTAAGGCAACGAAATTGTGTACGCAATACGCCACTCGCTTAGTATAAATTCATTAGGATGTGTCTCAAGATTTCATTCCTTATTCAGCCATCGCTAATGAATTGTTTCACATCTTTGATTGCCAAACACAATTCCTTCTGTCTTAAAATGCTTCGTTTGTGCCTTTCCCTACAAAAATAACACACAAAATTAAAAAGTTCACACAAAATATGAAAACAAATTACAACAAATTGCATGGGTTGCCTCCCTGCTAGCGCTAAATTTTTCGTCTTCAGCCAGACGTGACTGAAATTCATCTGTTAAGGAGGTTTCAAATGTCGTTTTGGATGTCCGATTAAAGACAAAGACGTTCGCGGTGCTCAGCTTTGAGCTTTTGTGTCATCTTTAACAACGTGAAAATAAGTGGCAAAAAGAAGTTTTGTCTCATTCAGTGCTCGTGCCACCTTTTTGCTCCTTGTCATTCCAGTGATTCCTGCAAAAAAAGAAAGAAAATCAGGAGGTCTCGTATGATGCTTGACTTTGAATGGAAATTCCATTCTGTCAAGCTTCTGGTTGATATCTTTATTTTGTACTCCCCAAACAGTGATGTTTCTCCTGAATGCTCTGGATCTTTATTAAGGTCAGACATTTGCTCCTCCATTTGCTCAGCTTCTTGTTCCATATTTTCTTCACAGATGTATTTTAAAATTTCAATACTCAGCTCTTCATCTGTCATCTGTGAAATACATGTTTCAAAATTGTCAACCTGAGAATGAAAATAAATGTTAGATTTTAGGTATTCATCCTCTGATATGACTGGAATGGATGTTCAGATAGATCTTCTTCAACCATCATGGTGTAAAGCATGCTCCAAGATCTTCATTTTGAGGATTGAAAGTTTGATCCTCCGTTGTTGGTGCAGTTGGTACAAATAGATCAGCTTCCTCCTCGTCAGAGTCAGAATAATAAAAATCAAATCGAGACTTTGCCGGTTCGGGCTCCTGAACTGATACCTCTGGTTGTTGATACTGCTCAGCCTCTTCCTTTGTTGAAGTGTCATTGTGAAATGATTGGTACTCGAAGGCTTTATCAGTGTCATCTGAAACTGGTTCTTGAGGTATGTAGTTCTGGTTTTCTGTGAATTGTCTCATTTGATCTGTCATCCTCTGAATGAATTCTGATTGTCTCTGAATACTTTCAAATTGTTTCTGGCTTGTTTCAAGCATTTCATCCAACTTTTGTTTCTCGAACATATCTTTGAGCATGTTTAACAACTGATCTTCCTCTGATGATTCTGGTTGTTGATGAAAATCGCATATGGATGGTGGATAAGATGGAAAATGTGATGGTTTTTCATACTTTGAATGATTCTGAAAATTCTGCCACTCTGAACGGTATATACATTAATCGCTCGGGTGGTTACCATCACATATCATACATCTCTCCATCTCGTTCTGTTGAGCAAATGGGGTATTGCATTGTTGGTTATGGCATCCAGTGATAATTGTTGGGCTGGACAAAAGGCCTCAGAAAACCGGATTGTTGCTCCCAAATGTGGGGTGTATCTTCTTGTAAAGCACGTAATCTTTCAATCTCCAAGTAGTGTTCCATTTTTTTTCAAACACCTGAAAACAAAAGAAAGAAATAAAAATTACAGATAAAAATAAAGAAAATAGATACAAGTAAATTGGATAGCATCAAAATTAATAACTCAGAAATATAAGTCCCCGGCAACGGCGCCAAAAACTGACCGGCGTAAAACACACACGTATAACGCAAGCGCACGTATCGTTCAAGTAGTATAAAAATATCGATCCCACGAGGACTTAATTCCTACTATTGTTATTAATTATTGAATCTATTTATTTACAGATATCTAATTAAATGAAGAAAAGAAGGATTGTTTGATTGGTTGAAAGTGGTTTTACAAAATAAATAAATAAATAAAAAGACAAAAGAAAATACTAAGGAAAATACAAAAGAGACAAAGATGTAGGGTTGTGAATCATTCTAATATCTTTTAAAAGATGAAGTGATTATTTTATGTTTGTGTAAAAAATCAGTTTACTAACCTGGAACACTAAATTATGCAAAAGCCTCTGTCGATGGTCAGACGCAAATACCCAGTTTAACCCAATTGAACCATATGTATATGTCAACCAAATTATCTGGATTCATTAAGTTTAAGTTCCAATTATGGCTACCCTTGCTGACAGGTATATTCCTATCCTGTAAGGAAATCTATTAAGGGTATATATCCTCAAGGAAGATCGTGGGCTATTAAGTCTAAGGCTGAAACCTAAAATCCCTATGTCTAGTTCATTTTAGATTTACCACATCAATCTTATTGGTGATCAGACAACAAGAAGCATTAAGCTTAAGACTTAATAAGTAAACCTTTAAATTACCCAAACTATAAAATAACCCCTTATAAACCGGTTATATTAAAATTCACAACAACCCCAGATAACTAACACTAAACTAGGGCTAGTAACAACTTAAAAGTAAAAGACATAAAGTAAAACTGAAAAGTAAAATAAAATAAAATGCTAAGGTAAAAGGAATTACTTTTACTACTACTAATTTAGATATCTCCCATAAAATAATATATAAACTTGTGATTCTTTCTCCAACCAGCCATATAGGCGGTAACCTGATTAATTACCAACCGACCAATCTGGCGGTATCCTTTATTAGTCAGGTTTAAACCAGATTAAAATGAATTACCAACCGACCAATCTGGCGGTATCCTTTTTAAGTCAATATTTTAAATAGTGAATATATTATTTTTAAGGGAGATTAATCTAAATAGTAACAGTAAAAGAATTACCTTTCACCCTAGCTGGAGAAGTTACCTCCTCATGGTAAATAGTAAAAACTGTAAAAAGTAAAAAGTAAAAATTAAATTACTATTATTACAAAACGTAATTAAAATTATTTACAAAAACTAAAAACTAAAATAAAATAAAAAACTAAAGAATCTAGAGAGAGAAACTCTCTCTTTAGAAAGAATTTAAGAGAGAGGAAGGTGAACTGAATTCTGAAATCTCGAGCTCAATTTATAGGCCTCGATATGATCCAGTGTCGTGACGCTAGGTCCTCAGCGTCGCGACGCCGGATTTGTCGACGTGGCACGCTCTGGTTCGCTGGTTTGAAGATTCTGGATAAGCTGATAAGGTGACACGTGGCAGAGTGGTTGGGCTTCAATTATTGTGACACGTGGCGGCTTCTGATTGGTCGCTAAGATTCTTATCCGCCACGTGTCAGATAAGGATAGGATATCCAATAATTGATGCTAACGTGGCGGTGACGTGGCTACGACGTGGCGACACGTGGGAAAGAGACTGTCGGCACCGTAGATTTGCGACTCGTGTTACTTCCTGATTGGCTGATGATGATATAGCACGACACGTGGCAATTTGACTTGTTGACTTGCTGACGTGGCTGATGACATGGCGGTGACGTGGCGACATGTGGCGATGATGATTGTCGGCACCGTAGGATGCTGACACGTGGCACGGCGCATGTTAGTAGATCGGCTGTGATGGTGACACGTGGCACGGCGCATTTTAGCAAGGTCAAACTTTTCTCAGATTCTGATTTGTGGACCCGGCGCACGTTAGCACTGTTCGGCGCATTTTAGACGTCGCGACGCGGAAGTCTGGGCGTCGCGACGCGCTAAAGACCAAAATATCCCTGTTGACGCATTTTTGTCCGTTTTTGCCCCAAATTGCCTCCAATGCTTTCCAAACTTTATTTATCTACAAAATAACAAAAACATATCAAAACGTTCACAAAACTCAAGAAACTATACAAAATATTAGGTTAAATGAGTGGGAAATAGTGATATAAATACCACTCATCAATAGTTCAGTATTATTAACAACAGGTAAACTATTTTTATTAATCCTAGTATTCAAAATATCTCTAGAAGATGCAATGTGTAATGACCATGCTCATTTGGACAACAAAGGATCTGAATATTACGTTTATCATATAAATACAAAGAATAGTTCTTAATATTAACATGATAACCTTCTGTATCTAATACAAAAAAAGGATGTAATATTTACTACACTGTAAGTCTCTAAGACATGCTTCCTAGATCCTAAACATGATTTCAAGTGTGAAATAATCAAGTAAAGTTGTGGAAATACTTACATTAATTTAGGGAGAAATTTCAAAAATTCCTTCTTTGGATGAAGCTCCAAGCTTTTTGTATGTTGTTTGGTCATTGGGTGAGTTTCCCTATCACCTCAAATGACTCTCCAAGTGCTAGCTTAGAAGAAATTTTGAAGCAAAATTTCATCTCCAATGAAGAGAAGCTCACGGCAAAGAGAGAGGAATAGAGAGTGTGTGTGTTTCAATTTTCCAAAAATTGGTTGTTGAGTGTGTTAAAGGATGCATTAATATTAGCCAACTACTTCAATAAAAAAAAATGACAAGTGATGTAAGTCAAGTGGTCCCACCACTTTTAAATTCAAATTTAAGTTGTCTTCTCCAACACACAACTTAACTTGGGCCCGGGTTCGTTTAATTCCGAATTAAACGAATTTTTCGTCGCGACATAATTCAATCCAATTTAATTAAATAATTATGCCTAGCAAAATTATTACGATAGTCGCTTTCGAATTAATTCTAAATTAATTCGTTCGCCCAAATTAAAATCCAATTTTAATTTCGTATTGAAATCTGATTTCAATTAATATATCTGATATATTATTTTAGCCACAAATAAATAAATTAAATAGAAAAATCTAATTAACTATTAAATTTATTTTATCGATTAAGTCTAAATTAATCGCGTTCTCTCTTTTATACGAATTTAATCCCAGAATAATTCTTACCGTAATTAATCTCAGATTAATTATCTCTCTCATAATTAATTCTAGATTAATTCTATATGAGTCAAATGTCATTGGTGAATCTTGGGAAGAGACCCAAGAGATTTCTGGATATGTTGGCAGTAAATACGGTTGTCGGACTATCCGAACACATGCGTACCCCTTACCACGTTCTCACCGATTTACAAGACATGGTTCGCTTCTAGCAAAACACCGTGCCTACCCAATTCCCCAGAAATATCCACCGAGGAATATCATCTCTTTCAGGCATAGTAATACTATGTAATGTGTAATACGATCCAGTATCGGATGTCACATGATAGGCATAGGGTTGGCCTTGTGTTTGCCCCGTACGAAGCATATATCGGATCCAGAGTAACTAGTCTCTGTAATTGGAAAGTCATGACCTAGTCATACTTTCCCGATAGCTGCAGCTTTTAAGAGTGCTAGTTCCCTATCCTGTATGACCATCATCTCTATATGACTGAAGTGATACTCACATCTTGACATGACATCCAATACACTATGATTCTCAATAAACCCAATACAGGCGTACACAGAACATGTTAAAGCTCCAGAGGACCAATATCAAAGCAAACTGATTGTCGCAAGTATAGCGACGTAAGTCTTAGGTTAAAGATCACATACACCTACCCTAATTCAGATTCCCATAGACACATAGTCATACTACCAATGGGATTTCGAGTGGGTCTATCCAGAGCGAACTGTTCCTGGTCAAACGACTAACAGAACCTCTTATTACACTTGCAAAAGTATCCAATACCTAAATATATGAGAACTATGTCGTTAAGCTTTCATAACACGCATAAGTGTAATACTAGTATATTCCGCATTATCAATGTCCAGTCTCGATAATACTTCGACTAGGGATATTTAATGATTAAACCGTTCGTGGATTAATACTGTCTCATATCTTATTAATCTGATTTAACCATATGGACTTTTATCATTATATATCCAAGTAATCTAATTACAATAATGATAAAATAACAATTTCTTTTTGTCACATAGTTAATTTATACAAAAACACAATGTTATTTAAAAATAGGGATGCTATGGGTCATAATTGTCCAACAATCTCCCACTTGGCCTATAGCCAATCACTCAGGTATCTAACACCTGAACTATGTATATGTCGCTCAAACTTTTGCTGAGATATAGCTTTTGTCAGCGGATCTGCAATGTTATCATTTGATGCGATCTTCTCGATCTTCACATCGCCACGATGTATGATCTCATGAATCAGATGAAATCATCGAAGTGCATTCTTGGATCATTGATGAGACCGTAGTTCCTTAGCCTGTGCTATAGCCCTGTTATTGTCACAATACAAAGGTACTGGCTCAGCTGCTAACGAAACTACTCCTAATCCAATTAGGAATTTTCTGATCCAAACTGCTTCTTTTGCTGCCTCCGCTGCAGCAATATATTCCGCTTCTATTTTTTAATGGGCAACAGTCTCTTGCTTGGAAGATTTCCACTGCTCCGTTGTTCAAATAAAATATGTACCCTGATTGCGACTTACAGTCGTCTTTGTTGGTTTGGAAACTTGCATCGATGAACCCAGTCACCTCAAGTTCTCCTTCCTCATAGACTAAGAAAGCATCTTTAGTTCGTCTAAGATACTTAAGGATGTTCCTTACAACAATCCAGTGACCATCACCTGGATAGGCCTAATAGCGACTGCACATGCTCAAAGCATATGAGACATCATGTCGAGTACATATCATGACGTACATGATCGATACGATTGCTGAACTATCATCTTGAGTTTTAGGACACATGTCCTTCGATAGAGAGACGCCATATGACACCGGAAGCAGCCCCCTCTTGGACTGATCCATGTTGAATCTCTTCAACACTTTGTCAATGTACGAGCTCTGGGAGAGTGCCAACAGCTTTCTATATCTATCCCGGTAGATCTTTATTCCTAGAATAAAGGCTGTCTCTCCCAGGTCTTTCATGGAGAATTTTAATGAAAGACAAGTTTTCACCGATTGTAGCATGGGAATGTCATTTCCAAGAAGCAATACATCTTCAACGTATAGGACAATGAATGTCAGTACGCTCCCACTAACATTCTTATATACACAAGAATCATCTTCGTTTTGAATGAAACCATATTCTTTTATGATCTCATCAAAACATTGGTTCCAAGAACGCAATGTTTGCTTTAATCCATAAATGGATCGGCTTAACTTGCAAACCTTGTTTGCATATTTTGGTACGACAAAACCTTCAGGTTGTTGCATATAAACATCCTCCAAAAGGTTTCTGTTAAGGAAATCGGTTTTGACATCCATTTGCTATATTTCATAATCGAAATATACAACAATAGCAAGCATTATCAGAATGGATTTAATCATGGCAACATGTGAAAAAGTTTCGTCGAAATCGACACCATGTCGTTGACGATAACCTTTAGGTACAAGCCTAGCTTTGTACATTTGTATGTTGCCTTCCATGTTTGTCTTCCTTTTGAAGACCCATTTACAACCAATAGGCTTAATGCCTTATGGTACATCAACCAGTGTCTAAACTTGGTTGGTATACATGGAATCCATTTCAGACTTCATGGCTTATTTCCATCAAGTGGAGTCGATACCTTGCATCGTTTTCTCATACGTAACCGATTCATCTTCCTCAATAAGATTAATGTCTACCTGAGGTGAGATCAGAAACCCATACCTCTAAGGCTATTTTCTGACTCTTTCCGACTTACGCGATTCTTGTGTATTAGAAGATTATAGAACAGTCTCATCTTTGATGGACTGTTCGTGTTTCGTGAGGGGGTCGGTTCCAGGAACATTATCACTCCGATTTTCATCGAGTTCTATTTTCCTCCCACTTTCCACTGCATTTGTGAATTCCTTTTCTAGGAAAACTGCATGAAGAGCAATAAATATTTTGTTCTCTTGTGGGTTGTAGAAGTAATATCCTTTCGTTTCCTTAGGATAACCTACAAATAGGCACTTATCCGATTTGGGTTCTAGTTTGGTACTATCCAAACGTTTAACATATGCCCAGCATCCCCAAATCTTCAGGAATGAGAAACTCGATTTCTTTCCTGTCCATATTTCATATGGGGTCTGTCCAACAGACTTTGATGGAACCTTATTCAAAATAAGTATTGCACTGTTTAATACGTATCCCAAGAAGGAAATTGGTAGCTCTGTGCGACTCATCATTGACCTTACCATATCCAATAAAGTTCGGTTTCTCTGTTCGGAGACACCGTTCAATTGAGGTGTTCCGGGAGGAGTCCACTGTGAAAGAATACCATATTCTTTCAAGTAATTTTGAAACTCATTGCTTAAGTATTCTCCACCATGGTCCGACCGTAATATTTTGATACTTTTGCCAGTCTTTTTTTCTACTTCGTGTCGAAACACTTTGAATTTCTCAAAATTTTCCGACATGTGTTTCATAAGATACACATAACCATAACGCGATGCATCATCCGTAAAGGTTACGAAGTATTCATATCCACCTCTAGCCTGGCTAGACATGGGCCCGCATACGTCACTATGAACGAGGGCTAATAGCTCGTTGGCCAATACACATTTACCATTAAAAGGTGTTTTAGGCATTTTGCCTAACAAACAAGATTCGTAGACATCATATGAATTAGGATCAAATCCATCCAACTATCCATTCTTCGAAAGTGTGGATATACGAGTTTTGTTTATGTGTCTCAGACAACAATGCCATAAATAAGTCTCATCCGTTTTACTCAATTTGAGCTTTTTGTTTGTCATGTTATATGTTTGAGATTCGTTTATATTCAAAATATAAAGACCATTATTTACATCTGCTGTACATATATCAATATCATCTTTATAAATAAAACACCCAGTGTTCCTGAATACAAAGGTATACCCGCATCGGGTTAAACTACATACATAGATAATATTCCTAGTCAAACTAGATACAAAATAACAGTCCCCTAATATAAGTACATGCCCTGAGGGCAGGTTCAAAACATAGGTGCCAAAGGCAAAAACAGTGACTTTCGTCCAATTTTTCACTCGCAGGTCGATCTCCCCTAAAGCCAGTCTCCTATTATTCTGCAGATTCTGCACATCATTACATATATGAGTACCACATCCAATATCAAAAATCCAATTTTTAAAACTAGTAGTGGACATGTTTATTTCAATAACAAACATACCTGATGTCGGAGCCTTACCCGCCTTCGCTTCCTCCAAGTCTGCCTTGTACTTACGGCAGTCACGCTTCCAGTGACCCCGTTTGCCATAGTGTAGGCAGACGTCTTGGGATATGTCCTTTGTCTTCCCAGAAGACTGTGACGATTGAGCCTTGCCTTTTTTCTTCTTCTTCTTCTTCACACCCCCAGAAGCCTTCGGCCAAGCCTTGGCCTTCTTGGATGTCGAAGTAAGATGCGCCTTGCGCTTCTTGCCTTTCAGAAGATCCGGCTCTGCCTCTTTCAGCATAGCCATTAACTCTCCAAGAGTTTTCTCTTGGTTCGTCATATTGTAGTTCATGACGAACCCGCCCTAACAGTCGGGCAAAGACTGTAAGATCAAATCTATAGAAGTCTCGACCTCGAAGGTAATGCCCAGCTGACCTAGTGTTCGATGTCAGCAATCATCTGCGACATGTAGTGTTCGACAGATGTACCCTCTGACATACGAGAGCGAAAGAGCTTCTTCTGCAAATCATATTTCTGAAATCTAAGATTAGATCCATGAAGATCCTTCAACTTCAACATCATCGCATAAGGATTCAATCCATTGTTCTGACGATGAAATTGAGGAGTAATTGCAGCAAGCATAATAGATTGAGTAGTAAAGTTATCATCACGATGAGTCTTCCAAAGCTCATGCTCTACTGGCTGCTTAAGTCCGGGCTCAGGCTCGAGAGGTCTCTCTATTACATAGAGCAACTTCTCAGCTCCTAGGACTATCATGAGGTTCATTTCCCAGTTTGAAAAATTTACGTCGTTAAAGACATTCTCACCCATGATTATATCCCTAACGCTTATCTTTCCAGCCATTTTGATTGCTACAGTCCAACTATCCAATCAAGTGTTTCGGGTACACTCAGATGTAATGGTTACTAAAGTCCAACTATATAACCAACTACAAATGGAGTAGTGTTGTGTATAGTCTAACTGTTCAAAGAAAACAATAAATGAATATTAGTCCAACTAATATATATAATAATGAGAAATAATAGAGCGCGCATATTAGCGAGTATTAAACGAAATTAAAAATTTAATACTAGCCTCCCACTATTTTTCGGTAAGCCTCTAACCCTCCGTTGAGTACTCTTGAAACCTAGTTTCTTAGTGGGCTAGGATCCCGTTAAATAATACACAACCTTGACTTTGGCCAACAAGCTGTATAAAATTTAACTAGGTAGATCTTTAAGATCAATTGGATCCCATCCAATTTATATATCCGGTAGGTGGACATCCAAGTCCAAAACATATATCCAATATATTTCCTAACCTGTTTCCTCTGAATCAACTAAGCCTTGGCTTCTACTTAACAAGCTTAATGATTCCAGTTAAGCGCGACACATTGACAGTGGGAAAACTTCGTAATCCACGTCGATGAACAGACGTGACCTTGACTTTAGCTAACAAGTCACAACTGCCCAAGACATGCGATATTAACAAAGCTTTCATGGTTCAAACACATCAGCGATAGACAATGATCTTGACTTTGGCCAACAAATCAAAGCCAATCTTGGATCTTGAAAGAGAACCACTCAATGGAATGAAACACTTAATATTAAATGTGAAGGTGTTTTCGTAAATTGGCAACCAATTTATTATCTTTGATTAGGTCTCATCATACACCTTTAAACATGCATTCTAAAAACATAATAAGGTGCGATAAATATATAATGATATGCGGATGGATAATCACATTTTGTTTCTAGAACAAATCTCTATTTTCTTTTCCTTTCTCCCGCTAGCACTTTACATTCTTCAAAGTACCCAATTACATAACACTATAAGAAACCTCATTTACATTGAGGGAAATTGGTGAGAAGAGAAATACAAAGAGAATATGAGGTGATAGGCTGGACACGCAGGTCCAATTTCAAATAAATACCATATTTACAATAATTTCCAAAATTGCCCCCACCCATCTAATATCCATCCGATATACATTATTCAAACAAATACATCCAATCATTCACACATAGCATGTTATCAATCAATCTAATCCAATTAATTAATTCTTCAATTAATGACCATCCAATGTTCATACAACGATTTGATTTGCGCGAGTCCAACTCATTTAAGAATAAATACTCAAAGTAAGTATTCTTGAAAAAATATCGAACTAAAGTAATTAAATCCAATTTTAATTGTATTCAATACTAATTCAAGTTTAATTCCAAATTAAACAATTACACTTATTTTATTAATGTCTTTTTAGACTTGGATTCCAAATCCAATCCAAATGGCCTCAAAGGCCCATTTAGCATCCAATGCCATTTCTATTAGGTCCAATGGGCTTTTACTTAATTCTTTAGGCATGGACTTTTGGCCATTATGGATCAAACCAATAATGCCTTGGCCTATTTAGGAATCACCCTATGCAAAAAATTAATTTTGGCCCATTAGTCCCAATTAAATTATTAAAGGCATAAAAGTCATATATTGGACTTTTATGGAAATGGTTTATGCCTAATTGGATCCAACCCAATTGTCCAAAACCAAACTTGGCCCCACCAAGCCCATTAATCAAAATATAACCAAATTATCCCAATTAGTATTTTATGGACTAATTTACATTAATATAATATTCTAAATATTACATTAATCCAATTTAAGTGTAATGAACACAACTAATAAATTAATCTAACATTTCCAAAATATTAATTAATCTAATTAATCATGCTTATCATTCCAATTCATGTCCAACACAAATTGAAGCAAAATCAAGTCTCCAACAACATGCTTCTCACGGCAATAGCAAGAAATTAACATCCAATTTGATTTCAATCCGATTATATCAACATTCAACATTTATTTCATGCCATTAACATATCCAATGTCTAATTTCAAAAAAATCACCATGAGCTTAATCTAGGGTAGTTTCGGCCAACATAAGGATTTTAGGGAATTTTGATCTAATCAATTTTTCAACAATCCAATGATGCACAACTCTAAGTTATCATCATCTAACATCAACCAAACACTCAATTTTGAATTTTCATGCTCCAAGCAAAAAAAAACCCAAATAAAGTTTAGAACCCTAGAATTCAAAATCACATTTAGAAGGCTCTAGATACTATTGTAAGTCTCTAAGACATGCTTCCAAGATCGTTAACATGATTTCAAGGGTGAAATAATCAAGTAAAGTTGCAGAAATACTTACATTGATTTAGGGAGAAATTTAAAAAATTCCTTTCTTTGGATGAAGCTCCAAGCTTTTTGTATGTTGTTTGGTCCTTGGGTGAGTTTCCCTATCACCTCAAACAAGTGCTAGCTTAGAAGAAATTTTGAAGCAAAATTTCTTCTCCAATGGAGAAAAGCTCACGGCAAAGAGAGAGGAAGAGAGATGTGAGTGTTTCAATTTTCCAAAAATTGGTTGCTCAGTGTGTTAATGGATGCATTAATTTTAGCCAACTAGTTGTTTGACAATTATGACCCATAACGTCACTATTTGTAAAAGACATTTTGGTTTTTGTACAAATTAACTATGTGACAATGGAAATTGTTTTTTTATCATTTTGTAATTAGATTATTTGAATATATAAATGATAAAAGTCCTTATGATTAGTTTCGGATTAATAAGATATGAGACGATATCAATCCACAAAGGTTTAATCATTAAATATCCCTAATCGTAGTATTATCGAGACTGGACATCGATAATGCGGAATATACTAGTATTGCACTTGTGCATGTTACAGAAGCGTAACATCATAGTTCTCATATATTTAAGTATTGGAAACATATGCAAGTGTGATACGAGGTTGTGTTTGCCGATGGTATGGAAACAGCTTTGCTCAGGATAGACCCCTCGGAATCCCATTGGTAGTATAACTATGTTTCTATGGGAATCCGAATCAGGGTAGGTGTATTTGGTCTTAACCTGAGACTTGCATCGCTAATACTTGCGACAATCAATACGCTTTGGTTCTGTGTACGCCTCTTCTGGGTTTATTGAGAATCGTAGTGTATTGGGTGTGATGTCAAGACGGGAGTATCTTTTCAGTCATATAGAGATGATGATCACGCAAGGATACAGAACTAGTTCTCTATTGTATTGCAACAATCGGGATAATATGACAAGGTCATGATTATCCGATTATAGAGACTAGTTACTTGTGATCCGATATATGCTTCGTACGGGGCATACACTATTCCATCCTCAGGCCTTGCATGTGACATCAGATAATGGATCGCAATACATAATTCTACGTATACTACGCCTGTTATATATTATATATTCCTTAAAGAATATTTCTAGAGAATTGGGTAGGCACGATGCTTTGCTAGAAGCCAACCATATCTCGTAAATCGGTAAGAACGTGGTACCGGGTACGCACGTGTTCGGATAGTCCGACGACCGGATTTACTGCCAACATATCCAGGGATCTCATGGGTCGCTTCCCAAAGATTCACCGATGAGGTATGACTCAAACATAATTAATCTGGGATTAATTATAAGAGAGAGAAAATTAATTTAAGATTAATTGCGGAAAGATTTTATCTAGGATAAAATTCAATTAATAGAGAGAGAATGATTAATTCGGAATTAATCGATAAAATAATATATTCGATATATTAAATGAAATTAGATTTCATAACGGAATTAAAATTGGATTTTAATCCGGGCGAACAAATTAATTTAGAATTAATTGGCGAGCGACTTTAATAGTAATTTTGCTAGGCATAATTATTTAATTAAATTTGATTTAATTACGCCGCAACGGAAAATTTGTTAATTCAAAATTAACGAACCCGAGCCCGGAATGTGTTTGCGGGCCAACTCGGATTTTGAATTAAAGTGGGGCCCACAAGTTATATCAAGTCACATCACTAGTCAATCATTTGCCTTTTTGGTGATGGAAGATAGTGATGACTTGTTGATGACTTGTTTCTTACATAATTGTTTTAATAATGATAGACTTGAGTGACATTTACCAAAACAAGGATTTGGTATATGTCTATTATTTTTGGAAAATCAAATTTAATTCATTCATTTCTCTCTCTCTCATTTTGGGCGTGAACAAAGCCTCACCCTCTCATAATTCTTGGCTTGGCCGAGAGTTGCAAGAACAAAGGAAACAATTTGTTCCCAATTTTCCAAGTGCTAGCACACATTAAATCATACAAAGGTGATAGGGAAACATTCCCTAGAGTTTGGAATCTCAAACTTCAAGCTTGGAGCTTCAACATACATCAAAGAGAGGAGCTTGGAGCAACTTCTCATAGTGGAATTTTTGAACTCTACATCTACATCCAACCGAGCTTTGTAAGTATTTTCCGCTAACTTCTTTGCGTATTCACGCCTATTTTATGCTTATTAGATCTTGGGATTGATCTTAGAGACCCAACAATGGTATCAGATACTATTTAACATGAAATTGAATTAGGGTTCTTAATCTTGAATTTGGGTAATTTTGATTTGAGCATGATTTAATCAAATTATTTGTTTGAGTATGCTTAGATAATGTTAACTTAGAGTTATGCATGATCAATTTTATGAAAAATCACATGGATTAATTTTCCCCAAATCCAATTTAATCATGGTGATTTTAATTTTTAGACCATTGGATGAGTTTAAATTGAATGGATAAATTGATTTGTGATTTAATTGGATTAAAATCAAAATTAATGAAAAAATATCCTAAATTGTCGTGAGCATTAGAGCATGTTAATGACTTGATTTTGTTTCAATAATGTTGGACATGTATTGAAAATAATAAAGCATGATTAATTATGTAAATTGGTATTTTGAAATGTTAATTTAAATAATTATTTATGGCAAAACACTTTAATTAATTAAATTGTGAAATTTGGAATATTAGAATTTAATTAATTTAGGCTTAATTTGGAATTGGGCTAAAATTGTTGTATTTGGGCCTAATGGGCTTGGTTGGGCCAAGTTGGTTTAGGACAATTGGATTGGATCCAAATTGGGTCTAAACCATTCCATTAAGTCCAAATATAATAAATGGGCATTTTAAAAATTAATTAGGCCTAATGGGCCAAAAATTAATTTTGTGGCAAAGGGTGATTCCTTATTGCGCTTTGGTTGCCAAATTCCATGCCTTAAGAAATTAATTGAAAGCCCATTGGACTTTAATTAAATTAACATTTGATGTTAATTGGGCTTTGAGACCCATTAAGATTAGATTTAGAATCTAAATCGTAAAGGCACATTAAAAGTGTAATTATTTAATTTGGAATTAAATAAAGAATTAGTATTGAATACAAATTAAATTGGATTTAAAATTGTAGTTCGATATAATTCAAGAATTCGTACTTTGAGTACTTATTCTTAAACGAGTTGGACTCGCGCAAATCAAATCGTTGTTTGAACATTCAATGATCACTTAATTCAAAGATTAATTAATTGGATTAGATTGATTGAATAACATGCTTTGTGTGAATACATGGATGTATTGTATGAATAATGTATATCAGATGGATTATTAGATGGGTGATGGCAATTTTGGAAATTATTGTAATAAATTTAGAATTTATTAAATTGGACCTGCGTGTCCAGCCTTTATCTCTCGATTCTTTGTAATTCTATTCTCACCAATTCCGCTCAATTTAATGAGGTTTCTTTATTGCATTAAGTAATTGGGTAGAAGTTAGAATAGTGCTAGCAGGGGATATGAAAGGGAGTGATTTGTTCTAAGAATAATTTGTGAGATATACATCCGCATATTATTATTAATTTTATTTATCGCGCCTTATTATCCTTTTAGAATGCATGCTTAAGGGTGTATGATAAGACCTAATCAAAGATAATAAATTGGTTGCCAATTTACGTGAAAAACCCTCAACAAATATTAAGCGTTTTCCTTCCATTGAGTGATTCATTCTCAATATCCAAGATTGGCATTGGTTTGTTGGCCAAAGTCAAGACCTTTGTCCATCGCGGATATGTTTGAATCATGAAGGCTTTGTTCCATATCGCATGTCTTGGCCAAGTTGTGATTTGTTGGCCAAAGTCAAGATCACTTCTTGTTCATCGACATCGATTACGAAGCTTTCCAAAGTCAATGGGTTCCGCTTAACTGGAATCATTAAGCTTGTTGAGCCAAAGCCAAAGCTTAGTTGATTCAGAGGAAAAGGTTAGGAAAATATATTGGATATATTGGCATATATATTGTATATCTGTTTTGGACTTGGAGGTCCACCTACCGGATCTAGGAATTGGATGAGATCCAATTGATCTTAGAGATCTACCTAGTTAAATATCATACAGCTTGTTGGCCAAAGTCAAGATTGTGTGTTATTTAACGGGATCCTAGCCCACTAGGAAACTAGGTTTCCCGAGTACTCAACAGAGGGTTAGAGGCTCGCCGAAAAATAGTGGGAGGCTAGTATTGAAAATTTGCAATTTCGTTCAGAAACTTGCGAAATACGCCCTTTCAAATTATTTCGTCAATTATATATTTATTAGTTGGACTAATATTTTATTATTTTTCTTGTAACAGTTGGACTATACCCAAATATCGTTAATTGAATAGTTTGACTATTGAAATTAAGATGACTGGAAAGATTGGGGTTAGAGACATTATCATGGGTGAAAATGTCTTTAATGGCGCGAACTTTCCTGACTGGGATATGAACCTCCCAATTGTCCTGGGGGCTGATAGGATGCTCTATACGATAGAGAGACCTCTCGGGCCTAAGCCCGGAAATGAGCAGCCGCTTGAGCTTGAGCTTTGGAAAACTCATAGCGATGACAACTCAACTGCTCAATCTGTCATGCTCGCTACGATGACCCCTCAATTTCATCGCCAAAACAATGGATTGGATCTCTATACTATAATGGCAAAATTGAAGGACCTTCATCGATCTAACCTTAGATCGTAAATGTATGAATTGCAGAAGAAGCTATTTCACTCTCGAATGTCAGAGGGTACATCTGTTGAGCACCATGTGTCGCAGATGATTGCTGACATTGAACAGCTAGGTCAGCTAGGCATAACCTTTGAGGCTGAGACTTCTATAGATTTGATCTTGTAGTCTCTACCTGATAGCTGGAGTGGGTTCATCATGAATACAATATGATGAACCAAGACCATACTCTTGGAGAGTTGATGGTAATGCTGCGTGAAGCGAAAAAGAGATATTGAAGGGTAAAAAGCGTGAGGCACACATCGCTTCAACATCTCAGTCTTTGAGGGCTTGGCCAAGGCAACTGGAGGTGCAAAGAAGAAGAAGAATAAGAATAAGAAGAATATAAGGGCAATGCCAAATCATCAAAGTCTTCTGGGAAGGCAAATGACAAATCCCAAGATGTATGCCTGCAGTGTGGCAAACGGGGTCACTGGAAGCGTGACTTCCGTGGGTACAAGGTGCACATGAAGGAAATCAAAGCAGGCAAGGCATCAGCTTCATGTATGTTTGTTATAGAAATAAACATGTCTACTTCTAGTTTTAAAAATTGGATTTTTGATTCTGGTTGTGGTACTCATATATGTACTGATGTGCAGGATCTGCAGATTAGCAGGAGACTGGCCTCAGGAGAGATTGACCTCCGCGTTGGAAATGAGACTCGAGTCGCCGTTTTGGCCGTTGGGACTTATATTTTAGAACTGCCCTCGGGGTATGTACTAAATCTTTCATACTGTTATTATATACCTAGTTTGACTATGAATATTATATCTGTATCTTTATTAGCCCAATGTGGGTATACTTTTGTATTTAGAAACACTGGGTGTTTTATGTATAAAAATGATATGGAGATATGCAGTGCTGATGTGAATAATGGTCTTTATATTTTGAATATAAATCAATCTCAAACATATAATGTAACAAACAAAAGGCTTAAATTAAGTAACAAAGATGAAACTTATATGTGGCATTTTCGTTTGGGACACTTTAACAAGACTCGCATATCCACACTTTCGAAGGGTGGGTACTTGGACGGATTTGATCCAAATTCATATGACGTCTGCGAATCTTGTTTATTAGGAAAAATGCCTAAAACACCTTTTAGCGGGAAAGGTGCACGTGCCACCGAACTGTTAGCCCTCGTTCATAGTGATGTATGTGGGCCTATGTCTAGCCAGGCTAGAGGTGGATATGAATACTTTGTACCTTTACGGATGATTCATCATGTTGTGGTTATGTGTATCTTATGAGACACAAGTCGAAAACCTTTGAGAAATTCAAAGAGTTTCGTCACGAAGTAGAAAAACAGACCGGTAAAAGTATTAAAACATTACGGTCGGACCGTGGTGGAGAATACTTGAGCAATGAGTTTCTTGATTACTTGAAAGAGTAGGTATTCTTTCACAGTGGACTACACCCGGAACACCGCAATTAAATGGTGTGTCCGAACGGAGAAATCGAACTTTGTTGGACATGGCAAGGTCTATGATGAGTCGCACAAAGCTACCTATTTCCTTCTGGGGATATGCATTGAACAGTGCAATACTTATTTTGAATAAGGTTCCGTCAAAGTCTGTTCAACAGAGTCCATATGAAATATAGACAGGAAAGAAAGCGGGTTTCTTATTCCTGAAGATTTGGGGTTACTGGGCATACATTAAACGTTTGGATGGTACCAAACTTGAACTCAAATCAGATAAGTGTCTATTTGTAGGTTATCCTATGGAAACCAAAGGATATTACTTCTACAACCCACAAGAGAACAAAGTATTTGTTGCTCTACATACGGTTTTCCTTGAGAAGGAATTTCTAAATGCAGTTGTTAGTGGGAGGAAAGTAGAACTCGATAAAAGTCGGAGTGATACTGTTCCTGGCACAAAATCCTTAACAGAAAATCAACAGTTCATCAGGGATGAGACTGTACCACAATCTTCGAATACACAAGAACCGCATAGGTCGGAGAGAGTCAGAAAACAACTTGAGAGGTATGGGTTTCTGATCTCACCTCATTTGGATATTAATCTTATTGAGGAAGACGAACTGACTACGTATGAGGAAGCGATACAAGGTATCGACTCCGGTTTATGGCAAGATGCCATGAAGTCCGAAATGGATTCCATGTACACCAACCAAGTTTGGACACTGGTTGATGCTCTAGAAGGCGTAAAGCCTATTGGTTGCAAATGGGTCTTCAAGAGAAGACCGACATGGATGGCAACATAAAAACGTACAAAGCTAGGCTTGTAGCGAAAGGGTATCGTCAACGACATGGTGTCGATTACGATGAAACTTTTTCACATGTTGCCATGATTAAATCCATTCGGATAATGCTTGCTATTGCTGCATATTTCGAATACGAAATATAGCAGATGGACGTCAAAACCGCTTTTTTTAACGAAAACCTTTTGGAGGATGTTTATATGCAAACCTGACGGTTTTGTCGTACCTAACATGCAGACAAGGTTTGCAAGTTAAATCGATCCATTTATGGATTGAAGCAATCATCACGTTCTTGGAACCAACGTTTTGATGAGATTATAAAAGAATATGATATCGTTCAAACAGGATGATCCTTGTGTATATAAGAAGGTTAGTGGGAGTGCACTGACATTCATTGTCCTTTACGTTGATGATGTATTGCTTATTGGCAATGACATTCCCATGCTACAATCAGTGAAAGCTTGGCTTTTATTAAATTCTCCATGAAGGATCTGGGAGAGAGCCCTTTATTCTGGGAATAAAGATCTACCGGGAATAGATCTAGAAAGCTGCTTGGACTTTCCCAGAGCACGTTCATTGACAAAGTGTTGAAGAGATTCAACATGGATCAGTCCAAGAGGGGACTGTTGCCAGTGTCGCATAAAGTCACTTTATCTAAGGACATGTGTCCTAAAACTCAAGAT
>SKCR01011726.1:0-82302 GCA_019454045.1 Zanthoxylum bungeanum
ATTACATTGAAACAGTAATTATATAGAGTCACCTCCAAAAACACTATTGTCCCTGGATTGCAAGCATACCTAAAACACAGTCCAATAAATTAAGGGAGTCTATTATTATAAATAAGTACATCACCAATATCAATCACAAATGATGGGAAATGTCATTATATATATATATAAAATCCGAATGTTGTTATCGCTTCTAGGAATCAACATACTCTTAGTGTATCATAATTGATTATATCCCAAATGGATGAGAATAAAATCTGTAGGCTGATAAAATAATATTCAAAAACTGTGAAAATAAGGCTCGAATGTTAATAATTACATAAGTGATCGAATCCAAGACCTACTATATATATGGGTATGGATGTTGTATTAATTTTTCCATGAATGTAATTAACTTAAGATGCTTAATTTTGTATGGTGACAAGGATATTCGATCTTTTCTTGAAAGTGATTTTTTATCTTACTGATCATGAACTTGATATTATAATTATCTTTTAGAGGTGGCAAAGCTCAATGCAAACGACTGGTACTTCTTCAGTTTTCGTGACAGAAAATATGCGACGGGATTTCGAACGAATCGTGCGACGACATCTGGATACTGGAAAGCGACGGGGAAAGATCGGACGGTGCTTGATCCGGTGACCGGAGATCTTGTAGGGATGAGGAAGACGCTTGTGTTTTACAGAAACCGAGCTCCTAATGGAATCAAAACAGGTTGGATCATGCATGAATTTCGGATGGAGACCCCACATATGCCTCCTAAGGTCAGTTTTCACATTGTCTCTTTCAACTATTGTTATGATTATTTTGTAGAATGGCTAGTTATTGGAGCGGAGGGGTCGTAGGCCCGCCAGAACGTATAAGAAGTTTGTAACTTTAGTTGTTGAGTATGTGCATAATAAAATCTAGACTCATTAAGGGGACGTGACTTGATGGTGTAGGGTTCAAGATCTCACTTTCAAGTATTGAGTTTGAATCCAGGGAGTGTGTTTCTTGTAAGATCTTAATACAGTCGAGGGTTTTACCTACTCCGCTTATATCTGGAAGGAGTGATTTGACGGCGGAGTTTCCAACGATTTCACGAAAAAATAAAAAAAATAAAAAAATAAAAAAATCTGTAAGAAAGTGGATGTAGACCGTTGCTGAACCATTATAATTTTTGGTGTTAGTGCTACTTTTACTTGATATGGATCCTCCCAAGAATGGATATAGTGAATATTTTTCTTCTCGTCATTCAAAAGAAACTGGCTGGAAAGTTCCAAACTGGCCCTAGCTAGACGTATATTATATCCTCTGTGTTATTAGGGAAAATTTTTGTATGTTTTAGAGGTACCGCGTTAATCGTATAATAATCTAGTAACATTCCTTCATGCCGGAATTAAAGAAACAAAAAATGTAAACCTAAGGGGGGTCGAATATAATATTTACTTTAGAAAAATAGCCATAAATCTCAATTACAACCTTTATTTTTATTGGAAAATTTTCATTTAGAGGATAGGTCGCCCAGATCTCAAACATAGTTCTGCTCCTACTGTCATTTATGTGCATTTAACTCATAATTAACAGCTAGCTAGCAATATGAGATTATCTCTTATATCTTATGTGTATTGATATGTTTTTTGTTTTTTTTTTAAGGATAACGGAGTGTAATAAATATTTTTAACTTTTTACATCCTCAAACTCGTGCCTAGGTCTTTCGATTTGAAAGCCATTGATGTCTGTTTTTTTTTTAATATCGGGAAAATCCTACGTCATCTATATCGGGGTTATTGGACTCTGGTATGGATACATGGACAAACTGATATTATCCCAAGAATACTACTTAGAGCTCGAACTTGGGACCTTGAAGACAGGATCCCTAGCTCTCCCTTCTTAATTAGCTGGATATATATATGGTGAAGTACTTCAAAATGATTTGTTTTTACATTTTTTTTTTTGTACTTTGGTTATATACAGGAGGATTGGGTATTGTGTAGAGTTTTTTACAAGAGCAAGGGATCAGAGAACAGTGAGAAGCTAAGCCCATTATATATCTTTGACAATGCAACTAATAATGCTTCATCATCAATTACTTCATCTCCTCCAACTGTGGACTGCAGAATGATCAATATGCTTCATCATCAACAAATCTCTCCATCACCTCCCAATTCCTATCAAAATGTTCATAATTACAAAAGTAATCCAATGCTTAACCTTCTTCAAATTCCATCATCCCAATACCAAAAGAATTATCACAACAAGAATCAAAGCAATGACACCAATGATGATGATGGTGATGACTATGGGTTCATATGGGACATGGAGATGGATCTGCAAGAAAATTGTTGCAGCTTGGAAAATAATAATGATGATGATGGATTGATGGCTTCTTCAAACTTGGAGACTATGAGATTTGAAGTGGACACTAGTATGGTTATTCTATGAAGCAGCATCAATTTAATATATAGTATTAGAAATTAAATACATTTTAAGCATATACCCTTTTTTTTATTTTTTATTTTTGTACTGTTTGGCTCTTTGAGGGACAAGCTCTCCATGTTTCATTTGATTGGATAAGTTGTAAGATTGTGCTTTGTGTTTGCTTCTGTATATATATTTATAAAAAAATATTGTAGGGTTTCATATTCTATTTTTTTTATACACAACATTATTCAACATATGTGTAAATTAATTATTTTTTATTATTAATGTCACCTTTGATGTTCTTTTATCTCTTACATTTCATGAGTTTCAGACTTTTAATTTCATTAATTAATTGTAATTAAATGATTACAGCCGCCAATTCTGAACTTTGTTAGCTTTCTATACATGCTTACATCCTATCTCTTTTGTTTTTGCATGCCTCAATATAATTAGGGAGGTCATAGCGAAGATTCATATTTTTTTTTTGTTACTTCTTTTTATTAATTTATAGGAATCATAAAATTATTCGGATTCGGTCTGGATCTATAAAAATTTGGAAATTTTTGAACCTTTTTTAGACCGTGTGATATTTCAAATCTATTTCCAAAATACTGTAGTATGTAGTAATATAATTGGTAAATTATAGGTAAAAATCTGTTATACAACACAGGTATAATAATTTAATAATATCTTACCACATATGTAAAAAAATAAATAAATGACAGTTATATTTAATAATTCCATATAATTGGTTGATGATATCATGTTACCTATAAAATGGTGACACCAAAGAATTACTCAAACTGTAAACTTAATTATTTAATTTTTTATTTATATATTAAAAACAGCTCATATATATATATATAATAATATAATATAATATAATATAATATAATATAATATAATTCGTATTTTTTTTGGATTCTGGATATACAGAAATCCAGTCTGGATATGCCCACATCATCAGAAAATCCAGTTTAGATAAACCTCATATGGATCTAGATAATTTTTTCCTGGATCGGGATCCCTACACTACAAGAGACTAACCCCATATGGATCCATATAATTTTTACCTGAATCGGGATCCCTACAGTAAGAAACTGAGTTTTATAAAAATTAAGGTTTTTAACTCATCATCAAAATATTAAAAAAAAAACATATTATAATTATTTTATTAACATAAAACCGTTTTCATATTACTGATTATCAACCCACATTTGTTTAACATATTTTTTTTCATTGCAATATCAAACAGTGACTTAATTTACACAATATATACTTTAAAATAAAAAATAGAAATGAGACCATTAATAATAGTATTTGAAAATACAATTGTTCAACAAAGATTGACAATCAATCATTGAATTGATTAACAAGGATGGGGATAATAAATCATTAAAAAAATTTATGTTTATTTTTTCGGAATATATATAACCCACACTACTATAAAACATAAAAAAAAATGACGATTGTAAAATAAAAAAAAATTGATAGTTTTACAACCGTCATCTTAGATCGTGTCAGTAGAAGTTGTAACATTTAATGATAATTATAAATTTTTCATTGACGATATTAAAAAAAACCGTCATATTTTTTTGTCTTTAATGACGATTTTATAAAATAACTGTAACTAATTTTACTAATAAAATAATTTTTTTTGGTAAATTTGTTTTGCACGTTTAAATTTTTTTTTTCCAAGCTAAAATACTCCCAAATAACCTGTTGGAAAATGGCTTATTCATAAGCATTTTGAGGCACAATTTTAAGCATGGTCCACTTCGAATTAGTGGTTGTTATTGAATGATTCGGATACTCCTCCGTGAGTAGTTCGAAATGGTATATTCATATGCTTAAAACATTTAATGATAATTATAATCTGGTGGGTTCTAACCCAAGAGAGTGGTGGATTGACACTGGTGCCACTCGACATGTGTGCTCGGACAAGAGTATGTTTTCTTCATTTGAGCCTACTGGTAATGGGGAAAAATTATACATGGGAAATTCAGCAACATCTGAGATTGAAGGTCAAGGCAAGGTGATTCTGAAGATGACCTCTGGGAAAGAGTTGACTTTGAACAACGTTCTATATGTACCAGAAATACGGAAGAATCTTGTGTCTGGATCACTTCTGAACAAGCATGGATTCCGGATGGTGTTCGAGTCTGATAAAGTTTTTTTAACTAAAAATGGGATGTATGTGGGAAAATGGTATGTAACTGATGGGCTCTTTAAGCTCAATGTAATGGTTGTTAAACCTAAGAATATCAATAAAGCTAGTTCTTCTGCTTATATTGTTGAGTACTCTAATCTATGGCATGGTAGATTAGGACATGTTAATTTTAATTCATTACGGAAATTAATTAACATGAACCACATTCCAAACTTTAAAATTGATAACAAACATAAGTGTGATACTTGTGTTGAGGCAAAACTAACTAGATCATCTTTTCATAGTATTGAAAGAAACTCCAAACCACTTGATCTTATTCATACCGATGTATGTGATTTTAATTCAATACAATCGAGAGGCGGTAATAAATATTTTATTACCTTTATTGATGATTGCACTAGATTTTGCTATGTGTATTTGATGAAAAGCAAGGACGAAGCTATAGAGAAATTTGTTCTCTATAAGAATGAAGTTGAGAATCAACTGAACAAAAGAATAAGGAGTTGAGAAGTGATCGTTGTGGTGAGTATGTTTTCCCTTTTGAATCACTTTGTGAACAAAATGGAATCATACATCAAACCACAGCTCCTTATTCACCTCAATCTAATGGGATTGCAGAACGGAAGAATCGCACCTTGAAAGAGATGATGAACGCTATGTTAATCAGCTCTGGCTTACCTCAGAATATGTGGGGAGAAGCTGTTTTATCAGCTAATTACCTTTTAAATAAGGTACCACGGAAAGATGCAGGGAAAACTCCTTATGAGATGTGGAAAGGAAGAGTACCTTCCTACAAATTTCTACGAGTGTGGGGGTGTCTTGCCAAGGTAGTTATTCCTCCACCTAAAAAGGTGAAGATAGGACCAAAAACTGTTGATTGTATTTTCATAGGATATGCACATAACAGTAATGCTTATCGATTTCTTGTGCATGAGTCTAATATACCAAATATTCACAAGAATACGATAATGGAGTCGAGGAATGCATCATTTTTCGAATACGTTTTTCCTTGTAAAACTAATTCGAATTCAAATGTGCACAAACGGGCACATGAGACTATCATTGAAGATAGTCAGGATCGAGAACAAATAAATGTTCCAGAGGATCAACAAGTTGTTGAACTTGAACCAAGACGTAGCAAAAGAGCTAGAACCGAAAAATCATTTGGTCCAGATTTTCTGACATTTTTGCTAGAAAATGATCCTCAAAGCTATAATGAAGCTGTAAGGTCAGCTGATGGTGCTTTGTGGAAAGATGCCATCAATAGTGAAATTGAATCCATCTTACAAAATCACACCTGGGAGTTAGTGGATCTTCCTCCAGGATGTAAACCTTTAGGGTCCAAATGGATTTTCAAAAAGAAAATAAAGGCAGATGGATCAATTGACAAGTACAAAGCAAGACTTGTAATTAAAGGATACAGACAACGTGAAGGTCTTGATTACTTTGATATTTATTCTCCTGTAACGAGAATAAATTCCATAAGGATGATAATAGCGATTGCAGCTTTGCGCAATCTTGAGGTACATCAGATGGATGTGAAAACAGCCTTTCTAAATGGAGATTTAGATGAAGAAATTTACATGGAACAACCTGAAGGCTTTATAGCTCCAGGACAAGAAAAGAAAGTCTGTAAGTTGGTTAAATCCTTGTATGGATTAAAACAAGCTCCGAAACAGTGGCATAAAAATTTGATGACACCATGTTAGCAAATGGTTTCAAAATCAATGAGTGTGATAAATGCATTTATGTCAGAGAGACAGAAGTTGGCTATGTCATTTTATGTCTCTACGTTGATGACATATTGATTGTCGGGAGTAATGTTAAAATGGTGAAATCTACCAAGAATATGCTGAAATCCAAGTTTGACATGAAAGACATGGGTCTAGCAGATGTCATTCTGGGAATAAAGGTCTCGAGAAGTCCTGATGGACTTATTCTTGATCAGTCGCACTATGTAGACAAGATTCTTGGTAAATTCAACAATGATGATTCTGCTGTGGCTAGAACTCCTTTAGATGTGAGTCTACACCTATCGAAGAATAGAGGAGATGGTATATCTCAAGTAGAATACTCTAGAGTGATCGGGAGTTTGATGTATCTATCGAGTTGTACAAGACCTGATATAGCCTGTACAGTAAACAAGCTCAGCAGATATACGAGTAATCCAGGGGTTGATCACTGGAAAGCAATAGTAAGAGTACTTAGGTACTTACGTTTTACTCGTAATTATGGGTTGCACTATCATAGATATCCAGCTGTAGTCGAAGGATACAGTGATGCTAATTGGATATCTGACATGAAAGACTCAAAGTCTACCAGTGGCTATGTGTTTACACTAGCATGTGCAGCTATATCATAGAAATCCTCCAAACAGAC
The DNA here is from genome assembly GCA_019454045.1 of Zanthoxylum bungeanum. Lineage (NCBI taxonomy): Eukaryota > Viridiplantae > Streptophyta > Magnoliopsida > Sapindales > Rutaceae > Zanthoxylum > Zanthoxylum bungeanum. The sequence goes on from SKCR01011726.1 coordinate 6,953, forward strand.
TGTGATAGCCAGATCTACAATGGAATCAGAATTCATTGCATTAGACAAGTGTGCTGAAGAAGCAGAATGGCTTCGAAATTTTCTAGAGGATATTCCAAGTTGGCCAAAGCTAGTGCCAGCAATTTGCATTCATTGCGATAGTCAATCTGCAATTGGAAGGGCACATAACAATGTATAATGGTAAGTCTATACATATTCGTCGTAGATACAATACCGTTAGACAATTACTCTCTACTGGAGTTATTTCGATTGACTATGTAAAGTCAAAGGATAACATTGCGGATCCGCTAACCAAAGGGTTAAATAGAGAGTTGGTAGTGAAATCATCGAGGGGAATGGGACTAAAGCCCATTAGATAAATGTTTATTACGAAGGAAAACCCAACCTTGTTGACTGGAGATCCCAAGATCTAGGTTCAATGGGACAACCTACTCGTAAAAGACATAATTGGTTCACTGTGGGGGGTTACCCTCTAGTCCATTCCTATGGTGAAATGAAACAGTGATGCTCGTATGGATTGAGGTTAAGCAAAGGCTTCTAATGATTCTTATGCGTCGGGAATCCGAGCAGAGTATTACGAGATACTCTTAAATAAGAAATCACATATGTGAGAGAGAAGTGGGGCCGCTTCAAAGGGAATTGTACGGGGCACAATTCTTAGAAACTCTTGCAGAACCAGGTTGATGTTCATGGCCAAAATGAGCATAACAATGAGAACTCAGATGTGTTAGGTAAAACATCTGTGTGATATATGTTCTCCATTTACATGAACGGCAGTACAGTTCAATGACATCGCGTCCACTGTCAGCCAATAAATGAGATATATTTTCACAAGGGAAGGTTCAAAGGCTGAGGCCTACCTATCCTATGCAGGTGCTGAACCGTTGAACTCTTCTAGGTCAAAATAAAATGTTTTATAAACTAATTTTATTCGACGTTTTTCGCCAATTTCATTCATGTGGGGGATTGTTGGAAAATGGCTTATTCATAAGCATTTTGAGGCACAATTTCAAGCATGGTCCACTTCGAGTTAGTGGTTGTTATTGAATGATTCGGATACTCCTCCGTGAGTAGTTCGAAATGGTATATTCATATGCTTAAAATGGTGCTTGGGTGAATGAGAAATTGTTGCTCAAAGTTCACCCATTGGTGTTGGAAAATAAATAAAAGTAAGCTTGTCCCATATGAGAAAGCTATAGAGGGAATATTATGCTTATATATGATTGCTCATATGTAGATGGGTAAGAGTTGTAAGGATAGAGGCTCTCTCTACGTGCGCGGGGGGGGGGGGGGGTGCAAATCAAATCCGAATCAAGCTTGGCTCGTGTGCACCCGCGTGTCCTGCGTACACGAATGCCGGACCAAAATGTGCGAGCCCGGCCTAGCGAATTTTTGCAAGCCTCCTCTTTATTTTTTTCCAATCTTTTGATGTTCCATAACAGTTAATTCAATTTTATTAATTAACTAAGTGGTTACAAATCAAATGGAAGGTCTCCCACTAACTCAATTTAATTGGCATGTTATTTCTTTTTAATAGACATGTGTATTTTCGTTTTAGTGAGTTGAATACAGAAACAGAAACAAGTTTTAAGTTTTTTTTAGAAGAGTTCAAGCACTTCTTGTTCGTTGCAGTCGAATTTGGTGGTGCCCATTTCCTCTTTTCCGTTGCATCCTGGGAAACAGACGTCTCGCGTTCTACTGCACCAATCGGTAGGGGACAAATTTGTTTTAAGGAGATTGTTGCCGCATCAACAAGCCTCGGAATTCCGCCTTCATCGCTGAGACTGATTTACTATTTTCGCTTTTTTTTCTGTTCTGCTTGTTGTCATTTGTTTCACTGTTTGTGATAATTGTATCATTCCAGTTCGGTTTATCACTTATCAAAATTGTATCATTCCAGTTCGGTTTACTGATTGTTCAAAGTCCGTTGTAAGAACACAGTAACCAAATTAAATTGTAATATAACCTTCATGGAATTGACTATTTCTATTTAGGGCGTGTGTATATATATTTAGGTATAGTATACATAGAAGACGAATTAAATCAATTTCGAATTAATTTTATATTTCTAAAAAAATATATGTTTTTTTAAATGTCACTCATTTGAAATTGCTTAAACCCTTTCTTCTTAATGATTATGATGTGTATTAAATTAAATCAATGATTGTAATAATTGATCAACTTGTTTTATAAGATATTAAATGAGTGCTTGACTAAATTTAGATTTGAGTACAATTCTTTTTTTTTTTTAAATTATAAATAAATAAATGACTTCTCACGATCACTATTCTCGTAATTAACAATTTTTATGGAATAAATCGACTTCATTAATTATTTCCTTAATAATCTAAATAAAAAATTATCGATTATGACATCTGCACATATTTATAATATAATATAATATAATAGAATATAATTTTGTTCATGGGTGGGCAAAGCTCAAATTTAATTTTTTATCTCCTTATCTTTTCAAAATTTAAAGTCACAAATCAAATTAAATACAGCAACTTAAAAATCATTGAGTCATGTCTTTTGGACATAAAGCAAAATGAAATAATATAATATTATTAAGAGTGGAGATTAGAAAGAGTATGAATTATTAAAAAAAATGTTTCATAAAATTCCTTTAGATTTTAAAATGATTGAGGGATTTTTTTTAATGCAGCCTGATTGGATCGAATTCTTAGTTAAAAAGATCCACTACAAAATTTGTCCTTTAACGTCCAATTATTTAGCGTCGAAACTACTTTCAACGCTAATAATCACTTTTAGCGTTGTAAATATATTGGACGCCAAATATCAATATTTTAGCGACGAAAATCATATTCGACGCTAAATATTCAACTTTTATCGTCGAATAGACATTTCGACGCTAAAAGTACAACTTATAGCGTCAAAAATTATTCGACGCTAAATATTTTTAACTAATCCAATAATCTTTGGCGTCGACATAAATTGCGACGCTAAATGTTATACTTTTAGCATCAAAAATCATATTCGACGCCAAAAATTAGAAATTTAGCGTCGACGAAGTAGCGTCGCTAAAGGTTTATGAAGATTCCACCGACAGTCTTTTAATCTTTAGCGTCTAAATTTTAAGGCGACGCTAAAAGTCAGAAATTTAGCGTCGAAACATAAAATTCGACGCTAAAAATCAGATAATTAGCGTCGAAATTTATGTTTCGACGCTAAAGATAGATTAAAATGCAGAATGCCACCAACCCTTCTCCCCCTCTGTTTTTTCTCTCATTCTCTTCATTTTCATCCTCTGAAATTTGAGAATCTCTCATCTGCAACCTTACAACTCTCCTATAAATTTTCAATAAAATTATAATCAATTTTCCATAAGGTAAATCTTCTTTCATATTTCTTTATTATTTTCATTTTTTATGATTATGTTTATTATATACTTTTTGTTAGTGGTTTATGATTCATATATGTAGATTAAGTTAATTAATTAACTAAATAGAATTTTTCTGTAAACTATTTAATTTATCAACTAAATATATATGTATATGCTTAAATAAATAATTAATGAATTAGTAATGTTGAAGAGTGTAATATGATATTTAATAATTATATTATTATATTTAGGTACGCTGGATAGATTGAGTGTTGAATATCGTAATGGAGTGTATGAGTTCATGGAAGTCGCAAAGCAGCACATTGATGCAGAAGGTCGTGTTCGGTGTCCATGTACAAATTGTTTGAATAGGAAAAAGAAACAGTTAGATGAAGTTCCTAATCATTTATACATGCCAGGAATATCACCAACTTACCGTACGTGGATTTATCACGGTGAGCAGTATAATTCTCAGTCACGGTTTATTGATTCCGGTGAATGGAGCAGTAGTTACAATCAACCTGCAAATGATGAGATAACCGATGCTTTGCATGACTTACAAGGTCCACAACTTGGTCATAGTGTTAGTGGTGACATGCCAGTGTTAAATGGAAATGAACAAAATTTATTTAGTGAACTACTTGATGAGGCAAAAAAAATTCCATTTGAAGGGCTGGAATGTTGATATTGAATTTCGTTGTGAAATTATTACACATTAAAGTGATCAACAGAATGACCAACAAAAGTATTGATATGATGCTAGATTTACTGGGGCAAATGTTACCGATTGGAAGTGAATTGCCTAAGTCGTACTACGAGGCAAAGAAAATGTTGCGTGATCTGGGAATGTGGTATGAATCCATTCATGCTTGTAAGTATGATTGTGTATTATTTCATGCAGAGTATGAATCACTTGAATATTGTCCGATATGTGGTGAAAGTCGGTACAAAGTCCGTGGTATGGGGAAGAAAGTGTCTCAAAAGATATTGCGATTTTTCCCTTTAACGCCCAGGCTGCATAGGTTGTTCATGTCACGACACACAGTGACTGACATGATATGTCATCATGAAAAAAGGATCGGTGCGGAGGGCATACTTAGACATCCAGCGGATGGAACTGAGTGGAAGGAATATGATGACATGTATCCCTGTTTCGCTGAGGACCCCTGTAATGTCAGGTTAGGTCTTACCTCTGATGGTTTTAACCCGTTTGGGAATATGTACAACTCTTATAGCATGTGGCCCGTTATTGTTATTCCATATAACTTACCTACCTGGGAAATGTATGAAGGATCCGTTCATGTTTATGTCATTGCTTATCCCTGGTCCACGTTCCCCTGGTAAAGATATGAATATTTATCCACGGTCTTATTAAGCCACATGCTAGTTACATAGCTAACTCAATCAGAGAGAAAATCATTCTGTGATTGGCTGAAAATGGTTAAATTTCCTGATGATTATGTATCGAATATTGGGCGTTGGGTCAGAGATGATACAATAACGGGGTTAAAGAGTCACGATTGTCATGTGCTTCTAGAGATTCTCCTTCTTGTTGGCATTCGACCTTATCTCCCCCCAAATGTATGCGACGTCGTACTTGATCTATGGCTTCTTTAAACAATTATGTCAGATGACATTAACCATATCTGTTATTAACGAACTTGAGCGAGGAATCGTGATAATCCTATGCAAGCTGTAGCAAATTTTACCACCCGCTTTTTTTGATGTGATGGTACATCTGGCCATGCATTTACCGGCTGAAGCTAGGAAGGGAGGTCCTGTCCATTACAGATGGATGTATCCCATTGAGAGGTACTATATATACAGTTTTAATTATTACATTCTTAAATTTTTACCGTGCATTGAATTTATTATTAATGCAAACTTGTTGTCATATCTGCAGGGCTTTGGGAGATTACAAAAAATATGTGAAAAATAATGCGCGCCCTGAAGGGTCAATAGCAGAAGCTGTTGTAATAAGTGAAGCAATAAAATTTTGTTCGATGTACATGCAAAATATTGAAATTCATTTTAATCGTCGGCCACGAAACTATGATGTAGATGCAAGTAATAAGCAAGATATCACAGTGTTCCGTCAAAATTGCAGACCATTTGGAGCAGTAGGTGTCAAATTACTAACTTTTGAGGAAGTTCAACGTGCGCATTGGTTTATATTGAGTAATTGTGATGAAGTGCAACCGTATTTAACGTAAGTTTTTTTGGTGCATAACTATATTTTTTTTGCCATACATCAACCTAACTCATTTTTTGTAGGCAACATATTACAATGCTACAATGTGGTGGTGACCATAACGTTGATGGAACACAAAAAAAAGAATTTCCTAAATGGTTTGAGACAATTGTAAGGCCTACCATTGTATATTTATTTTTATCCTAACATTAAATATTTCAGTTTGTTATATTAACACATATATTTCTCTCATTGTTAGATAAACAACCAAGTGCAAAATGGTCAATTGGACTCGTCATCCTCGTTGGTTTCCTTGGCTTATGGGCCTCAAAAGCAGGCTTATGAATACAGTGGATGTATTGTGAACGGAGTTAGATTTCATACCGAACAGCGATATGTTGCTCATGTGACTCAGAATTATGGAATTGTAGTCCAAGGAGAACACGGCTCAGATATTATTGACTTCTACAGAGTGTTGCAATCAGTCATTGAGTTGATATACAGACCCAGACGACATATTGTGCTATTCAAATGCAAGTGGTTTGACACAAATTCCAGAAAGAGGATAATTTAAGTTAATAATCATCTAATATCAATTAATGTTCAACGTTTTTGGTACAAGAATGATCCATATATTTTTTATACCCAAGCACGTTCAGTGATATATAAATCTGATCTAAAGTTAGGAAATGGATGGATGGTGGTAGAAAAGTTACAACATAGGGCATTTGGGACACGCAGGAGAAAGATAGTGTTGACAATTAGATGAAACACAAGAAGTCTCCGGCAACTTTGAAGTTCCTGAATAGATATTTTATGTACCAACAGTCACCGTTCCTGAAAATATCACATTAACTCGAGATAATACAGACGTTGAGATAATTCCTCATTCTGAAGTTAGCGTGGAAGTAGCAATTGAAGAAGAATTTGACACTAAAGATGACTTCGAGTCCAGTCTAGAATCCTCAAATACCGAAGATAATAGTGAATAATGAAGTTAGTGTATGATGGGATTAATGAATAATTTTTATTATTATAATGTATGGTTGTAGTTTTGAATTATTATTTAAATATGGTTGAATGATTATCGCTGTTATTAATAGTATAATTATCATATTATTGTAATTATTATTAATGTTAGACATTTACCGTCGAATAATCTTATCGACGCTAAATGTTAGAAATTTAGCGTCGAATACTCTTATCGACGCTAAATGTTAGACATTTAGCGCCGATTTTAGATAATTCGACGCTAACTTAAAAAATTAAATTTCCCCAAAAAATAACCATAATTTTTTAATAAGCCACCAACTTTTTAGCGTCGAATTATTCGACGCTAAAAGCAAATAATTTCGACGCTAAATGTCCCTTAAATCCCTAAAACCAGTGTCTTCTTCTTTCTCGGCTCAAACGTCCAAAAACAGAGCTCTAAGTGTCTTCTTCATCTTTCTCGGCTCAAACCAGTGTCTTCTTCTTCTTCTCTCGACTTTACAGGTAAGTGTTTTTTAATTTCATTTCTTATATTTGGTTGAAAGAAAGCTTGGGTGGATGAAATTTGGTTGAAAGAAAGCTTTAGTATTGTTTTTTTTTTCTTGAAAGGAAACAAGAGATTAGTGATCATTAATTATATTTATATAGTAGTGTTATGCATTGCGTGGATGAAATTTTTAAGCTTGGTCTTGGGACATGTTGGCCGAATTCATTAGGAAGCTGCATGTATTTGATGATGAATTTGATGATGATGATGGTTGTTGATGATGATGATGAATTTGATGATGAGAATAAAATGGTATTGATGATGATGATAAATACTCTGCCTTGCTCTCTGTTGTTGTCTTTATATTTCTGAATTATAGAATTTTGTTATTTGGATGGCCGAATTCACAGGATTCGTGTGTTTGTTGGTTTATGGTGAGAGTGAGAGGCGAGAGAGGTGAGAATAGCAGCATTTGTTGCTCACCTCTATCGTCTCTCTCTCTCACCATATTTTGATCTTATGGCTTGTGTTTAGGTTGGATTTTGATAACATTTATAAGAAAATAACTTCCATAGGACATTTCTTTCATACACTTTCATTGCATTGTCTCACAACTTCCATAGGACATTTCTTTCTTTCATCACTCGTTTTTAATCTTGGATGTGATGATTCTATCTACTAACAATGTGTGTCTTGCTTGGACCTTTTCATTTATGCAGTTCATACTATTTATTCATGATTCATGCATATAATATGTTAGATCCAAGCCACCACACAGTGAGTTATTGTGATGGAATTCTGAAACTTTATGTGTTTTTGCAGATGGCACCGGGCAATCGCAGACGGGCTACTGCGACGCTATCTACATCACAAGGACAACTGGCCCTAATGGAGTCTCTACTAGCACAGGTGAGTCCAGTACAGCGCGAAGGGTCGAGGACGCACCCGTGGCCTGGGGTTGGCTAAGTACCTTAAGGCTCACGGCCGTATCCGGATTGAGATATCAGATGATGGAGAAAGTCAAGTCGGACAAACATAATTCAGCGTTTACTACAGCCATAGGAGCTACAGCTCGATTTGAAACTCCCCAAAACTACGTTTCTTGGAGAAAGATATCGTGGGAGACGAAAATCAACCAGCTATTCTCTTCGCTACTTGTGAGTTTCCATACGGTATTAAGTTTTTGAAATTGTTTTTTAGTTAACATTTTTATTTTATACTTATTTTTACTCGGTTGCTATTCCTGTAGGAGTGGTTCGACTTCGATCTGACCAAAGTGAATGTCCAACAGTATATTGACTACCACATGGGGAAATGTTATAAGGATTATAGGACAAAAGTCATGAAACCAATATTCGACGAACATGGACCTTCAGAGGCTCCACAACATAAGCCTAATTTTATAGAGGAGCAAGACTGGACATTCTTATGTGAGCTTTGGTCTAGCAAAAAACACGAGGTAAATTTTGAAAAAACGGAAATTTATAATTGTCTTTATTTTCGGTACTTACAGTGTTGGTAAATGCATGATAAATGTCACGTAAATGCGAAAAATCGAAGTCACTTGCGTTTTAACCACCGTGGAGGTTCGAAGCCATTTATCCAACATCGTGCCGAACATTCTGAGGTAAATATATCCTAACGTAAAATATAACAGTTCATTGTTTTTACTAATGTGGAATAATACTGAATTTATTTTCTGTTTTTAACAGAGTAACACATGTGAGGTGCAATCATTTCCAGATTTTTTCTGAGTGACGCATTACAATGAGAAAAACAAATGGATAAATGAAGAAGCTGAACGATGCTATGTAAGTTTCAATTTTTAAAATAAAATAATTATTATATATGTTAATTTTTTCTAAAAAATTCTAACATTAACTTCTTTTTTTAAACAGAACAAAATGATGGAACTCCAACATCAAACTTAGGAGACAGGGTCCGACCCGATACCAGATGAGCAGTTGTCGCAATTGGTTTTCAAGAATCAGACAGCTTACAACGTTGGCCTTGGCACTCGTAAGAAGCCGACGTCATCTGCACGCAATACTGTTAATTCGGACAATGTCTCCTCTCTTCGAGACCAGTTAGTCACCACCCAAGACCAACTAGCCACCACCCAAGACCGGCAAGCCACCACCCAAGACCGGCTAGCCACCACCCGAGACGAGCTGAAGAAGACTAAGGAGGTGCTACAACAGGTCAAGGTGGACCACGAAAAGAAGATGGAGCAGTTCGAACAGCAAATGCTAGCTTTCCGCCAGATGTTGGAGGCTTCACTTAGTCAGGGTGCATCGGGCTCGAGCGTCCCCCCATCACAGTAGCAATATATTTTATATCCATTTGTATAAACATTTTTAACAAATAGTTTTAATATAATATGTATTTTTTCTAAAAAAAAATTTCAATATAATAATAAAATAATTATTATAATATTTCGTAATTCTTTTATTAATCAGGAATTTTTTTCAGTTAAATTAAATATTAAATTAATTATTTTAGACCAAAAAGCAGTAAATTAATAATTTTTTAAAAAAACACATTTTTTAACTATTTTTGTCGAACTAGTCGACGCTAAATGTGTTTTTGGCGTCGAACTATTCGACGCTAATAGTAAAAGGATCGCCGCTGTAAGTATACAAATATTTTTTTTTAATATACTTTAGCGTCAAAACTAAACGACGCTAAAAGTCTAACTTTTAGCGTCGAATTATTTCGTCCCAATATATGACCTATACTAGCGTCAGAAAAATTAATTTAGCGTCGAAATATATTGGACGCAAAATGTAGTTTTTAGCGTCGAATATATTTGTTTCGACGCTAAATATTATTCTCGTCGATGTTTCGGCGTCCAATTTTTGCGCCAAATTAATTCGACGCTAATGTACATTTGCGTCGAAACTGTGGATTTTTGCGTTGATTAGTTTCTGACGCTAAAGGGCATAATTTTTGTAATGATCCAAGTAATAATTCGGACAGGTTATGATCCGTGTCCGACCCAACTTTTAAATAGGGTTGTGTTTAGATTTGTAAATAGTAATTTATAATGAATTTTATAGGGAAACATCAGTTATTACTCTTACAATATGAATTCTGAGTAGTAGTAATAAGAATTAGAGGCTAATTAATTAGTGTAAGGTGTTGATGGTTATGACATTTACAATTTTGGTTTGGTGAATTTAGCAAATGTGAATACACTTAATTTCAACAAGAAGATACACTTTTGTAATATTGATTTTCAATTCTATTTGAAGATACACGCCATTGAATTTCTTTTGAAGAATGTTGGCAGTTTTTATAGAATGTTGTTGTTGGTTTCGTTTTATTGCATTGGGTGTTTTGAGGCATTTTCAATCTTCATGAATACATTGCCATTGTCTTTTAGGTCAAGATTAAACCATGGCAACTTCCAAATTGAGATACATGAGACTGACCTAATTGTGTAACGGCTTCTTTAATTACAATGCGTCTTTCAATGGGTATTTTCTAGATTTCGTAATTTTCTGTTGTCTCTTCAAATTCCCTTAAATACTGATAAAGATTTTGTGATTCTAGACCGTGAAATGTGAGTAAAAATTGGACGACTCCTGGTTTAAAATTGAAACGTAATGCATCTGAAGGGAAAGCAATGCAAGATGATGATCATGTCCTAGTGAGATTCATGAATTCTCTGAGTGTCATACGATGATTAAGATCGTCATGCTGAGACTCACGTTCTACCTGATCAACTGGATTTTCATTTCGGCCATGTGGGCTTTCATTTCGGTTCTAGGCCATTTTGACTGACGATGAAGGTGACGAAGACTCTCTATTTAATCTACTGCTAGATGATCGATACCAATGTCTCATGCAACCTAAATGCAGACTATATGCTAAAATTTAAATATGAAAATGCAATACTTACAAAAAGAAAAAAATAATAAACAAGTGAAAAAAAAAGTAAAAAGAAATGACAAAAGAAAAGAAAAAATACAAATGTAGTGATTATTTTTGCCAATTCAAGTTTCAATTGAATTTCTCGTTCAGCTGTCTCAATTTCTCGAATTAGGTTTTCACAAAAAAATATGTCAGAATCTCTAGATGGAGATGGTTCAAGAAATTTTTTAGAAAAATACAAGCTTCATTTTAATTGAGTTTTATGTCTCATGTAACCTTGAAGAATCAAGTACATGGTTTGTCTATATGTGGGATATCTGGGTTCATGATTCATTTAGGATTAATCAGGACATCTTGGATCTACACAAATACAAAGAAGAAGAAAAAGATGAGATACATAAAAAAAATACAAAATAAAAAATAAAAAGAAAAGAAAAAATACAAGGATGTTAAATTATTATTCTATCTACTAAATTATATTCCCCAGTAGAGGCGCCAAAAAACTTGACACACTCACAAAGTGGGTCTTTATTACCAAGTATAAGAGTGTCGAAGTAATTAATAAAATAACCTGATAAGTCCGATGTCGATCCAAATGGAATAGATTTAATAAAATAAAATAATAATTCAAGTGAAAAAATAAATAGGTTGAATTATTTGAAGTGATGGACAATTTTTAAATTAGACTACAACAAAAAAAAAATATTGGGGCTAATGGATCCACTCTTGATATTTCAAATTTAGAGAACTCTTAATTTTTCTAATATATAAATTGTTGTTATTATCCAGTTAATTTACTTCAGGAATTAATTATGACAAAACAAATAAAACCAGTCATAAAGGTAGTGATAACATTTGTCTATAACAAGTCCAGTTAGGTACTCAATTATGCTAAATATATAAAACCAGCCATATAGGCGGTAATAAAGTTTGTTAATAATTAATTCAGATTTAAAGTAAATATTAGTCTTTATATTACAATGCATATATTATAATATAAGTAAGATTAATCTATATTCTCATATTAAGAGCTTCACCATTTACCCCAGCAGGATGAAATTAGCTACTCATGTTTTGAATAAAAACACACATAGTTTTATTACTGAAAGACAAAAAATTACAACAAAGCTTGAAAAATAAAACACACAAGAGCTGTAATCATTCAAAAAATCTCAGAGAGAATTTTATGGAGGAAGCTAACTTTCTAAGGTGCTGATCACTTTTATTTATAGTAGAGGGCTCAACACCCTCCATGAAAATTTACAAATTATAAATTTACATGTTTGGTGAGAATTGATAATCTATTGAAACGTGGATGTCATTTCCCACCTTTTTTTGTTTATTTTTTTGTTTTTGTCTATAATAATACATATAACATACTTTGGATATTTCATCAATTTCGGTCTTGAACACCTTAGAACTAGAAAATCTTATAAGGAGCAAAGTTGTAGATATTTAAATACTCTTTCATCTGGAAGTGAAATCGCCTGAATATGATATCAGAGTAAAAGATTATGGCTAAAATACGAAAATTTTACAAAGTTGGAATTCTGAAATTGTACATTGTTAGAACGTTCTTTCAAGTTTCTAGCTTCTAAATTCCAAATGTCACGTCCATTTTTCTAGTTATGCATCCAAATTATTATTTCACCTACATAAGAAATAAAAATCACAATAAAAATATATAAAACATAAAATAAATTATTATTTCACAAATGTGCTAAATTAAGGAGATTAATGAAACTAAAAGTGTTAAATGATTACTTTCTCTTTATTAAATGTACATTTTTTAGTGTTCATCATTGTGTTTTTTATTTTGAGAAAACTAAGGTGATTAGATTTGGTTATCATGCATAAAAGAAGATTGCCTAAGAAAAAGGAAGAAAAGATAAAAGAGAAAGGAAAAAAAAAACACTTAGGCTTTGCACTTAAATACATCAATGAAATACTTCAATGCTAATAGTTTTGAAATCAACATCTTAGTGTGCATCAAAGGAACAAACCTTACTGATTAGAAGATTCTATAATATATATATATATATATATCATATCTACAATGCCAAGGATCAAACTCAATTACAACATAATTTAAACAAAGAGAGAATCTCCTAATTAACAATTTTTATGGAATAAATCTGTAACACCCCACTTGAGTCAGGATGCTATTGGCAGGAGACATGATTAACCCACCTTCATAAGCCTCCAAAATTTATAAAATAACGGACATGATGTATCCTAAAACTGGACAATCTGGAACACAATCCAGGACCAAAATGAAACCTATAATAAACATCAAATATGCAAAAGGACCTTCGTTCCCACATCACATATAAATCAAAACTTTTATTTACATAAATACAAAATGACGTGCATAACACGACAAATAACATAATAATCATGGACCCTAAGCCCATACGATATTTCATAGGACACTAGAAAGGGTGACTGCAACTTGGATGACCTGGAGCCTCGAGCATGACTCTCAAAGCTGAAGTGGCTGACCAATCTGATAGACAACCTGCAAAACTAGAAAATTGATTTGGTGTGAGGTATAAAACTCAGTAAGTAACCACGCTCTTACTACAAGCAAAACATACAAGTCAAACATATCATGTGATATATCATAAGCTTTTCAGAATTACCGATTTTCTACGAGTTCATAGTTATCAACTTTTTATTATCCTCAATTCCTTACACATGTCAAAACCTTATATATATATATATATATATATATGCGCGCGCGCCAATCTAAAGACTAAACACCAAAAAAGTACAAAGCATAAATTTGAATAACAACATAGTACGTCATTCAAAACCGAATCTATTTCAATCATCGGAAACATGAAGTTACATTTTTATATTTTATCACGAATAAGAATATTCCAAATATCATCAAATCGGTAAGTTAAATAACCTTTATTTAATTCCAATAATCTTACCTTAACTTAACATTCGTGGCCTACACGTATTCACACATTTTAGTTAGGAATCATAACTCACTTTTCTTATAGTCACACAAGTCTAAATTTTAGAATTCTTACCTGGATACGTTTTTGATACCGAAAACCTACAAACACATTCAGTCATTTACTTAAATATACATACATATACTTACGAACTTAGCAAAGATAATTTATAACTTTTTATACTCACATTGGTTGTCAGAAAATTCATTTCACATAAACATACACAATCCAGACATACCACGATTTTCTATCATATACACACATACACTCAGACATACATACAATCATCGTATAACCAATAGCGGAACATACATAACCTTCAATACATCAAAGAACACATAACCAAACCAAAACATATATATGCACTAGCTTACACATGAAATACTCGTATGAGACTCAATACCTATTTTAGAATAGGTATGAGATAAATACCGCTCGAACGAATTCTCTAACCAGCACTACTATGACACATTACCAACACATCAATCAAAATCTTTCACAAAAATTATAAACATAAATTATAAATCATAAAATGTAATCATAAATCATGATATATAATTCTTATATCATGAAAATATTATACACTCTAAGAATACATATACAGCTATTGGAATTGGGACGTCTTCCCCCAACATCATCATACATACCGGGTTTCGGCCGTAGTCCTGTTTGAGTTGGTGTTCGGCGCGCCAAATTTTGTTATATTTATTGTAAATACGATGTATATTTTATTTTATTATGAATAAAATTAAATAATTTTCATCAATATAATCTTATATTTGGTAAAAGCATAAATGACCTTAGAATGAATGATTGTGACATAATTGCAAAAGCGCCGTAATTATTACTGAGAAATGTCACAATACAATTCATTCTTAAAATTATTCCTAGTCAAGGTTACATACCTAGTCGGTTAGTAAACCCGTGAGACCAGTACGTGTCGTATATTAGAATTATTCTAATGGTTTGTCTCAGTCAAACATGAGTCTTGGGAGGCTTATATAGACACGTAGGTATTTATTGGATAAATACTTAACGACTCATTCAAAGATTCCTGATAAATGGTACACCAACGTCAATATGAATCTTTACGAGTCGAATAATATATTAGCTCCCTTGACTTGTGATACCACTGTGGATATGTGAGATATCCTCCATACTTTGATGACAGTCACGTCAACGATCTTTTAAGATCAGACTTCATCATGTTCGTTGGGTATGGACTAATACTCACGATATCCTGTGATGTATCCAGAGAAGATCTGTCAGTCCCGTATAAGGGATTTAGATATCCAATTTGTGATTCTTTGAAATCCTTGGCCGAGGCATGATTCGAAAACGAGTTCTGAATTGTCGCGACACGTGAATTGTTCATAGCAGAGATTTGACGTTTAATCTATATCTCCGGAACAATTCGGATAACCAATGACAAAATGATTATATATGCAATGACTTCAACTTGGATGGTTCAACTCGATTATTTGTGGTCGTTGTAATTTGTGAGTGGATAAATTACGAACATGAAAATGGTTTCCATGACAGATAAACTTGAACCTATAGAGTCCCACAATATAAAGTGTACTCGTTGAGCACTTGGGCAATTAATTATGGATAATTCAGATTATTCATAATATATATATGCGTTTTAAATAATGTGTATTTGTATATGATACATAATTTAGATTAGATACATATTATTAACCAATTGAGTTTCGTCACTTGTTTTATTGTTATTATTAATTAATTAATTAATTATTAATAATAATAAAATGGAAGAATATTGTTGGAATATTTTTCCATGTATGTATTTTATATTTTTGTTAATAATAAAATGAATTAAATAATTGGTTAATTAATTTATTTAAATTAAGAATATTACATTGAATATTCTTTATTTTTGGTAAATTTTGATTTGCCAAACCATGTGATTTGGACACATGGATTTTGATTAACAAAAATCAAAATAATTACATTTGGATAAGGCTAAAAGTGTAACAAAATAATTGGGCCAAATAAAAAGCAATTTTTGAGCAAATTGCTTCTCAAATTTTCGGCCATGAGGGGTTTTTGCTATAAATTAAAATTGTTTCATTTGGCTTAAGGTTAGACACTTCTCATGTGTTGAGAAACAAAAGAAAAAGGGAGATTAGGGCTCTAAACAAAGCATCAACACCAAAAGGAAAAAGGAAATTGGTGAAAAGGAATTTATATTAAGGTAATATTAATTTCCTAAATTTCTATTTTCTTAAGCTTTGTTTTTCAGCATGTAAAAATGTATAAGATATGTATATTGCATGTTTGAATTAAATATGTATCTAGGATATGTATTAAAAATAAAATTTGGTGTTGGATGTTAGTTAACCTTAATAGTTTTTCTTTAAGGCATGTGTATTTAGATTAATTAGTGAATTAATCTTCAAAATTAAAATTTTCATTCTAGAGTGATATTATCACTCTAATATTGCCTAGAATTGTTCTCGAGGCTTTATGTTGTGGTGATTTAATTTGGAATAAATTAATTGGATTAATTTAGTGAACAAAATGAATTTAGGCATGAAAATGGATAAAAATTGATTATAGATCAGATCTGGTTTTGAGCCTTAAAGAAGAATATTTTTCATGGAAAAATATGTTATTTGGATGTGTATTGGGTGGTGGATTAATTCCCGAAATTGTTCCGGGGCAAAAATGTGAGAAAATAGTGAAATTCGCTTAGAAAAGGGCTCATCGCGTGCCGGCTGTGAAACCAGCGAACTGGGCACTGTTCGGGCAGCCCAAGGGCTAACTGAACACTATCCAAGTATCCGGGTTGGCCTAGCTCAGCAGTTGGTCAACCGGTTTGACCATTTGCCCGTTACGCGTAGTATCTGTTGAAAAATATTTTCGTAAAATAATTTATTGTGTTTTGAAATATATTATGTTTTTAAATGTTAATAAATAATATATTTAAATTTATTTGGGTGAATTAAAAATATTTGATATTTATTAATTCGCTCGGGAAATTTTTTAAAATGTTTAAAAAACCTTTTTTCGCCTTCCACCGCTCACTTCCGTTGCGTTCACTCCAACAAGTCCCGCGTACGTTGGTATATCTGCATAAAATAAAATTATTAGTTCATCTGTATACATTCGTGATAATACGACAAATCTGGTAATATGGGACATCCCCACGGTAATAATTGGCATCTGGAGCAAAACTGAAAACATGAGACCTTATCTCATGGCAAATAATCTGGTCGTAAATATACACGAGTGTATCATAACATACAACCCTCGTGACAATACGGCAAAGCTAGTAACATGGGACATCCTCATGGTAATAACTGACATCCATAGCAAAACTGACAATATGGGATCTCGTCTCACGGCAAATAATCTGGCACGTATATGTACACAGAGTGCATAATAGCATAAAAGATATTTCTAAAGCATATGCTCATGTATATCAAAACTCATGAAACTTTATCATATATTACAAACTCATGATCTCAACATAATCAATAATCGATCCATTCTTTTATAGCAGTGTAATCTTTCTGAAAACGAAATCATTTGAAGCTTTACCTTAAAATTTTGCAAGGAAACATAAATGAATTCATACTTTGAAAAATATCAATGTTGCAAGCTTATCCAAGCACATATTAAACTCTTTACATACACGTGTCAAATCCCTCATCTATTGACAAATAACTCGTAAATTGTGAAACAATAAAACTAAGTATGTGTATATATATAGATACACACATATCTGTTATCGAAACAAACAATAACCGATACGTCCAGTACTCATCGTATGGAATACTTACCTTATGTCATGAACACTACTGATCCTATTTCAATCTGTCAAAATAAACGGCGAATATAATCAGAACCGGTGTTATGCAGAATTCTATACTCAAATATAAGAAACTTCTGGATCTTCCCGAAATACCCAAATCAAGTCCGTCTTCAACGATTTAAGTTTTGTTACTCATACTACATCCAATATAACATATACATAGCATTAAATTCAATTTCCGGGTAAAATTCAGAAAATATTCCGGAAATCTTGAAAACGTTGCGGAGGAATCCAAAAATTTTCGAGTCCTTTTCGTTCCACGCGGAACACATCGAATACTCCTATTACATCATAATATAACATTTCAGAATAACCAGATAATTTAAATCCTCGATCTTCATAATCAGGAAAATCTTTTTGATAACGCTACAAAAGAATCCTGGACCCTCTGAAACTTTATGAAACCATCTGAATGTTACTATATCATCATATTTAACTCATATCTATCATTACATTTAGAAAAAACATCAATACATACGAACTAAAAAAAAAAAGCTTGGTCACCACTTGAGTAAATTAATGGCCAACATTAAAAAAAAATAGTTACAACTTTTCCCCACCATCCAAAGTACAAAATAAAATTAAAAGGCTTTTGTCTAGTTAACTTGTGTGAGATTAAGATTCCTGTTGAATCCTACAAAAAAAAAAATATATATATATATATATATATAGTATGAGGAGAAAGTCAGCTGTCTCACATTTTAGGAATATTATAATGATACCCATTTAACATACCGATAAAATATTAAAGAAATTTCATTACTAATGGACTACGAACCCATCGGCGTTACTCATTTGATTTAAATGGTGAAAAGAAAAAGCTTGAGGAAAATTTTCTCTTGGATCAATGAAATTCTGTCAAGCATGCCATGTGCTAGTTTTGCACCATTTGGGCATCGGAAATTGTAAGGTAGGGTCTTTGCTGTTGTAATGGTGGGCTCTAGTGTTATGGATTGAAAGACTTAAAAAAAAAAAAAAAGGGTAAATTTAAATCAAAAGAAGATTAATTAAAGCTTATACCTCAATTTGGGCAATAGCTGAAAACATTCATATGGGAAACTGTCTAATTTCCCTTTCTGCAATTGCCGTTCACAATTGCCAACCTCGGTATCCAAGGTATGTATAAATT
The DNA here is from genome assembly GCA_019454045.1 of Zanthoxylum bungeanum. NCBI lineage: Eukaryota > Viridiplantae > Streptophyta > Magnoliopsida > Sapindales > Rutaceae > Zanthoxylum > Zanthoxylum bungeanum. Next base: position 25,773 of record SKCR01011726.1, read on the forward strand.
CATATTACAAATCATCATGAATACATGAAGGTAATTTTATTGAGTTAGATGGTTGAGTTCTTGCGACATCCGAAATTGCTCGGAAATGATGTTGGGGAAGTGTTTGCAAGTGATTACGTCATTTAACTAGTAAGACGCTGGGATGACCTCCCTTAACATTGGCCTCGGGGTAAATTGTGAAATCTCATATCACAACAAAACCTTTGAACTGGCAAAGAGGACAATATTGAAAAGTCTCAATGAAAACCCCAAAAGACATTGTTTTTTTTTTTTACAGGGATCTGTATACATGTACATGTAAACATTGATAAAATAAGTCAGAAGCAGAGTTCAGAAAATAGACATACAATCTCTGGCCTTTACAAACTCGTGAAATGGCACCAAAACGATTCAATATTCCAGGAAAGTACTACAAGAAACCAAAATTGTATGTAGGATTCACTAATCTGAGAGTACGGAACATGATGCTCCATCCAACAGCATTTAATAATTTCTCCAGAATAGCTGCATAGCATTTCTACATAAAGTACTTGGAAAAAGCTCAGGTAAAGTCTTATCACCTGATGTATCTGGGTTCTGCAAATTTGACGGTCACCTTTCTTGGCTTGATCTCTCTTAAACATGACATATCAACCAGCCATATGACCACATGGAATGCATGCACATTGTACAGGAGCTAAGCTTCCCAGCATATTACACGAGGAAGAAGTGCTTTCATCTTTTACACTACTAGATACAGAAGCTCCGTCCTCTAAAACATGCAAGTCTGCTAGCCAGACTGTTTTCAACTGATGGATCGCGGATTGGCCGTTTACCAGATTACTCCTTAGGAATGGGTGGAGCTGCAGAAACTGATGAAGAAATTCTGTTGCTTATTTGAATAGGAGCAGGGTCAGCAGGGTTTCTCAGCACTCGCAGAATTTTCCCAAACAATTTCCATTAATTGTTTCAGCATTCTGGTGGCTATTTGCGGAAAGCATAACCTGAAACTGAGAAAATTAATAGCAGTAGTCCAGGCGGTGACGCCAAACAAATGATGCATTATATTAAACAAGGATGGAGCAAAACCAGTCATTTGTTTCGTAAATACATTCAATTTGTGCTCAAAATCCATATCAAATGTACCGCTACTAATCCATCATGAATAAAAGCCAAATTTTGAAGCGTAAGGACAGAAAAAAGGAATAAAATAACTTCCTCAGACAAGCCATAAATTCATTCATGCTTTTGATATACAGTTGAGATAATTTCCCATGGAAATTTTATCAAAAAGGCTTTAAATGGACTGTATCTCCTTAAACAACTACTATATGTGAAACTGGAAAGGTCCAAATATTACACAAAACAAAAAAGACTGAAACATGGCAGGGTGTAAATTATAAGAAAACCAAAAGGAGATTATCACAACTATCTCAAAATTGTAAGCTGTCTGTTGCTTTTGATCATTAATCAGACTGAGCCACCGTTTAGAAACTCGAGCAGTTCAGCTTTCTTCATTTTTGAATACCCTTTCATACCCCGAGACTTGGCAACTGCCCTCAGTTCAGGGAGCTTCAATGCACTCAAATCTCCATTTTCCATCTCCTCCTGTTGGTCTCCTTCTTCTTCATTATCCGAAGCTTCACCCTCCTCCGAAACACCATATACAGTGTCATCTAGGATATCGGGCTCCCTCTTCAATACCTCATCATACAAACTGCCATCTAAAACATTGGATTCAACATCTGATACATCATCATACACCTCTCCATCTGCAAAAATAGCCTCAAGCTCTGGTTCTGGTTCTGGCTGTGGCTCTGGTTCTGGCTCTGATTCAGGCTTATGTTTAGGGTCAGTACGTATCTCCACCAAACTCTTGTTTCCCTTTCCACTTGAATCTAAATGTGAGATAGAATTCACAGTTTCCTCACTGGAGTAAACAGGTTGGTATTTGAATTGAGCGACTGGAGACTTGCTTCTGAAATTTGATGCCGGTCTTGTAAAAGAAGGTACATTAGGTTCTCGGGACTCAGTCTTGGCCCTGCCACTTGAATCAAAGAAGCTTGTGCTTTTATCTTCACCATATGAGCCATTTGGTTCTGTCTGGTCCAAATTAAATTCATTGCTGCTCCCACTGCTGCTTTTCCTTTTACCTTGCCCAACCGAGTGTTTCCTCAACAGCTTAAGGAGGGAATCCACCGATTCACTCTCTTTACGTTTTCCTTGCACGGTTTCAATCTTCTTGTGTTCTTTTGCAGAAGCTCTTTCTCGAAGCTGCACCTGGACCTTGCGAAAAAATTCAACAATCTCCTTCTCCCTTGGTCCTGGGGCTGATGTTGCTTGGAATTTTGGGGAACTGGAGAGAGGTAGTAGAGGCCCATTTTTGGAAGTTAACATTTCAAATTCATCATCCAAACTATCCATCTCTTCATTTTGCCTGTTCTTGCCTTGGTAACTATTTCTGTTTTGTCTCGAGAAATCAGGACTTCTCCTATTACCACCAGAACTAGCTCTGCACATAAATGATGCTCCCTTGGAACCACATTTCACTGCTCCAACCTTGACCTGGGACTCGATTCTGAAGTCACCACAAGAAGAGCAGGAAGACACAGCCACCGCTCTTCCAGTAACACCCAAACATGGGAGACATCTTCCATCAGATGGCCCATAACCTACAAGAAGAAAAAATATGTACAAGACAGTCGAATAAATAAGACTAATTTGATAGATCAATTATTTATTTAAGAACTGAATCCTATTCATTTTTGGCAAGAGTGAAAGACAAAGTATATGAAACACATTTTATGGACCTTACTTGATAAGCTCACGGTAAAGTTTCCCATACAAAATTAGTTGCGAATTTTTTATTTCAGTTTTAACAAATTAATTATGGAGGTTTTTTTTTCAAAAAGATAAGAAGAGAACTCTTCAAATAATCCTTATGGTCCATTCATGACAACAATCAACCTATATTACCAAGAAGCATATCAACAAGGAAAGCAAAATGGGAAATGGAACACAGCACACCACTATAGTGGAACACAGTATAGGGCGATAGGCTTATTTGCATTGCTAAGACAAAACTTAGTGCTCTTTTCTAAGATTCAAAAAATGGGATTCTAGCCAGTGATTAACTGATTATACCTAATTAACACTCATCATTATATAGCTTGAGCTCCTAAAAGCCTCCCTCTACCTCTATTTCTCTCTCAGTATACAGAAATGACAATCCATTATCCAGTCTATCTTTCTTACCACGCCTATACATAATTGACTCTCTGTGTGTAGAGGTGGCCATGGTTCGGTTCCTTATTTTTTAAGGGAAAAATAAAAAAAATTGGTTCGGTTCCGATTCAGAACCGGAACCGTAACCGAACCGTTTGGGGTTCGGTTCAGTTTCGGTTTTGGAACCGTAACCTTACGGTTCCAGTTCGGTTTCGGTTCCGAACCGGAACCGTGGCCGGGTCTATCTGTGTGTACTGGATTCTTGTATATGTTTTGGGTGATTATGGTGGAAGAGTAATGCCCCAAATCAAATAGACCCATCTTTGGGAACAATTGCTCCAAAAATGTTTTTTCTTTGGTCTTTGGGGAGAGGGAGGAGGATTGAGCCATGGATTTATAGTATATCTTTGCACAGACTTTATCACAACATTTGAGAATACACTGACAACCATGAGTCTGCAATACATGTTCAAACCAGAACAAGTAGCAAATCAGGCTATATATATTAAGCATAATGCATAATGCCCAAAACCATGATAAAATAATTTAAGCATAATGCATCACCACCGCACAACCACCATTTTTATAACTATCCATCACAATTCTCCTATGTATGGTCCAAGGCTCCAAGAAAGATCCATATCTTGCAAAGTACAAGTCTATGGCAATTTAGAGAAGACCAAAGGCAAAAGATAATGCGGCCAGATAGAGATAACCTTTCTAAAACTTAAATTAAACAAACAGGTGGTTCAATGGTTGCTTCCCTCCAATCAAACAAATAAGAAACCAATAATTGGACAAGGGTACGTTCACAGTGCTTTTAGCATCATTAAGATTACTTTCAAATAAGCATAAACTCTTTCTCTCTATTTTGTAGTAGTTTTTGTTTGAAACAGACAAAAAGAGCTCACAAATGACTTGCAATACTTCACAAGAAAGACTTCAAATTTGCTTTTTCTATAAAGTGCTTTACGAAAAGCACTTTCTTGAGAAGTCTCTTCTCTTCTCCCCCAAAAGAAAGTAAAAAAAAAAACAACTTTGAGCTGCTTATTCATAAAGCTCTTACACTCAAAAGCAATCTCTACAACACACCCTTAATGTCTTATTCAGTGTTGTTAAAGGCGCAAAGCGTACTAAGGCGCAAAAGGTCCTACGACCTAGGCCCGTGCCTCAAGGCGCAAGGCGCGCCCCTGATGAAGTTGAGGCACAAATTACAAAAAGAAAAATATAAGTATCTAATCAACTAAAACAAAAAGAAATCACTGGAAATATATCAAAAACAATTACAATAATATCAATACTCAGAATATAAATTAATGTGTTTGTCGAAATTTAAAGTGCACTCCAAAATCTATCTTAATTTTTTAAAGAAATGTTATACAACTTGATTTTGGGTTAGGTGAGTTAATTCGAGTAGGGGTTTTTTCACACATTTTTATGAGGCGCACATAAGCACGTCTCAAAAGCGTGCGCCTTTGTGCTTAGGCACGTGCCTGATTAAGGTAGCCAAGCTTGACCCTTCACCCTTCACGAGGCATAGTGGTCTGAGCCTGAGCCTGAGCCTGAGACGCGCCTATGAGCTTTTGAGGCACGCCTTTGACATCTATGGTCCCATTCCTACTAAACACCATCCCTTGAAGGCTTCACATGTAGTGGCAGTCTGGCAGAGCCACATATAGGTGAGCGAGGCAGTCACCCTAACTCAATCCGAAAATTTATTAAAATGTGTCCTATAAATGAATAAAAAATCGTGAGCTTTGACCACTAAAATGAATAGTATCTATTATTTTTGTGAAAATCTAATTTTGCCCCTACTCAATGTTCTGACAATGCCACAATTCATATGTGCTTTTGCTACTAGGAAATAGTTTAACAAAGCACTTGCTTGAGAAGTTCCTACTTAAAAAAAATCATTTAAGCTGCTTTTACCTAAAGCACTTTCACTCAAAAGCACTCTCTAGTCTCTACAAAACACCCCAATGCCCCGTTCCATGACCCCCACTAAACAAAACTCTACATAATTTTCTTCCCTTTAACATTCCTTCTTCATGAACGACTCTGTAAAGTGTAAACCAATTACTTAAACGCAAGTATTTCAATTAACAGAACGAACAACAACAACTGATAGAAACCCTAAAGCTTCATTTGGGTTGTTAAAAAAAGAAATCCAGCGACAGCGAACGAACAAAAAACTTTAAAATGAAAATTTAGAATCGGCCATGTTCAAAGAATTTGAACTGACCTGGGAGGTTCTTAGCTATAAAATGGACTGCTTGCGACATCTCATTGACCTAATTCGAATTCGATACAAAATATTAGTGAATGTTTTGCATTTTATATGATTTTTCAATTTTGTTTTTTTCAGTTTTCTTGTTATTTATGATTAATTAAAGGTTTAAAATTTCAGAAATAACAAAATGGTATCAGAAATTGTTTGTGCAATTTTTGCTACTACACGTGTAAGGTTTCAAACATTCAGAGACACAGTCCCAGAAAATGGTGATTGATTCCAAGAAAATGTTTCTAAGGGGCGCAAGCACACATATTACAGTCCTAAAGATTGCAAAGCTAAGAAATATGTTAAATTTAAACTATTTGCTCATTTTGAGTCTTTTTTTCTTCTTTTTCCCTTTTTTGTGACGCATGAGCTTTTTATAATGTACGGTCCAGTTAATCGCTCAAGCGGTTTCGCCGTCTTCAACCCATTAAATCTCCACGTTTCCTATTCGCATGTAACTGCTAGATCGTGAATGCAACTGCCGGATCGTGAGTGCAACTGATGGGTCACGCTTTAATAACCTGCTAGATCGTGGGGATTACTGTCAAACTGTGCAATGACCGTTAAGTGAGTATACTTGTAACTGGCCAACTCCAGGGTACCTTCGCATATTTGTTCTTCTTTCATTGTTCTTCACTTGTTGCAAGGTTCTTTCTTCGTTCTTTATGATTCTTTACCCATTGATCGAATCGTCCTGGGTTGAGTCGTTCTGGGTCAATTCATTCTTCGTCCAAAATGATGTCATGCATTTTCATCATTTAATAATTATTTTCCCGTTAACAGAAATATAGGATATAAGAGTAGTGACGAAGTCATAATTTTGATTAAATTAAATTAAATTTATTTATGACAAAAAATTTATTGAGGACAAATAAAATACACCCTTTAGCTTGAAATTGAAATTTAGATCTGTGCATTTTTACAACTACTTCTTGGATTTCTTGAATAATCCAAGAAATTTCCTTTTTATTAAGGGGTGTATTTAATTGGGATTTTAAAAGATTATTTTGGGTTAAATAAGTCTTTGGTATTCAATTAAGATTTTTAAATAATCTAAAAAGTCTTGTGGTATTACATTAAGATTATTAGGATTTTTTTAAAGAGTGTGTCCAAATCTAGTGATATTCAATCAAGACTTTAAACAGACAATAAAAAAAAATCTTATAGTATTGAAAAAATTACTTATTTTGAAGGATTTTTTTATATGTGTAATTGTATGAGACTTTTTAATAAGAATTATAAATATCAAACCCTATAAAAACTCTTACCCTAACCCATCAGACTTTTATCGTGAGTTTTGTTGTTTAACTTCTCACTTTTGGAAACTGGGGTGATTTAATAAAATCATTTTGAATATTGTCCGGTAATGTTTTATCTTTGGTTTGTCTGGTAAGTAGGGGTGAGCGCGGTTCGGTTTGGTTCGGTTTTTGTTAAAAACCGAACCAAACCATATTTTACGGTTCGGATTTTTTACCTCTCAAACCAAACCATTAAATAACGGTTTGGTTCGGATTGAAAATTTTTTAAACCAACAGTTTACGGATTGGTTCGGTTCGGTTTACAGATTATTATATTTAAAATAAATTTTCATCCACTTAAGTGAAGACCCAAAAAAAAAAAAAAACTAGTCTATCCAACAAATAGTATGAAGTGCTATGGTGTAAGCTATGACTCCAAGGGACACATGCACTCCATAAAGGATTAAAAAATAAGACACAATTAATTCTTGTATTTTTTAAAAATTACCTCGAATAATGATGTTATCATCATTCTAATTAAGAAACAAATTCAACATCTTACTTTCAAGAATAATGATGTTACCATAAAATAAAAAATTTAAGAAATAAGTATTAACAAATAAATTGAAGAATAAAAGTATTAACAAATAAATATATTAACAAAAAATTTATGAATAAAATATTAACATACTAATAAAAAGAAAACATATAATAAAATTAAAAGAAAAATACAAATTTTTTTATAAAATATATAATTTTTTTTTAATTATAACGGTTCGGTTCGGTTTAACAGGTGCGGTTCGGATTAGCTCCTGAACCGAACCGTAAACCGTTTGGGGTGGGCCAATCCGAACCGCAAACCGAACCGTTAGAAAAAAAACCGTAAATTCGGTCCGGTTTGCGGTTTGGTTCGGTTCGGTCGGTTTTTTTGCCCACCCCTACTGGTAAGGTTCTTTGTCTATGTTAGAAATTTGAACTAAACGCTTCAGCTTTTTTCTGTATGAAAGAAAAGAGAAACTGCACTACGCATGCTGAAAAAATAATAAATTACTAATAAGCAAGTACCTTGTTACAAATAGCTAACATGTCTGTTCATCTTCTCTTCTCTAGCAAGCCAAAAAAATCTCACGTCAAAAGTTTGATGGGTTAGAGTGAGATTTTTTTATAGGATTTGATATTTATACTTTTCAATAAAAAGTCTCACACAATTACACATAAAAAAATCCATTAAAATAAGTAAGTTTTTCAATACGATAAGACTTTTTATTATTTATTTAAAATCTTGATTGAATACCACTAGATTTGGACATCCTCTTTAAAAAATCCTAATAGCCTTAATGGAATACCATAAGATTTTTTAGATTATTTAAAAATCTTATTTGAATACCACAAGACTTATTTAACCCAAAATAATCTTCTAAAATCTCAATTGAATACACCCCCTTACTTATTTTGAAGGATTTTTTATATGCGTAATTGTGTGAGAGTTTTTAGTGAGAATTATAAATATCAACCCTATAAAAAATTTACCCTAACCCATCAGACTTTTTTCGTGAGATTTTTTTGGCTTTTAGAGAAGAGAAGATGAACAAACATTGATGAGCGGAAAATATATCAATATTTACTGCCCCTTTTACTTAATATTTTGTATAGTTTCTCGAGTTTTATGAACGTTTTGATGTTTTTTTTTTCTTTATAGATAAAATAAAATTGGGACTCAATGGAATCAATCAGGATGAAATGTGGAACAAATAAGGGTAAAAACTGGATTTGACATTTGGATTTTAGAGGTTGGACACTTGAAATGACATTCTAACGAAGTACAATTTCGGAAATTTCAACTTTGCGTAAGTTTCTTATTTTGGCCATAACTTTTTACTCAGATATCAGATTGAGTTGATTCAAGTTTCAGATGAAAGAAGACTCAAAGATCTACAACTTTGATATTCATAAGAGTTTTGAATTCTGAATTTTTTAAGACCGCAATTGATGAAAAATCCAAAGTGTGTTATTTGTAATTATTAAAGTCATAATAAAAAAAAATGGAAAATGACAATTTACAATTTACAATTGTCAAAACTTCCACCAAACATGCGAGGATTTTGTGCCATATTTTGTGGCATGTTTGGTGGCATGTTTGGTGGAGAAATTGGTGAAAGCCTTTATATTTGCCTATAAATAGCATACCAAATTTGATGTAAAATTCATACTTTCTTCTGAGGAATTTCCTTAGAATACTAAGAAGAGAGTATATTGTTTGTTTAATTTTAATTTTCTTGTATTTAATTTTTATTTTAGTAATAAAACTTTATTTGTTTTATTTAAAGCATGAGTAGGTAACTTCTTTCTGCTGGGGTGAAAAGTGAAACTTTTATTATTATAATTTAGATTAATCTCCCTTATTTTATAATATATAAATTATCTTAAAACCTGACATAATTGGATACCGCCTTTATGGTTAGTTAGACTTAATTAAATTAATTTTAACCTGACTTAATTGGATACCGTCTTTATGGTCAGTTGGAATTAATTAAAATATTACTTAATCAGGATACCGCCTATATGGTCGGTTTCTAATATAATGCAAATTTATATATTATAATAAAAGAGATTTCTAGATTTTAAATAATAAAAATGGATCATCAAACCCAGTATTTTATTTCATTGTTGTAATTTTTACTTTTTAGTTTTCAACTTATTGCATGATGTTTCATTTATTTATGTCCTAAGTATGTATTGTAACTAAATATAATATCTAGGGTTGTGATGAATTCCAATATCAATGGTTTTATAAGTTGATTTGTCTTGTGTCTTGTGTAATATTTTGGTTTATTTATTGAGTCTTAAACTTAATGCTTCTTGTTAATTGGCCACTAATAAGATTGATTTGGTAAACTTAAAATGAACTTGACGAAGGGATTTTAGGTTTCAGCATTAGACTCAATAGCTTACGATCTCACATTCACCTTAGAGATTTCCTTCTGTCGGGCGTGGGTAGCCATAATTGGAACTTAATCTTAATGAATTCGGAGTTTCTTAATTAACATAGACATATAGTTAATTGGGTTACTTTGGGTATTTGTATCTGACCATCGACAGAGGCTTTTGCATATCTTCATGTTCCAGGTTAATAAACCGATATATTACACAAACATAAGATAATCACTTCATCTTTAGAAGATTATTGGAAGGATTCACAACCCTAAATAGCTTCATAATATTGATTACTTTTTAGAATTTACTTTTGCATTGTTTTTTATTACTTGTCTTTAGTTAAAATCACCAACCAAACAACAATCAATTTTTAGATACTTGTAGAAATTTAACTTTAATAAATTAATAGCATAGGTATTAAGTACTTGTGGGAACGATATATTTTATACTACTTGAACGATACATGCGCTTACGTAACGTGTGTGATTTCTCTGATCAAATTTTTAGCGCCATTGTCGGGGACTTATTTATCTTTTACTATTAATTTTGAGGTTAGATACTTTACTTGTGTCTAATTTATTTTTATTTTCTTGTATTTCAGGTTCTCAGACACTACATGAGAAGAAGCAGAATCTTTGAAATCCGTCTGCTTGACCCATAAAATGAAAGAACAATCAGACAGTTAAGAAGGGAAAGGCGAGAAGATCAAGAAGCACTGATCAACATGAACAATCAAGAACCTGAACCTTTGGAAGTTTCACCACCAATTCCCATTCAAGACAGAACAATTATGGTGGTTGACGACTTCATATCATGTATTGTACTTCCTCTCTTACCTGCAAATGCTTGTGACATCAAAGCATGCATTCAAATGATACAACAATCAGTTCAGTTTAGGGGAAGTGTAATTGAAGATCCCAATGCCCACATCAGCAACTTTTTGGAAGTTTGTGGCATAATCAATTACAACTGAGCGGGAGAAGAAGCAATGTGTCTGCTTGTGTTCCCATATTCCTTGAAAGACAAAGCTAAGACTTGGCTTCATTCACTACCAGCGGGTTCCATCACAACTTGGAACACCCTTGCTACCGAGTTCCTTGCAAAATACTTTCCCCCAGCCAGAACAGCAAAGTTGAGAAACGACATCACATCCTTTGTGCAACATGACTCAGAATCCATTTGTGAAGCATGGGAAAGATAAAAATAATTGCTCCGAAAATATCCTCACCATGAAATTGCAAAGTGGCTTCAAGTCCAAATCTTCTACAATGGACTTTCTGGACTAATGAGAACTATAATAGATGTTGCTGCTGAAGGAGCATTAATGGCAAAAGGAGAAGATCGGGCCTGAGACTTAATTGAAGAAATGGCTAACAACAATTCCTTGTGTCCAGTAGAGAGAAACATGATCCATCGAATAGCAGGAATCCACGAAGTAAGAACCAACACAACTGTGAATGCCAAGCTGGATCAGATATGAAAATGCCTGGAAACTCTTAGCATGCAGGTTAATGATGGATCCACAAGTTCACCATATGGAGGAGCACCAGAGACAGAATCGTACAATCAACATGATGAGACTGTGAACTATGTCAGAAATTTCAAAGGGCAGGAAAATAATCTGTATTATAATACCTATAACCCAGGTTGGAGGAATCATCCCAATTTCGTATGGAGCAACACTTCAAGGTAAATGAACAATCTACCACTCGGATTCCAACAGCAGAATAAAGGCCAGGAGTATGAAAAAGAACCAGGAATAGCAGAAGTGCTTGCCCAGATGAAAAAGTAAGAAGCCAATATGATACTATGTCTCAAGCCCAAGCAGCATTAAATCAAAGCCAAGCAGCTTCTATAAAGGCACTGGAACATCAAATGGGAAAACTGGCCAATGCTCAGAGTTATAAACTGCAAGGTACCCTTCCTAGCAACACAGAACCTGTTGGACAATTATGACCCATAGCGTCACTATTTGTACAGATCATGGTGTTGTTGTATAAATTAACTATGTGACAAAGGAGATTGCACTCTTATCATTTGTGATTAGATCACCTAGATGTATAAATGATAGGAGGTCCCTATGATTTGTTCCTGGATTGAGAATAATATGAGACAGTATCAGTCCACGAAGGATAAATCATTAAATATCCCTAGTCAGAGTATTATCGAGATTGGACATCGATAAATACGTAAAAGACTAGTATTACACTTGTGCGCGTTGTGAGGGCACAACATAATAGTTCTCATATATTTGGGTATATGATACTCATACAAGTGTAATAGGAGGTTGTGTTTACCGATGGTACGGGAAACAGCTTCGCTCTGGATAGACCCCCTCAGAATTCCATTGGTAGTATGACTATGTGTCTATGGAAGTCCGAAATCAGGGTAGGTGTATTTGGTCTTAATTTGAGACTTGCACCGCTAATACTTGCGACAATCAATATACTTTGGTTTTAGGTCGTCCAGGGCTTTAACGGGTTCTGTGTACGCCTCTGCTGGGTATATTGAGAATCGTAGTGTGTTGGGTGTGATGTAAAGACGGAAGTATCACTCCAGTCATAGTGGAGATGATGGTCACATATGATACGGTACTAGTACTCTTAAGTACTGCAGTCATCGGGATAAAATGACAAGGTCAGGTTTATCCGATTATAGAGACTATTTACCAGACATCCGACATGTGTTTCGTACAGGGCAGACACAATTCCAGCCCCAGGCCTAGCACGTGATCATCTGATACTGGATCGACATACACAATACTATGTATACTACACCTGATATAGATCCTTTATTCCTGTAAGGATATTTCTGGAGAATTGGGTAGGCATGGTGCTTTGCTAGAAGCCAACCTTGTCTTGTAAATCGGTATAAACGTAGTACTAGGTACTTACGTGTTCGGATAGTCCGACGACCGTACTTACTGCCAACATATCCGGGGATCTCATGGGTCGCTTCCCGAAGATTCACCGATGACGTATGACTCGCACTTTTATTAATCTGGAATTAATATGATGAGAGAGAAAATTAATCTGAGATTAATTGCGGAGATATTTTATCTGGGATAAAATATCATTAAAGAGAGATAACGATTAATTTGGAATTAATCGATTAATTAATATATTCGATATATTAAACGAAATTGGATTTCGACGCGGAATTGAAATTAGATTTTAATTCGGGCGAACGAATTAATTTAGAATTAATTCGTTAGTGACGTGAATAGTAATTATGCTAGGCATGACTATTTAATTAAATTAGATTTAATTACATCGCAATGGAAAATTCGTTAATTTGGAATTAGCGAACCCGAGCCCGGGATTATTTGCGAGCGCATTTGCATTTTGAATTCGAGCGCGGTACGCAAGTCAAATCAAGCGTCAAATCATTAGTCACATCAAGCATCAAATCACATGTCACTTTTAGTGATGTGCAATTGATTAATTGATTGATGTGAGTTGATGAGAGTTGATGGAAATCATTTAATGCTTTTTGGAGCCAAAATTTGTGTGTTGACTTTTGGAAAGCTTTTACACAATTTTTGGTATAAGTTTATTATTGATTTTGGAAATCAAATAAGTAAATACACATTCATCTCTCTCTCTCTTGGTTCACGATTTTGGGAGCCAAAATCTCCATCTCTTTCATTCGGCCAACAGGCCATTTTCTTCACTGGTTTTGCTTGGAAGAAACTGTGAGCAAGGGAAGCAAAGTGTGGGAAATTTGTGGCAAATTTCTTGAGAGCTAGCACTCTGAGAGACATGCGAAGGTGATAGGGAAGTCCACCCATGAGCCGGGAATCATTTGATGAAGCTTAGAGCTTGGATTCTTGAAGATAGAAGCCGATTCTTGGAGGAACCAGAAGCTCACTGCTGAGTAGTCCATGGAGGCAGAAATCAGATTTTGTTGCCTCGCGCGTCGCTCAACCGATCAATGTGAATATTCCGCAACTTCGTTGATTTGTATTCGCACTTGTTTCATGCTTGTTTATAATCTTGGGACCTTAGCAAACACCAAAAGAACCAAATCCAAGGAATATATGGAATGCGCAATACCAAGACATCACTTTATAAAGCGACACTAAAATCAACAATGATGTTGGAATCAATGCATCTACTGAGAATGTTCTAAAAGAAAGAAACGAAATAGATCCATAAATGGAGGAAAAAGAGGCAAAAGAAAATGATCGAGAAAGATTTACTCCACCTCTGCCTTTTCCACAGCGTCTCCATAAACACAAACTGGATAAGCAGTTTGCTCGATTCCTGAAGATTTTCAAAAAGCTGCATATCAACATTCAATTTGCAGAAGCGTTAGAGCAGATGCCCAGTTATGTCAAATTCATGAAAGATATTCTGTCACGAAAGCGAAGATTGAGAGATTACGAGACTGTAGCACTGACAGAAGAATACAACGACATCATTAAGAGGAAGCTTCCCCCAAAGTCGAAGGATCCTGGCAGTTTCACCATCCCTTGCACCATAGGAGAACATTACTTCAGTAAGGCTTTGTGTAATTTAGATGCTAGTATTAACTTGGAGCCTTTGTCTATTTACAATTAAATGCAGCTTGGAGAAGCAAAGCCCACCTCAGTCACTCTGGAACTTGCTGACAGATCAATCACATTTCCGAGAGGGGTAGTGGAAGATGTGCTGGTCAAAGTCGACAAATTCATTTTCTCAGCAAATTTCATTGTCCTTAACATGAAGTAAGACAAAGACGTACCCAACATCATTGGGAGACCATTCTTGGCTACAGGTCGAACCATTATTGATGTACAAAAAGGTGAACTAACCATGAGGGTGCAGGACCAAGAAGTAATATTCAATGTTTTCAAAACCATGAAATTTCCAAATGACGAATGGGAGGAGGAATGTTTCAGACTTGATGTAATAGATAGTATCATCCAGAACACAGATGTAATGCAACTTTCCACTGAAAAACTTGAAGCATGCATCACCAACATGACTGACAGAGAATTAGATGATGATATTCTGGAATGCATCAACTATCCTGATGGAGCCTCTCGATTCAGATCAACACCACAGGTGGAAATCGTGGAACTACCAAAAAAAGAGTGAATCAAGCCCTCGATTGAAGAACCACCACCGCTAGAACTAAAGCCACTTCCGAGCCATCTCAGGTATACATACTTGGAAAACTCTTCTGATTTACCTGTGATTATTTCTTCGTCGCTAACATGAGTGCAGAAAGATAAGTTGTTGAGAGTGTTACGTGAGCACAAAAGAGATATTGGCTGGACTATAGCAGATATTCGAGGTATCAGTCCATCATTTTACATGCACAAAATCCCGATGAATGACGAGTACAAAGCAACAATGAAGCATCAACGAAGGCTGAATCCAATCATGAAGGAAGTAGTAAAGAAGGAAATTATCAAATGGTTGGATGTAGGCATCATCTACCCCATCTCAGACAACTATTGGGTGAGTCATATGCAATGTGTACCCAAGAAAGGAGGAAGGATTGTAGTTAAAAATGAAAGAACGAGTTGATTCCAACAAGGACAGTGACTGGATGAAGAGTGTGCATGGACTACAAGAAGCTGAACAAAGCCACACAGAAGGATCATTTCCCGCTACCATTTATTGACCAGATGCTAGACAGATTGGCGGGGCATGATTTCTACTACTTTCTGGATGGATACTCGGGGTACAATCAGATTGCCATCGCCCTAGAAGATCAGGAGAAAACCATTTTCACATGCCTGTATAGTACTTTTGCATTCCGCATGATGCCATTTGGACTATGTAATGCTCTTGCCACATTTCAACGTTGCATGATGACCATCTTTTCAGACATGATAGAACAAAGCATGGAAGTCTTCATGGATGACTTCTCATATTTTGAAACTTATTCGACCACTGCTTGCAAAATCTAGAACAAGTGTTACAAAGATGTGAAGATACTAATCTAGTACTGAACTGGGAGAAATACCATTTCATGGTGCAAGAAGACATTGTCCTGGGACATCGGATCTCACATAAGGGAATCGAGGTAGACAAAGCAAAGATTGAGACTATAGATAAACTACATCTACCATCATCTGTCAAAATAATTCGAAGTTTTCTCGGATATGCAGGATTTTACAGGAGATTCATCAAGGATTTCTCCAAGATTGCTAAACCTCTGTGCAATCTGCTGGAGAAAGACGTGTCGTTCCACTTCACCAAAGAATTCCACCATGCTTTCGAGATCTTGAAATAGAAGCTGGTCTATGCCCCATCATAGTAATACCAGATTTGACGCTCCCATTTGAAGTAATGTACGATGCCAGTGATTTTATTGTAGGTACAGTTTTGGGACAACGTAAAGAAAAAGTTTTTCACACCATTTACTACGCCATCAAAACTTTGAATGAAGGACAGCTCAACTACACAACAACTGAAAAGGAGTTGCTCGCAGTTGTGTTTGCTTTTGATAAATTCCACTCCTATTTACTGGGTCCCAAAGTGGTGGTCTACACAGATCATTCAACAATCAAATAGCTGATCGCAAAGAAAGTTGTCAAGCCCAGATTGATCTGTTGGATGCTTCTACTTTAAGAATTTGATGTGGAGATCCGAGGCAGGAATGTGACAGAAAATCAAGTGGCAGATTACTTATCTAGGCTAGAAAATGGAGGTACAACTGATAATGAACTGACAATCAAAGAAACTTTTCCAGATGAAAAGTTGTTTGCCATTAAGCAACATGAAATCCCATGGTATGCTGACTATGTGAACTACATAGTATCGAGGAAATGGCCATTGGAATGGACACATCAGCAAAGAAATAAATTCTTCAAAGAAATCAAACATTATGTCTGGGATGAGCTGTACCTATTCAAAAGTTGTGATGATCAGTTATTAAGGCGTTGTGTACCACATGAGGAGGTCAATAGTGTCATGCAGTATTGTCATTCATCACCATATGACGGTCAATTCAGTGAAAAAAAAAAACTGCAGCCAATGATTAAGAGAGATAATGTATCCAATGGCTATCTTTATGTGGCTTAATTGGCGGCTTATATCATTTCATTATAATCTAATGGCTGATAAATAATCTTTTCATTATAGAATCTCTATAAAACTGGAAAATGAAAATTACCAAATAAATTAAAGAATAAAATCATTTATTAATGGAAAATGGAAACTACCAAATAAATTAAAGAATAAAATCATTTCATTATACACAAATTAAATAACAGAATCTCAATCTCTCTGTAAATTCTATAACACCGTGCCGTAGGCACAGGCACACACTAGTATATATATAAATCACAAGTCTCTAAAAATGTGATCGAATGATTTTCAAATTATTTTATTTAATTTGTTATCCGAATTCAAATCTTTAAAAAAAAAATGTGCTTAGCTAACTTGCCCACCTTTATAACCTTTTCTTTAAAAGAAAAAAACACATCTAAATGACATCATGTGTAATGAAATCTCTTATGTTATTTATTTATTTATTTATTTCATTATTATTTCGATATTTTACTCATTTACTTTTTTATATATTGGATGGAATTATTTGCATTTTAAAAATTTCTTTGAACTTACATATTTTAATAAAAATATTTATTATTAAAATACCCATGACATAAATTATATTAAGAACAAATTATAATAGGTAAATATATATATATATATATATATATATATTTCTTTTAACACTCTTTAAACACACCCATCTAACTTTCTCTTACGGTCTTACCTTCAAACCCTAATATTTTTACGGGTAGGGCTATTTGCACTCTTATAATTTCCCTCAACACTTTTATTTAAATAAAATTATTTATTATAAAAATATACATGTGACCGGCGTAATCACACACGTATAACGCAAGCGCACGTATCGTTCAAGTAGTATAAAAATATCGATCCCATGAGGACTTAATTCCTATTGTTGTTATTAATTATTGATACTATTTATTTACATGTATCTAATTGAGGGAGAAAAAAATGATTGTTTGGTTGGTTGAATGTCGATTTGCTAAATAAATAAATAAATAAAATACATAAAAGAAAATACTAAGGAAAATAAACAAAAGACACAAAGATCTAGGGTTGTGATTCCACGTAATATTTATTCTAATGATGAATTGATTCTCTTATATATGTGTAATAAATCAGTTTGCTAATCTGGAACACGAAGATATGCAAAAGCCTTTGTCGATGGTCAGATGCAAACACCCAAATAACCTAATTAATCATATGTCTATGTTAACCAAGTTACCTGAATTCATTAAGTTCAAGTTCCAATTATGGCTATCCCCTCCCGACAGGTATATGTCTATCCTGTAAGGAAATCTATTAAAGGGTTATTTATCCTTAAGGAAGATCGTGGGCTATTAAGTCTAAGGATGAAACCTAAAATTCCTTCGTCAAGTTTATTTTAAGTTTACCAAATCAATCTTATTAATGGCCAGTTAACAAGAAGCATTAAGCTTAAGACTCAATAAACAAACTAAAGAATTACCCATAAAATAATTAAATCAATTATTAAGCATGTTAATATTGTGTTTCATCACTTCCCTAGAATAAAAATAAAATGCCGAGGGTTAAGGGATCCACCTTTACTACTTCTAATTTAAAAATCTCCCTTATTATAATATGGAATTTATCAGTGATATTACCAACCGACCATATAGGCGGTATCCTCATTAAGTCAAATTTCCAATTAAGTCCAATTGGCCATAAAGGCGGTATTATTATTTGTCCATAAACCAGCCATATAAGCGGCAATCATCTATCACCTAAAGACCGGCCATATAGGCGGTGTCACATTATGTCAAATAAATAAAACCAGCCATTACCTTTTAGTTTGAATTATAATTTCCATATTATAATTAAGGGAGATTAATCTAAATTAAAATAATAAAAGCTTCACCTTTCCCCCAACGGAAATCTAACTATTAAACATAAAAGAAAAGAAAAGAAAAGAAACTACTACTATTGCTGAAAATAAAAAGACATAAATTAAATATTGAAAAATAAATACAAACAAGATGCAATCCTTAAATTCCTTACAAAAACCTAAGGAAAGCATGGGATTTACAAATGAAATGACTTGGTATTTATAGGAAAATCTAAAGGCTTCCACCAATTTCTCCACCAGTTGGTCCACCAAACACTCCACAAAATCCTCAACCAAACATGCCACAAGACACTCCACAAAACACTCCACCAAACATGCAAGCTTGTTTTGTGGAAGTTTGACAATTGTAAATTGTCATTTTCCATTTTTTTTATTTTTTGATAATGACTTTAGTAATTACACAAAACACATTGGATTATTCGTTAATTTCTGTCTTGAAAAATTTAGAATTCGAAAATATTTAAAATTTCGACTTTGTAGATCTTTGAGTCTGCTTTAATCTGCAACTGAATCAGCTCAATCAGATATCGGATGAAAACTTGCACAAAATTGGAATTTAGGACTGCACTCCGTGACGCTTACAGTAAATTTTTGCTTTTGACCTTTTTTCCTCCGGATTTTATTATTTTAGCCCGAGTTGATTCCATTAAGTCCCAATATTATTTTTATCTGTAAAATAAACAAAAACACATCAAAACGTTCATAAAACTCAAGAAACTATACAAAATATTAGGTTAAATGAGTGGGAAATTATGATATAATTACCACTCATCACACCCCAAAACCTAACATTTTGCTAGTCCTCGAGCAAAACAAAAAAATAAAAAATAATTAAAATTAAACTAAGCCACTTTCGTAGGGATCACGGTTGCATTTAGCGTATGCAACAAGCCTTTAAACCTCTAGGTGTCCCTAGTGGACGAGTTGTAGTCTCATGAGGGTTTACTGTTGGTGTTTTCTAACCTTCCCAAGATCATTAAACAAGCATGAAACAAGTGCGAATACAACGAGGGAGTTACGGAATACTCACATCGATCGGTTGAGTGACGCGGCGACGAACAAAAATCGAATTTCTGCCTCCAACAGCTCACGGCAGTGAGCTTTCTGCAGTCCTCCATTTTCGGTCGTCTTGGTCCTTCGTCAAGCTCCAAGCTTCGTCAAACGATTCCAAGCTCATGGGTGGACTTCCCTATCACCTTCGCATGTCTCTCGGAGTGCTAGCTCTCTTGATTTTTGCCACAAAAATCAAACACTTTCTTCCCTCTATCTAACGGTTTTTGAGCTGAAACCAGAAGAGAAAAAGCCCATCCATGGGCGTGAGAGAGATAAGAAGAAAGAGAAGAGTGTTTTTGTTGCCAAAAAGTGTATCTAATACACATAATTAATTTCCAAAATTAATTACACATTTTTCTCTTTCCAAAAGTCAAGCCTTTAAGGCTCCAACCACTCACATCAACTCCATCAATCAATGAATAGTGACTGGCGTCAATCACTCAAAGTGAAAGACATCTATCACTTGATTGACGAATGATGTGACGCTAGCTACGACTAGCGATTTGACGCTTGATTTGACTTGCGTGCCGCACTCGAATTCGAAATGCGAATGCGCTCGCAAAAAATCCCGGGCTCGGGTTCGCTAATTCCAAATTAATAAATTTTTCGTTACGTCGTTATTAAATCTAATTTAATTAAATAATCATGCCTAGCATAATTATTATTCACGTCGCTAAAGAATTAATTCTAAATTAATTCGTTCGCCCGAATTAAAATCTACCGAATTAAAATCTAATTTTAATTCCGCGTCGAAATCCAATTTCGTTTAATATATCGAATATATTAATTTATCGATTAATTCCAAATTAATCGTTTTCTCTCTCTAAATGATATTGTATCCCAGATAAAATATCTCCGTAATTAATCACAGATTAATTTTATCTCTCTTCTTATTAATCCCAGATTAATTAAAGTGCGAGTCATACGTCATTGGTGAATCTTCAGGAAGCGACCCATGAGATCTCCGGATATGTTGGCAGTAAATTCGGTCGTCGGACTATCCGAACATGTAAGTACCTAGTACTACGTTTGTACCGATTTACAAGACAAGGTTGGCTTCTAGCAAAGCGCCATGCCTACCCAATTCTCCAGAAATATCCTTACAGGAATATAATGATCTATATAAGGCGTAGTATACGTAGTATTGCGTATGTCGATCCAGTATCGGATGATCACGTGCTAGGCCTGGGGCTGGAATTGTGTATGCCCCGTACGAAGTACATGTCGGATGTCTGGTAACTAATCTCTATAATCGGATAAACATGACCTTGTCATTTTATCCCGATGACTGCAGTACTTAAGAGTACTAGTACTGTATCCTACGTGACCATCATCTTCATATGACTGGAGTGACACTTCTGTCTTGACATCACACCCAACACACTACGATTCTCGATATACCCAGAAGAGGCATACACAGAAACCGGTTAAAGTCGTGGACGACCAAAACCAAAGTATATTGATTGTCGTAAGTATTAGCGGTGCAAGTCTCAGGTTAAGACCAAATACACCTACCCTGATTTCGGACTTCCATAGACACATAGTCATACTACCAATGGAATTTCGAGGGGGTCTATCCAGAGCGAAGCTGTTTCCCGTACCATCGGTAAACACAACCTCCTATTACACTTGCATGAGTATCCTATACCCAAATATATGAGAACTATGTCGTTTGTGCCCTCACAATGCGCACAAGTGTAATACTAGTCTTTTACGTATTTATCGATGTCCAATCTCGATAATACTCTGACTAGGGACATTTAATGATTTATCCTTCGTGGATTGATACTGTCTCATATCATTCTCAATCCAAGAACAAATCATAGGGACCTTCTATCATTTATACATCTAGGTGATCTAATCACAAATGATAAGAGTGCAATCTCCTTTGTCACATAGTTAATTTGTACAACAACACCATGATCTGTAAAAATAGTAACGTTATGGGTCATAATTGTCCAACATTTACAACGACGATACCCACAAGCGTCTTATAAAAGTAAAAATATAGTAAAACTAATGCACACAAAAGTAAAAAGACAAAAGAATAAAGAAGTTAGTGACTAAACAGGTGAAACTTCTACTCCAAGTTAGTATTTGTTTTATTTCTTTCTAAATTATCGAATAAGTAAATTCTCCGATTATTTTTACCATTCTTCATATACACAACAAATAAAATATTAATCAACTCATTTTTCCCAAAATAGTCACAAGTGTAGTTGAGAAGAGAGTAATATTTTTGTCCTAAAGTTTTATATCAGAATTCACACCTTTTTGTAGCAATGGAATAATTTTTTTCTGATTTTTTCTTTTTTGTTTTTTTCTGAATTTTTTTTATTATATACAATATCTTTCATCTATGTAGCGAGCTTTGAGCCAGTGACTCCCAAACCAGTTCGCTTTAGGGCACTAGATGTTAAAACAACCCTTACGGACTTAATTACTCAAACTTCAGATATATATTATATATATATATATATATATATATATATATGACCGGCGTAAACACACACGTATAACGCAAGCGCACGTATCGTTCAAGTAGTATAAAATATCGATCCCACGAGGACTTAATTCCTACTGTTGTTATTAATTATTGAATCTATTTATTTACAAATAACTAATTGAGGGTGAAGAGAGTGAGTGCTTGATAGATTTGGTTGATTGTAGTTTTGCAAAATAAATAAATAAATAAATAGACAAAAGAAAATACTAAGGAAAGTAACAAAAGACACAAAGATCTAGGGTTGTGAATCATTCTAATATCTTTTAAAAGATGAAGTGATTATTTTATGTTTGTGTAATAAATCAGTTTACTAACCTGGAACACTAAACTATGCAAAAGCCTCTGTCGATGGTCAGACGCAAATACCCAGTTTAACCCAATTGAACCATATGTCTATGTCAACCAAATTATCTGGATTCATTAAGTTTAAGTTCCAATTATGGCTACCCTCGCCCGACAGGTATATGTCTACCTGTAAGGAAATCTATTAAAGGGTTATTTATCCTCAAGGAAGATCGTGGGCTATTAAGTCTAAGGCTGAAACCTAAAATCCCTATGTCTAGTTCATTTTAGATTTACCACATCAATCTTATTGGTGATTAGACAACAAGAAGCATTAAGCTTACGACTTAATAAGTAAACCTTTAACTTACCCAAACTATAAAATAACCTCTTATAAACCGATGATATTAGAATTCATCACAACCCCAGATAACTAACACATAACAAGGGCTAGTAAAAACTTAAAAGTAAAAGTCATAAAGTAAAAATACTGAAAGTAAAAGACATAAAGTAAAAGCTGAAAAGTAAAATAAAATAAAATAAAATGCTAAGGTAAAATGAATTACTTTTACTATTTACTATTTTAGATATCTCCCATAAAATAATATATAAACTTGTGATAATATTACCAACCGACCAATCTGGCGGTATCCTTTATTAGTCAGTTTAAACCAGATTAAAATGAATTACCAATCGACCAATCTGGCGGTATCCTTTTTAAGTCAATATTTTAAATAGTGAATATATTATTTTTAAGGGAGATTAATCTAAATAGTAACAGTAAAAGAATTACCTTTCACCCTAGCTGGTGAAGTTATCTCCTCATGGTGAATAGTAAAAACTGTAAAAAGTAAAAAAGTAAATTACTATATTAACAAAACGTAATTAAAATTATTTAAAAAACTAAAACTAAAAAAAACTAGAAACTAAAAGAAACTAGGAGAGAAACTCTCTCTTTACATCAAAGAGATGAGAGAGAGTGGTGCCCTTAAAACTGAAATTTGAAGCTATATTTATAGGCGCGGATAGGCATCGGGCGTCGCGACGGCAAGGGCTTTGGCGTCGCGACGCCGGAACAGTGACACATGTCACGCGTTGGTTTGTCGGTTTCAGATTCTTATCCGATGACGTGGCACTGTTCATGATAACTCAATAATTGTGATGACGTCATTGATGACGTCATGATGATGTGGCGGTGACGTCATGATGATGTGGCGGTGGTGATTGTCGGCAACTTGAGATGATGACACGTGGCATGCGCACGTTAGTAGATCTTCTGTAATTGTGACACGTGGCACGACGCATTTTAGCAAACCAATTTCTTAGATTTTGACACGTGTTCAGGCGCACATTAGCAAAGAGTCAGCGCACGTTAGGCGTCGCGACTCGCCCAAAATTACGATTTTGCCCTTTTTGCCAATTTTCACTATTTTGCTCCAAATTACTTCCGATGCTTTCCAAACTTTATTTATCTGTAAAATAACAGAAAACACATCAAAACGTTCACAAAACTCAAGAAACTATACAAAATATTTGGTTAAATAAGTGGAAATAGTGATAGATTTACCACTCATCACACCCCCAAACCTAACATTTTGCTAGTCCTCGAGCAAAACACAAAATAAAATAACAAAATAAAATTAACTAAGCCACTTTCGTAGGGATCACGGTTGCATTTAGCGTATGCAACAAGCCTTTAAACCCCTAGGTGTCCCTAGTGGACGAGTTGTAGTCTCGTGAGGGTTTACAGCAATGATACCCACAAACATTTTACAAAAGTAAAAAGGTAGTAAAACTAATGCACACAAAAGCAAAAAGACAAGCGAAAAGAGAATAAAGATGTTAGTGACTAATCGGGTGAAACTTCTACTCCAAGTTACTAGTTGTTTTGTTTTATTCTAAATTACTGAATAAGTAAATTCTCCGATTATTTTTACCATTCTCCATATACACAGCCAACATAATATTAAACAACTAATTTTTGCCCACAACAGTCATAAGTGCAGTTGATAAGAGAATAATATTTTTGTCCTAAAGTTCTATCAGATTTCACACATTTTTGTAGCAATGGAATAATTTTTCTGATTTTTCTGATTTTTTCTTTGATTTTTCTTTTCTATTTTTTATTTATATACAATATCTTCCGTCTATGTAGCGAGTGTTGGGTCGGTGGCTCCCAAACCAGTTGGCTTTAGGGCACCAGGTGTTAAGACACCCCTACGAACTTAATTACTCAGACTTCAGATATATATATTTTGCAGCATCTTTGATCCATGTAGCGAGCTTTGGGCTAGTGACTCCCAAACCAATTGGCTTTAGGGCACTAGGTGTTAAAACACCCTTACAAACTTAATAACTCGGATCTCATATATTTTTTTTACTCCATTGCTTTTTGAGATGCTTCCTCTAATTAAACTAGAGAACTGAATATTACAAACTTTTCAATTTTAGCTCATGTCCGTATGTTTCCATGTATATTGATAATACCTGTCAACTGAGCATATGAAGATCCATTTTAGTCAGTATTATGGAGAATTCACAAATTAAATAATTTAAAAGGAAATAAACAAAAATAACTTGTTTCGAAATAGGTTTGAGATACGTCTCAGGAGTGGAAACTCCTTACTCGGCTATCTCTTACCATTTCACATTTTTAGTCAAAATAAAAACACAAAAACACAAAAAAAAAACACAAAATATTTTTGTAATTTTTGAAAATTTTTCAATTTTTTTTTTTGTATTTTTTGAAAAAATTTGGACTAAAAATAAAAACAACATACAAACTAAAAACAAGGTACTAATCAACTAATTCCATCACCCCTAAACCTAAATGAGACATTGTCCCCAATGTCTTAAACAGTAGAAGAATAGTTTAGAAAATAATACATGGTTAGCTGAAAATCTACAGGAATTTAAAGGTTAAGATCCAGATTAATCCGACGCCTCTTACCACGATCGTCCTCAGACCAATTTATCTTTGAAAGAATAGGGTCAACTCGTGGTTCATAGGCTATGAGTTGGTCAATTAGATCCGGAGCAGTTCTGGCAGTGAAGATGAGTTCTTTCATAGGTTTTGACACGAACCCATTTCTCCAAGCATCATCAAGAAACACACAAAGAAAATCATAAAATCATTCAACGTTGTACAGTCCAAGCGGTTTCTGGTGTATGTTCAGGTTCGCCCAAGATAGCACAATAAAAATTTCCTCCAATGTACCCAAGCCACCTGGCAAAGCAATAAAAGCATCAGCACGGTTAATCATTTCTACCAGTCGTTCAGACATACCTGGCACGATCAGTTCCTCTCCGTTTGATGATCCAATAAGATTTGCCTCTGCCAAGGGTTTGGGATGATTCCCAAAACGTGACTGCTTCCTTCATATACAACCTTTGAAACGATCCCCATAAGTCCAAGATTACCCTGTCATATATTAAGTGCATATTCCTTGCAGTTAAGACTCGACCCAATTCTTGTGCTGCTTCTACGTATTGTGGTATAGTACCAACACTACTACCACAAAACACACAGATGTTTTCAACTCGTCTTCTCGAAGTGGCTTCCATTTTTATATGTATTTCTTTCTCAACTCTGGATGCCTTCAAAAGTGCAATGACGGGTTGAATTTATAGTACCTGAAAAGGGTGAGTAATAATAGCACTAGTATCTTCCAGAGGACGTTTGTTAGCTAAACAACAAAAGAAATCGTGAAAGGTCAAAAAGTTTGGATCCTGTCTACGAAAATAAAGATAATTACAATAGAAAAGCAAATCAAAGCAATAATTAAGGCAACAGAATTGTGTACGCAATACGCCACTCGCTTAGTATAAATTCATTAAGATGCATCTCAAGAATTCATTCTTTACTCAGCCATCACAAATGAATTAGCTCTTTTCTTCCTGATTGCAAAACACCATTCCTGTTTTCCTTTTGTCTTAAAATGCTCAGTTTGTGCTTTTCCTTACAAAATAACACTCAAAATTAAAAATTCTACAACATGTATACACAAAATATAAAAATAGAAATTACAACAAATTGCATGGGTTGCCTCCCTGCTTGCGCTAAATTTTTCATCTTCATCCAGACGTGACTGAAATCTATCTGTCAAGGAGGTTTCAGCGTCGTTTTGGATGTCCGATTAAAGACAATCCCATGAGCGTTGCTTTTGAAGGGTCTCTTCCAACGGTAAGGTAGCATAAATTTTTTTGTCCCATTTAGTGCTTGTGCCACCTTTTTGCTCCTTGTTGCTCCAATGGTTCCTGCAAAGAAAGAAAGAAAATCAGGAGGTCTCGATGGTGCTTGACTTGGAATGGAAGTTCCATTATGTCAAGCTTCTGAGTGATATCTTTGATTTGTACTCCCCGATACAGCGATGTTTCTCCTGAATGCTCTGGATTTTCAATTTGGTCTGACAGTTGCTCATCCATTTGCTCTGTTTCTTGCTCCATCTTTTCTTCACATATAAATTTTAAAATTTCTGTATTCAATTCTTTATCCGTCATCTGTGAAATGCATGCTCCATAAGTATCTGCCTGAGGATGTAAAGATGTTTCTGACATTAGGTTTTCATCCTCTAATACGACTGGAATGGATGGTTCAGGTAGATCTTCATCAAACATCATGGAAAAGCATGCTCCAAGATCTTCATTTTGAGGATTGAAATTTTGATCCTCCGTTGTTGGTACAGTTGGTACAAATAGATCAGCTTCATCCTCGTCAGAGTCAGAATAATAAAAATCAAATCGAGACTTTGCCGGTTCGGGCTTCTGAACTGATACCTCTGGTTGTTGATACTGCTCAGCCTCCTCCTCTGTTAAGGTGTTATTGTGGATCTCTGGGTACTCAAAAGCTTTGTCAGTTTCATCTGATAATTCTTCTTGAGGTACGAAGTTCTGGTTTTCTATTAATTGTCTGATATGATCTGTCATTCTCTGTATGGATTCTGTTTGACTCTGAATTTGTGCATCTAATTGAGCTTTCCGTTCTTTGAGCCAAACATTGAGCATGTGAATCAACTGATCTTCCTCTGATGGTTCTGGTTCTTGATGAAAATCATAGGTGGATGGTGGATAAGATGGAAAATGTGATGGTTCTTCGTACCATGAAGGATTTTGATAGCTCTGCCACCCTGGATTGTAGTTGTACTCGCAATAATCTCTCGGGTGGTTACCATTACATATGTCACATCTCCCCATTACGTTTTGTTGAGCAAATGTAGTATTGCTTGGTTCTGGCATCCAGTGATAGTCGTTGGGTTGTACAACAGGCCTCAGAAAACCGGACTGTTGCTCCCAGATGTGGGGTGTATCTTCTTGTAAAGCACGTAATCTTTCAATCTCCCAATAATGTTCTATTTTTCAATCACCTGAAAAATAAAAGAAGGAAATAAAAATTACAGATAAAGAAAATTAGATACAAGTAAATTAGATAGCTTCAAAATTAATAACTCAAGAAAAATAAGTCCCCGGCAACGGCGCCAAAAACTTGACCGGCGTAAACACACACGTATAACGCAAGCGCACGTATCGTTCAAGTAGTATAAAAATATCGATCCCACGAGGACTTAATTCCTACTGTTGTTATTAATTATTGAATCTATTTATTTACAAATATCTAATTGAGGGTGAAGAGAATGGGTGCTTGATAGATTTGGTTGATTGTAGTTTTGCAAAATAAATAAATAAATAAATAGACAAAAGAAAATACTAAGGAAAATAACAAAAGACACAAAGATCTAGGGTTGTGAATCATTCTAATATCTTTTAAAGATGAAGTGATTATTTTATGTTTGTGTAATAAATCAGTTTACTAACCAGGAACACTAAATTATGCAAAAGCCTATGTCGATGGTCAGACGCAAATACCCAGTTTAACCCAATTGAACCATATGTCTATGTCAACCAAATTATCTGGATTCATTAAGTTTAAGTTCCAATTATGGCTACCCCCGCCCGACAGGTATATGTCTACCCTGTAAGGAAATCTATTAAAGGGTTATTTATCCTCAAGGAAGATCGTGGGCTATTAAGTCTAAGGCTGAAACCTAAAATCCCTATGTCTAGTTCATTTTAGATTTACCACATCAATCTTATTGGTGATTAGACAACAAGAAGCATTAAGCTTAAGACTTAATAAGTAAACCTTTAAATTACCCAAACTATAAAATAACCTCTTATAAACCGATGATATTAGAATTCATCACAACCCCAGATAACTAACACATAACTAGGGCTAGTAAAAACTAAAAGTAAAAGACATATAAAGTAAAAATACTGAAAAGTAAAAGACATAAAGTAAAAGCTGAAAAGTAAAATAAAATAAAATAAAATGCTAAGGTAAAATGAATTACTTTTACTATTTACTATTTTAGATATCTCCCATAAAATAATATATAAACTTGTGATAATATTACCAACCGACCAATCTGGCGGTATCCTTTATTAGTCAGGTTTAAACCAGATTAAAATGAATTACCAATCGACCAATCTGGCGGTATCCTTTTTAAGTCAATATTTTAAATAGTGAATATATTATTTTTAAGGGAGATTAATCTAAATAGTAACAGTAAAAGAATTACTTTCACCCTAGCTGGTGAAGTTACCTCCTCATGGTGAATAGTAAAAACTGTAAAAAGTAAAAAAGTAAATTACTATATTAACAAAACGTAATTAAAATTAATTACAAAACTAAAAACTAAAAAAAACTAAAAACTAAAAAAAATTAGAGAGAGAAACTCTCTCTTTACATCAAAGAGATGAGAGAGAGTGGTGCCCTTAAAACTGAAATTTGAAGCTCCATTTATAGGCGCGTATAGGCATCGGGCGTCGCGACGCCGGAACAGTGACACGTGTCACGCGTTGGTTTGTCGGTTTTAGATTCTTATCCGATGACGTGGCACTGTTCATGATAACTCAATAATTGTGATGACGTCATTGATGATGTCATGATGATATGGCGGTGACGTCATGATGATGTGGCGGTGGTGATTGTCGGCAACTTGAGATGATGACACGTGGCATGCGCACGTTAGTAGATCTTCTGTAATGGTGACACGTGGCACAGCGCATTTTAGCAAACCAATTTCTTAGATTTTGACACGTGTTCAGGCGTACGTTAGCAAAGAGTCGGCGCACGTTAGGCGTCGCGACGCCAAGGGTTTGGGCGTCGCGACTTGCCCAAAATTACGATTTTGCCCTTTTTGCCAATTTTCACTATTTTGCTCCAAATTACTTCCGATGCTTCCCAACTTTATTTTTCTGCAAAATAACACAAAACACATCAAAACGTTCACAAAACTCAAGAAACTATACAAAATATTTGGTTAAATGAGTGGGAAATAATGATAGATTTACCACTAATCAATATATATATATTTATGCAGCATATTCGATCCATGTAACGAGCTTTGGGTCAGTGACTCCCAAACCAGTTGGCTTTAGGGCACTAGGTGTTAAGACACCCTTACAGACTTAATAACTCGGATCTCAGAACTTTTTTTTTTAATCCCATCGCTTTTTTAGATGTTTCTTCCAATTAAACTAGAGCACTGAATATTACAAACTCGTCAATTACTTCTCATGTCCGTATGTTACCATGTATGTTGATAATATCTGTCAACTGAGCATATGAAGATTCATTTTTGTCAGTTTTATGGAGAATTCACAAATTAAATAATTCAAAAGGAAATAAACAAAAATTAACTTGTTTCGAAAATAGGTTTGAGATACGTATCAAGAGTGGAAACTCCTTACACAACTATCTCTCACCAATTTCACCTAATTAATCAAGTTAAAAACAAAAAAACAAAATTTTTTTTTTTAATTTTTGTAAAAGTTTTCAATTTTTTTTTTCGAAAAAATTTTGAACTAAAAATAACACAATAAAAACAAGATACTATCAACTATTCCCCTCCCCCATACCTAAATGATACATTGTCCCCAATGTCTTAAAAAGTAGAAGAAGAGTTTAATAGATAGCACCTGGTTAGCGCGGATTTGACAATTGCTGCTTTACAAAATTACCGATTAAGATCTAAATCCAATCTACGCCTCTTTTCACGATCGCTATCAGACCAGTTCAACTTGGAAACAATGGGGTCTATTTTTGGTTCATAAGCTAAGAGTTGGTCGATTAATCCATCAGCCTTTCTCGCTGTTAGGAATTTGTCTTTTACAGGTTTTGAGATAAGCCCAAGTTTGTTAGCATCTGCAAGAAAGACAAAAAGAAAATCGAAAAATCCATCCACGTTAAATAATCCAATGGGTTTCTGGTGGATGTTCAAATTTTCCCATGATGCCATAGGGAATATTTATTCCAACGTGCCAAGCCCGCCTGGTAAAGCAATGAAGGCGTCAGCGTGATTGACCATTTCAATGAGTTGTTCAGACATGTCTGGGACAATACATTCCTCTATGTTCGAGTCTCCGATGAGGTTTGTCTATGTTAATGGTTTTGGAATGATTCCCAAAACATGGCTGCCACCTTCTTGCACGGCTTTTGAAACACATCCCATTAATCCAAGATTGCCACCGCCATATACTAAGTGCATGTTTCGTTCAATAATAACTCTCCCCAATTCCTTTGCGGCCTCAATAAATTCTGGTTTTGTCCCAAAGTTAGATCCACAAACCCACATATATGAGTAACTCGTCGCTTGGAAGTGGTTTCCATTTTTCTCTTATTTCAATTTTTATCTGGATGTGTAGAAGAGAATAATGACGAGCTGAATTTATAGATCCTGGAAATGGTAAGTAATAATAGCACTAGTACCTGTCAAATGACAATGAACGTTAAAATAAATCGTGAAAGACAAAAAGTATAGATCTTGTTGGCGAAAATAAAAGAAAATAACAAAAGAAAAACAATTAAAAGAAATTATTAAGGCAACAGAATTGTGTACGCAATACGCCACTCGTTTGGTATATAAATCCATTAGGATGCGTCTCAAGAATTCATTCCTTACTCAGCCATCACTAATGACTTAAATCTCATATTTGTGATTGCCAAACACCATTCCTCCTTAAATGCTCCGTTTGTGCCTTTCTCTACAAAAATAACACACAAAATTAAAAACTCTACAACATGTATACACAAAATATGAAAACAGAAATTACAATAAAGTGCATGGGTTACCTCCCTGCTAGCGCTAAATTTTTCGTCTTCAGCCAGACGTGACTGAAATCCATATGTCAATGAGGTTTCAGCGTCGCTTTGGATGTCTGATTAACAACAGTCCCATGAGTGTTGCTTTTGAAGGGTCTCTTCCAACGGTAAAGTGGCAAAAAGAATTTAATCTCATTCAGTACTCGTGCCACCTTTTTGATCTTTGTCGCTCCAGTGGTTCCTGAAAAGAAAGAAAGAAAATCAGGAGGTCTTGTATGGTGCTTGACTTTGAATGGAAGTTCCATTCTGTCAAGCTTCTGGGCGATATCTTTGATTTGTACTCCCCAAAACTGTGATGTTTCGCCTGAATTCACTAGATCTTCAATAAGGTCAGACATTTGCTCCTCCATTTGCTCTGCTTCTTGCTCCACATTTTCTTCATAGATATATTTTAGGATTTCCGCATTCAATTCTTCATCTGTCATATGTAAAATGCATGCTCCATAAGTGTCAACCTAAGGATATAAAGAGATGTCAGATTTTAGGTCTTCATCCTCTGATATGACTGGCTCAGATAGATCTTCTTCAAATATTTGTACAATGGACACTCCAAGATCTTCATTTTAAGGATATAGAATTCCATCCTAATTTGTTGGTGTAGTTGGTACTAACAGCTCAGCTTCTTCATCCTCGTCAGAATCTGAATAATAAAAATCAAACAAAGATTTTGCTGGTTTGGGCTCATGAACTGATACTTATGGTACTTGATACTGCTCAGCCTCTTCTTCTGTCAAGGTGTCATTTTGAAATGCTTGGTACTTGAAGGCTTTGTCAGTTTCATCTGCTTCTTGAGGTATGTAGCTCTGGTTTTCTGTTAATTGTCTGATTTGATTTGTTAGTCTCTGAATGGACGCTGATTGTCTCTGAATACTTTCGAATTGATTATGGTATGTTTCAAGCATTGTATCCAACTTTTCATCTTGTGTCTTGAACCAATCTTTGAGCATGTCAATCATCTGATCTTCCTCTGATGGTTCTGGTTCTTGATGAAGATTGTAGGTGGATGGTGGATAAGATGAAGAATATGAGTTAGTGAAATATCCTGGTTCTTCGTACCTTGAATGATTTCGATAATTATGCCATCCTGAAAGGTATATGCATTGATCGCTCGGGTGGTTACCATCACATATTACACATCTCCTCATTGCATTCTGTTGAGAAAATGTAGTATTGCTTGGTTCTGACATCCATTGATAATTGTTGGACTGGACAACAGGCCTCAGAAAACCAGACTGTTGCTTCCTGATTTGGGGTGTATCTTCTTCTAGTAAAGCTTGTAATCTTTCAATCTCCCAATAATGTTCCATTTTTCAACCACCTGAAAAATAAAATAAAAAAATAAAAATTATAGATAAAAATAAAGAAAATTAGAAACATGTAAATTAGATAGCTTCAAAATTAATAACTCAAGAAAAATAAGTCCCCGGCAACGGAGCCAAAAACTTGACCGGCGTAATCACACGCATATAACGCAAGCGCACGTATCGTTCAAGCAGTATAAAAATATCGATCCCACGAGGACTTAATTCCTATTGTTGTTATTAATTATTGATACTATTTATTTACAGGTATCTAATTGAGGGAGAAGAGAATGATTGCTTGATTGGTTGGTTGAATGTGGATTTGCTAAATAAATAAATAAATAAAATACATAAAAGAAAATACTAAGGAAAATAAACAAAAGACACAAAGATCTAGGGTCGTGATTCCACACAATATTTATTCTAATGATGAATTGATTCTCTTATATATGTGTAATAAATCAGTTTGCTAACCTGGAACACGAAGATATGTAAAAGCCTCTGTCGATGGTCAGATGCAAACACTCAAATAACCTAATTAATCATATGTCTATGTTAACCAACTTACCTGAATTCATTAAGTTCAAGTTCCAATTATGGCTACCCCGCCCGACAGGTTTATGTCTATCCTGTAAGGAAATCTATTAAAGGGTTATCTATCCTCAAGGAAGATCGTGGGCTATTAAGTCTAAAAATGAAACCTAAATTTCCTTCGTCAAGTTTATTTTAAGTTTACCAAATCAATCTTATTAATGGCCAGTTAACAAGAAGCATTAAGCTTAAGACTCAATAAACAAACTAAAGAATTACCCATAAAATAATTAAATCAATTATTAAGCATGTTAATATTGTGTTTCATCATTTCCCTAGAATAAAAATAAAATGCCGAGGGTTAGGGGATCCACCTTTACTACTTCTAATTTAGAAATCTCCCTTATTATAATATATAATTTATCAGTGATATTACCAACCGACCATATATGCGGTATCCTCATTAAGTCAAATTTCCAATTAAGTCCAACTGGTCATAAAGGCGGTATCATTATTTGTCCATAAATCAGCCATATAAGCGGTAATCATATGTCACCTAAAGACCGGCCATATAGGCGGTGTCACATTATGTCAAATAAATAAAACCAGCCATTAAGGCGGTATAACCTTTTAGTTTGAATTATAATTTCTATATTATAATTAAGAGAGATTAATCTAAATTAAAATAATAAAAGTTTCATCATTCCCCCAGCGGAAATCTAACTACTAAACATAAAAGAAAAGAAAAGAAAAGAAACTACTACTATTGCTGAAAATAAAAAGACATAAATTATATAATGAAAAATAAATACAAACAAGATGCAATCATTAAAATCCTTACAAAAACCTAAGGAAAGCATGAGATTTACAAATGAAATGGCTTGGTATTTATAGGAAAATCTAAAGGCTTCCACCAATTTCTCCACCAATTTCTCCACCAAACACTCCACAAAATCCTCCACCAAACATGCAAGCATGTTTTGTGGAAGTTAAGAATTGTAAATTGTCATTTTCCATTTTTTATTTTATTTTTTGATAATGACTTTAGTAATTACACAAAACACATTGGATTATTCGTTAATTTCGGTCTTAAGAAATTTGGAATTCGAAAATATTTAAAATTTCAAAGTTGTAGATCTTTGAGTCTTCTTTAATATGTAACTTGAATCAGATCAATCGGATATCGGATGAAAAAGGTATGGCCAAAATACCAAACTTGCGTAAAATTGGAATTTAGGACTGCACTCCGTGACGCTTACAGTAAATTTTCATTTTTGACCTTTTTTCCTCCGGATTTTATCTTTTTAGCCCCGAGTTGATTCCATTAAGTCCCAATATTATTTTTATCTGCAAAATAAACAAAAACACATCAAAACGTTCATAAAACTTGAGAAACTATACAAAATATTAGGTTAAATGAGTGAGAAATATTGATATAATTACCACTCATCAACATGCTATGATTTACTATTAAGGAAAGCCTATTATATGTCAAATATGTAATTCAAACATATCACACAAGTTTTTCCAACCTTACCAGCCTTGCAAGAATGTCTCCATGACCAAGTTAGTTCCATAAACACTTTCAAGAGACCAAATCCAAATTATTACTCTCAAACCTACAAATCTGGTTGGAGAAACCATCCAAACTTGAATTGGAAGAATGATAATCAAACATAACCATCGCAACAACCTCCCTAAGTACACTGGAATTTCCAAAACTCCCAGAATTATGCACCATATGTCTCATCGCCTAGGAAAACCCTTGAGGATACCTTACATGCATTCATTGAGAAACAAGAAGCCATCAATAATCAAAATATGCAAACATTGATTTATCTGAAAGATATTTTCTCCAAAATCACACTTGCATTGACCATTAATGAGAAATGACAGTTTCCTGCACAACCACAGCCAAACCCCAAGAGTCATCAAAATCCTCACGATGGTAGTTCTGATAGACAACACATAGACCAAATCAAATCTATTATTACACTTCACAGTGGTAAGGTCATCCACAGACCTATTTTGAACCCCGTAAAGTTGAAAATAAATCAGATCCAGAGGGTAAGGAATGGGTTAATGAACCATTACCTATCATTGATGATAACGATTTTTCTCATGCACCCTAATTTCCTCAAGTGTTGAAAATAAAGAAATTGAACCATTCACAGAGATATATGAAATATTCAAATAGGTGAAGGTCAATATTCATTTTTTAGATGTCATCAAACATATACCATTTTATGCCAAATTTTTGAAAGACTTGTGTACCGTTAAAAGAAACCATCAGGTAAGCTTTTCTAGCTGAACAAGTAAGTTTCATTCTCTCAACCAATAATGTATTAAAATACAAGGACCTTGGTTGTCCAACTATTTCATGTATGATTGGAAATCAAAAAATTGAACATGTTTTGCTTGATCTTAGAGCAAATGTCAATTTGCTTTCATTTTCGATTTACCAACAACTTAATATCGGTGAGTTAAAACCAACATCAACTACTCTTTTACTTGCTGATAGATCAGTCAAGGTACCGAAAGGAATTATTAAAGATGTGTTATTACAAGTCGATAAATTCATATATCATGTGGATTTTATTATCTTGGAAACACAATCTGTAGCAGGCAGTTATAAGTAAATTCCTGTAATACTTGGTCTCCTATCTTTAGCAACAGTTAATGCTTTAATTAATTACATGAATAATATCATGAATTTATCATTTGGTAATATGATGCTGAAGCTTAATGTTTTTAACATGTACAAGCAACCATACGATGAAGACTGTGAAAATGAGAACATGAAACTAATTAAATCATTTTTTGAAGAAAATTTTCAGAGGAGTGAATTTGACCCTATGAAAATTTGTATAGATAATTTTCTTAAATCAAGTACTTAATTAGATTCAGATATTTCTAATAATTTTTCTTTACTTGATTCTACACATGTACTAGAAGACGATGAAGTGAAATAAAATTTTGAGGAACTAGAAACACTTGAAGAAGATAGACATGAAAAAGCACCCAAATTGGAATTAAAGACTTTCTCTAAAGGATTGAAATATACATTTCTTAGAGATAAAAAAACTTAACCTGTGGTAATTTTTTCTTCTCTTACAAGTGATCAAGAATGTAAGTTGTTAAATGTTTTGAGAGAACATAAACATGGAATTTGATAGACTTTAAAAGATATAAAAGGCATTAATCCCTTAAAATGCACACGTAGAATACATTTCAAAGATAATGTCAGGACACGTCGACCACCCAAAAAAATATTAAACCTTTACGAGAAAGAAGTGGTTAAAACAAGAGTTCTTAAATTTCTTAATTCATTCATCTCTTACATATCTGGTTTGGAGAAAAACACATATGCTAAGAAACGAAAAGCTAAACAATTAGGTGTTTATTATAGATGCGCACGTTGGAAGTGCAAAACTCATTGTCGTTCTTTAGGAATGATGTCTAATAATTGCGAAGAAAAAATTCAATTTATTATAAATGGGTTGAGTAACGAGTCATTAGATAATATATCATTGACTCTTGAGACGCATCCTAGTGGATTTGATAGATTGATTCGCAACTTA
Organism: Zanthoxylum bungeanum; assembly: GCA_019454045.1. Lineage (NCBI taxonomy): Eukaryota > Viridiplantae > Streptophyta > Magnoliopsida > Sapindales > Rutaceae > Zanthoxylum > Zanthoxylum bungeanum. Next base: position 62,721 of record SKCR01011726.1, read on the forward strand.
CATACATAATTTCAAAAAGAAAGACGACAATACAGTCTCGGGAATCTGACTTTAAAAGACATTGTTTGTCAATTTATAAGAAAATTGGATGGGAAAATATCATTGACTTATAGAGGGCGTTCAAGCAGTTACTGAATGTAAAATCAGAGGAAGATGTGAGCCACAATCACAACTACTTGTACATATTGTTTCAATTTATTGCTTTGATTTCATTTACTTTAAATAACTATTTTGATTTTATTTTAATTTACAGTTTTGATTTCCTCTACTTTTACCGACAGTATCTAAACTTTTTGACTTTCATGATCTATTTTACTGTTCATCTGACAATTATCATTTTGCAGGTTCTAGTGCATTTATTACTCACCCTTTTCAGGATCCATAAATACATCTCGTCTTTTCTCTCTTCGACACATCTAGATAAGAGAGAGAACAAAAATGAAGAAAAATTCAAGACAACGAGTCACTAATATCTGTGTGTTCTGTGGAACTAGCTTTGGAACTAAACCAGAATTTGTTAAAGGTGCAAAAGAATTGGGAAGAGTTGTGGCGGAAAGAAACATGCACTTAGTAAATAGCGGTGGCAATCTTGGATTGATGAGATGTGTTTCAAAGACCATGCAAGAAGGTGGCAGTCAAGTTTTGGGGATCATTCCAAATCCTTTGGCAGACGAAAACCTTATCGAAAAATCAAATGTAGAAGAATACATTGTCTCAGGTATGTCTGAAAGACTTACTGAAATGATTAATCATGCTGATGTTTTTATTGCTTTACCAGGTGGGTTGGGCACGCTGGAAGAAATATTCACAGTTGCATCATGGGTGAACGTGAACATTCACCGAAAATCCATTGGACTACTTAATGTTGACTATTTTTTCGATTTTTCTCTTAGTATTTCTTGAGGATGCCAAAAGACTTCGGTTCATTTTGAAACTGGTAAAAGATATCGTCCTAATTTACAAAAAAAATTGATGAATTAATTGACCAACTCTTAGCTTATGAACAAAAAATTGACCTAATTCTTTCCAAGATGAACTGGTCTGGTAGCGATCATGGCAAAAAGCGTATAATGGACTTGGATCTTAATCTGTTATTTTTATTTTAAATAGTCGTAGATTCAATTGTCAATCTCACACTAACCATGTGATGTCTTCTAAACTTTATTTCTTCTTATTCAGACATTGAGGACAATATCTCAATTTGGTTAGGGGATAAGATAATTGACTAGATAGTTTTCATTTTTATGTTTCATTGTTGTGTTTTTCTTTAAAAAAAATATTTTAGTATTTGTGTTGTTATTTTATGTAAAAAAAAAAGAGTTTTTATTATGTTGTTATTTTGTGTGTAATAAAAAAATATTTTGTGTTGATTTTATGTTCTGTTTTTTCAAAAAAATTTACACACAAACCAACAATAAATTTTTGACTAACCAAGTTGAATTATTGTTAAGAGATGCCACTGTAAGGAGTTTTTACTCATGAGACGCATCTCAATGTAATTCGTAACAATTTTTTTTTCTTTTTTTTTCTTTTTGAATCATTTAAATTTGTGAATTCTCCATAATATTGATTAAATTTGATCTTCATATGCTTATTTGACAGATATTATCAACATACACGGTAACATATGATTGTATGGGCCAAATTTGGGCCAAGGGTAAAATCGTCTTTTCACTTCGAACCCAACAACAAGCAAAGCCCAGAAGTAGAAATCCAGCCCTGAAAATTTAGCATTATTGGATTACGATTAAGCCAGAAGTTTAAGGACAACTCATCTTTATTATATCAACAACTCCTCCCCCACTTTGCCTAACACAAGGCATATTTTCACATGCCAACTTTTTATCAAGTGCTTGGGCACGTTGTGGGACTTATGTCAGCTGCTAAAGTTACTTCTCTTCACCTATAAATGGCAACGCAACTCAAAATATTCTAATTCAAGCTTCACTTCTCAAACTGAGTTCTCTGAACCTATAAACACTAACCTTCCGCTCTCACGGCAGCACAAAGAGATCAAGATAATATCAAACCTTGCTCTCTTCTTTATTTTGTTTATTGCTCACTTATCTTTACTGACTTGAGCGTTGGAGTGCCTACGGCACCCACCACACCGGTGGGCAGTATCCTCCCCGCTCATTCTACCTTTGTTTTGCAGGATCACTAGTGCCCCATATTACAAATTCTCGATTGTGAACCTCGGACGAAAACCAGCATCCACAATGATTGTGGGTTGTAAGTGAAAATTTTGTAATATTCAGTTCTCTAGTTTGTTGGAGGTAGCACCTAAAGGCAGTGGAATTTGTGTTTTTATTCAAAAAAACTAACTAAGGTTTCACTTAGTAACCGGACATCTTGCCTCAGCAAACAGTGATTGTTCGCGTAAGATAGTAGAGGTTGAGTTAGTTTTAAAAAAATGATTAAAAAAATAATCAAATTTTTACTTAGTAACCGGACATCTTACCTCAGCAAGCAGTGATTGTTCACGTAAAACAGTAGAGCTTTATTTTTTTTAAAGAAAAAAGAAAAAAAAAAAGAGAAAAAAAAATATGTTTGAATAAGTTTGATTTTGTAGCCTCTCTAACTCGAGCAATTAAGTTCGTATGAGTGTTTTAACATTTAGTGCCCTAAGGCCAACTGGCCTGGGAGTCACTGGCCCAAAGATCATTACATAGGTTAAAGAGAAAACTTAAGGAAATCAGACACTTCTTTTTTTTGACATCTGAGATCTAAGCAATTAAGTCTGTAGGGGTGTCTTAACACCTAGTGCCTTAAGGCCAATTGATCTGGGAGTCACTTGCCCAAAGCTCGTTACAAGGATTGAAGATATATTATTATTTTAAAAAAACTATTTTTGTATTTATAAATAAACTTTCATCAATGTTGTGAACTCTAATATAATTTTAGGACAAAAATATTACTCTCTTTTCAACAAGACCTATGACTATTGTGGGCACATTGAATTGATTAATACCTTATTTTATGTGTGTATGGAAGAAAAGTAAAAAAATATATGAGAATTTACTTATTTGATTATTTAGAAAGAAAGAAAACAATTAGTAATTTGGATAAGAATTTTTCTTTTAAGTTTTCGCTTAAATTACTAGGACTAGTAGTAAGCCGGTTAGAGGTGTGATGAACATTAAAAAATGTACAATTAATAAAAAAAAATAATCATTTTACACTTATAATTTCATTAATCCCCTTAATTTAGTAAATTTGTAAAATAATAATTATATTTATGTTTTATTGTGATTTTTATTTATTGTGTAGGTAAAATACTATTTCGGAAGCTCAATAAGAAAAATTGATATGAGATCTAAATTCCAGAAACCAAAAAACCCAAAAAGAGTGTGACAGCTAGATTCAAATTGGACATGAAAATTATTCCCCGTGTTTAGATAGACTTATTGTTATTATTATTATTATTATTATTATTATATTTTGGAGGAGCCACCAAGATTTTATATATAAAATCTTTTATATATATTATACTAGAGATCCCACCAAGATTATATATATATATATATATATATATATATTATAATATATTAATATATAATTAAAAATAAAAATAAAAGTTGCCATCACCTTTGGGTGATGGCAACAAATTTCCTTTGAAAAGGGAAAAAATAATAAAAAAAGAAAGAAGAAAGAAGATTGAGGTATTGAGCCATCCACTATAAATAGAGGTGCTCAACTCCTCATTTTCTTCAGCTCGGGAATCCATAGTTTTCTCTGAAAATTTGTGGAATTTCAGCTCTTGTGTGTTTTAATTTTTAAAAGCTTTCTTGTAATTTTTTCATTCAGTAATAAAATTATGAGTGTTTTTATTCAAATTATTAGTAGCTAATTTCATTTTACTATGGTAAAGGGTGAAACTTTTAATATAAAATATATATTAATCTTATTCATATTATAATACATAAATTATAAGTTATTGATTAATATTTAATTTAAATCTGAATTAATTATTGACAAACTTTGTTACCGCCTATATGGTTGGTTTTATTTATTTGACATAATTGAGTACCTGACTGGACTTATTATTAACAAATGTTATCACCTCTTTTATGACTGTTTTTATATGTCTTGACATAATTAATTCCTTAAATAAATTAACTGGGAAATAATGACAAATTATATATTATAAAATGTAATATTTCTATAATTGATATATTAAAAGTGGATCCTCCATCTCCAGAATTTTATTTTATTATTGCAGTTTAATTTAAAATTTCCAATCACTTCAAACAATTCACTCTTTTTATGTTTACTCAAATTATTATTTTATCTTATTAAATTTATTCCATGTGCGTCGACCCCAGACTTACCGGGTTATTTTATTACTTCGACACTCCACTTTATGAGTGTGTTGATGAACACTAAAAAGTACATATTTATTAAAAGAATAATTAATCATTTTACACTTGTGTTTCATTAATCCCCTTAATTTAGCACATTTGTAAAATAATAATTAAATTTATGTTTTATATATTTTTATTGTGATTTTTATTTCTTATGTAGGAGAAATAATACTTTGGGTGCATAACTAGAAAAATGGTTGGATTTTGGAGGCCAAAAACTTAAAAGGGCATTCTAACAGTATACAATTTCAGAAATTCTAACCTTGCGCAGTTTTCGTATTTTGGCATCACGTGATTTATTTGGGCATCACGTGATTGTTGGTTTTATACTTGAAAGTAAAAAGTGGTTCTCTTTATATATATTATTATATTAGATAATATAAAGTAATAATATATATAAAAACAAAAGAAAACAAATGGGGTCATCCAAGTTGTTTTTTTTGTATTATTGCTTGCAATTTGATTTTCAAATTGAATCTGCATTTGCAAAGAGGTGTATAAGTAGAGGGTGTTCGACACCCTAGAAGGCATACTTTCTTTCAATTCTCGGTAGAATTTGGGAGAAAGTGTCTTGTGTGTTTTAATTTTTTTAAAGCTTTCTTATAATTTATTTTTCTTTCAATAATAAAATTATGAGTGTTTTTCTTCAAATTATAAGTAGCTAATTTCATTTTGCTGGGGTAAAGGGTGAAGCTTTTAATATAAAAATATAGATTAATCTTATTTATATTATAATATATAAATTGTAATCTAATGAGTAAAACTTAATTTAAATCTGGATTAATTATTGACAAACTTTATTACCACATATATGATTGGTTTTATTTATTTGACATAATTAAGTACTTAACTGGACTTGTTATAGACAAATGCTATCACCGCTTTTATGACTGATTTTATTTGTTTTGGCCTAAATTAACTGGGTAATATTGACAATTTATCTATTATAAAAATTAAGATTTCTAAAATGACGTTACCAGGTGAAATTCGGGCTAACTAAGTAAAGGTTGTCCAAACAGTGAATTCGTCACTGTTCGGGCAGCCCATGGACTGACAGAATACTATCGGGACTGACCTGGACAGTCTCGTGTGGTTTCGATTAGTAAGTTCAGTCGAAAACGTGTTTTATACCATTTTACATAATTTTTTTTTGTAAAAATTTCGCGGTGTTTTCATAGTTAATTATGTCGTCATATGATATCGAATAATATATTTAGGTGAAATATGAATAAATTATAGATATATGATATCGAATAATTTATTCGGTAACTTTAAAAGTTTTAAAATTACGATTTCGTTCGAATCGCGCTTTCGTTGCGTATAACCCCAACACTAATATTGTTCAATCCTTTAAATGCAATAAGAACTTTTAAACAGTAAAATAAACCGGATGTAAAACTATATGACTTGTTGATAGTGATCTTTGGGCCTAAGTGTCGATAGTAGCTTGGGAAGGGCAGAAAAAGATTTTCAAGTTAGAACACTTTAGTCCGAGAACATTAGTCAGAGGTATCTGGTCCAGCTGAGTGGTCGAGTTCGGTCTACATTCTTTGACCGACCTGAGGAGTGTGATTGTTCAGAGAGGTCAGTACCCGAGGACTTCGGGTCTGACCCGACCAGTGTAGCTCAGAAGGTCGGGATAGTCTCAGCTCAGTCATCCGACCTCGTGGGGGAGGGCGGTTCAGTATTGCTCAGGAATGCTCGGGAACTTGCACTCTTCATAATGCTTTGATGTGACAGGAGCAACTCATGGGGTTATCTTCCGACACACGCCACCGTGTGAACATGTGGATACAAGATGACATTATTAATGTTGGGTGTGACAGTGAATTGTCAAGTGGTAGGTATACTTTCGGTGGGGCAGTGGGGGCAGAGAGCCTATCTTGCAGCAGAAAATCCACGTGGATGACGTCATGAGGACGGTGGAACAATACTATTTTTCTTACTATATAAGGGGTTGAGAACACTTTTGTAAGGGTTATCAAATTTACTTCCAAGTATTACTTGTAAAAACAGAGAGAATACAATAGCTCGGTTATACCCTACCACCTGTAAAAAAGAGGTCGGCTAAGCCCGACCACATTATAAAATCAGTTTTTTTCCTTGTTCCCGTGGACATAGGTTGGATCCACTCTGCCGAACCACATAAATCCTTTGTTGAATCTTGTGTTTGTTCTCGTTTATTCTGCTAAGTTTGCTTTTGGTTCCCAATAAACCAAACAAATTCACAGTTGATGGAAGATTGTTCGAGGAGCAAGTTTCCGAATTTATCCCTGGAACGAAAATTGACCGTCAACGTGACTAAATATAATTATGAGTAGAGGAATTGTCAGACATCGAAATAAAGAGAGAAAGTGGATTAACAGAACCAATAACTAATAACAGAATAAAGAAATTGAACACCGATGAAAATCCATTATTGTCAGAATCTTCTTAGGTTAAAAGTTATTGATGGATATGATATTAATGTTAGTTGTTAATTGATATGTAATTAGTATTAATTCTTTTGTAATACATATATAAAGGCAATTTGTAATTCATATTAAAATCAAGAAAACTAGTAAATTTTTCTCCAGATCTCCTATTTCGGTTCCTATTTGTAACATGGTATCATACGCCTGAGTTTCGATCTTTGGATATTTCCTTATCTCTGTCTCCAAACAGGTTTTATCTCCCTTCTAGACACCATTATTCTCGGTTTACTTGGATATTTCTCATGAAACAACGATATGAACTACCTCAGAATTTCATTAATTTTGCTTCTATGGTCAAAACATAATTTTCCAAAACCATCAAAATATTGTGCACTGATAATGCCAAAGAATATATTGACTCTACACTTCAAAGGTTTTTGAAAGAACAAGGTACCATATCTTAAAGATCTTGCCCATACACCTCTCAACAAAATGGGCGAGCAGACCGCAAACATCGTCACATTCTGGATTCCGTTCGATTCATGCTCATATCATCTTCTTGTCCAGAACGCTTTTGAGGTGAAGCCGCTCTCACTGTAGTATATGTTATTAATCGTATTCCTTCTTCAGTCACTAAACAACACATGTCTCCCTATGAGTGCTTATATGTTATTCTTAAAGTCTTTGCCACAAGTTAAAACCTCGTGCTCGACTCTATTGTTTCTTAGGTTATGGAATTGAACACAATGGTTGTGATTTGATAGTAAAAAAAATAAGATTTGGTTGTCAGATCATGAGTTTGAGTTCTGATGGTGCATTTCTTATAAGAATTTGGGACAATATGAGATTTTATCTACTCTATTTAAGTCCCGATTTTCAACGTTTAAAAAAGGGTAAATAATATTAAATAATATTAATCACCATCTCTATCCAAAAAATTGATTGCAGTGAGCATGGGCCCCATGTAACAAGATCCGGTCGCTAAAGGTAGCCACGCGTATCTTACTATCTCATTATCTCTAAGCTCTCAAAGGCTAACAAAGTGAAAACGCCAATTCCTAAAAAAATAAAAATCGAAAAACAAAACAAAACTCCGTCGTTTACACAAATCCACAAATTCGAACTGAGCTGAGGTTTGTCTGATTCCCAATTATGTTCTTATGATAACTCTATTTCGTTTTTTCTCTGTTGACTGTTTGGTTCCCGAGAAAATATAAGAAAAAAGTGGCCTAATTTTCCTGTTTCGGCAATAACCAAACTGCAAACACTGTAAGATAGGAAATTTATTGATAATTTTTCGCTGCAACCAACCGGGTATTTTTTTTACTTTTTATTTAATTCGTATATGGTGTTATTAATTTTTAGTTTGGATTTGTTTATGCTTACGTAGGCTTTGCTTTTTATCAGATTAGGGTTTGTTGTTGTTGTTGTTGCTGCTGGTTGATTTTGAGTGGTGAGAAATTTGTGGAGTGATGGATAAGCTGAAACTAACCCAATTGGGGGAACGAATAAAGACGAGTGGGGCTCAAGTGGGTAGAATTGTGAGTGGAAAAATGAAAGAAATGTTACAAACCCCAACTCCTGAATCGAAAATGGTGGATGAGGCGACTCTGGAAACTTTAGAGGAGCCCAATTGGGGCATGAATATGAGGATTTGTGCGATGATCAATAGTGAGGAGTTTAGTGGGTCGGAGATTGTTAAGGCTATAAAGAAAAAGATTGCGGGTAAGAGTGTTGTGAGTCAAAAGTTGAGTCTTGATTTGTTGGAGGCGTGTGCTATGAATTGCGAGAAGGTTTTCTCTGAGGTAGCATCTGAGAAGTTGTTGGATGAGATGGTTAAGATGATAGAGAATCCGCAGATGGATCAGGGAAATAGGAACAGGGCTTTGCAGTTGATTCAAGCATGGGGAGAGTCTGAGGATCTGGCTTATCTTCCTGTGTTTCGCCAGACTTATATGGTGAGTCCTCTTTTTAAACTCGATTAAGCATCTTTTAAATGGTATCTAATTTAGGCAACATCATTGTTGTTTCAAGGTTTATGGTCATCCAGGTGTGCTTATTGCAGCAATGATTGTCTGTTTTGCTGATTTGTTGTCTACCTTTTCTTAATTTTAAAGCTTTATTTGGATGATATTGCCTTTTCTATTTTCAGTGTATGGCTCCTCTTTAGAGGTAATCTCAAAATTGGTGTCAACTGGCAAGGCATCAATTATAAGCATCTTCTGTCTTAGAAATAGGAAGAATTCGCTGACAGTTTATAGTGTTTTTTTCTAATAGGTTAGATAATACTGTTGCAACATTTCCTCTAATAGCCCAATTCGTAGCTCACGGTCATCCTAACAGTTTTAATAGTCCGTAAATTTTGAGAATTTATCTGGACATCATTATATGTTTCGTTATTATAATATTATTTCACGTACAACATACTCATTGATGTCAGCATCTTTTATTTACATTTGTTTGTCATTGCATGCATGATTTTTATGGATTTGATTTGAAAGATACTGGTGGTTCCAATATGTATATTACCTTTTTCTTTCGTGCTTTATGTTATTTTAGAGCTTAAAAGGAAGAATTGGGCCTACACCTGTAGAAGAAGGCAATTTGCCCCCCATGCAACACTCTTTGGAGTCGTATGTTCATCAAGAGCCACTATCTCCCTCTGAAGGCTATCCTATTCCTGACACAGCCACAGGATTGCATGGTGCAGATAGTACGAGTTTTGCCTATAATTATGGGAGCCTCTCAGTTGATGAGAAGAAAGAATTTCTTGTAGTAACTCGGAATAGCCTTGATCTGCTATCTAGCATTTTGAATATTGAAACTGAGCCAAAACCCATAAAGGTAATTCATTCACTTCAGCAGTCCATTCACTCGTCTGTTTCTCTTAGGAGGTACTATGGTATTGTACTCCCATAATGATAAGAATTTTGACAACAGTTAATCAATTTGTGTCCTTTCCAAAATAATGCTTTTGGCTGTTTACATGCAAGAATTCTGATATTATGTTTATTACTTAGACATGTTTTTTTGTTTTTCGGAAAGGATATTCCGATATGTTTTTGAATTCTTATTAATATACTATTTTTTTCTGATTCAAGGGAACATACATTTTTTATTCTTCTTTTTGATTGATAATATACTCGTCCATTTCTTTCCCAAAAAAATGAAACCTATGAATTCTACCAATAAAATAATATGTAAAATATGAAAATTTGGAAGGAGGGTCTTAAACGGTAGTATTTTCATCCCGACTTCCCTGTCAAATCATATTTTCATTTTCATTTGAAAAGCATTGTCATAGCTACATCAGAGAGATTTGTTGTTTCCGTGGGATCTAGTTGGTCTATGAATTCGCATATAGATTTCCAAATCTAATTAGTGCAAGTCCCTTTTTCTCACTAAATGGTTGCAGGAGGAACTAACAGTGAGCATGCTGGAGAAATGCAAAGAATCTCAGCCTGTCATTCAGAGGATAATAGAAAGCACCAATGATGATGAAGCTATGCTCTTTGAAGCACTGAATCTTCACGATGAGCTGCAACAAGTCATCTCCAGATACGAGGAGCTAGAAGCTGCTGCAAAATCTGGAGAGCAAGCGCCTGAAAACTCTGTAACCACCAAGGCCAACTTGCCTGCTCTTGGTGGAGCTTCCGACGAACCCAAGGCAGCAAATACCGCTGAGGCCAACATGGCAGCCCAAGTTGGAGCTCATAGTGAATCCGAGGCTGGAGATACCACTGAGGTCAACTTGCCTGCTCAGCTCGTAACTAAACCAAGTCAATAGATTTCCAAAAAGGAGAGAGTGCAGTGTTAAGAGAGATGTAGAATGAAAAGTGGTGTTAAAAGGCAAACCAGTGATGTAGCTTTTTGTTTAGGTCCTGGTAACCTACCTGTACTACTGATGACTTGATTATCTGACGGTTGTAATTATTTATTTCTTTGAAGTTTATGATGTAATTAAGATTTAAGATTGTTCTAATTATCCTCTCTAAAGGGGGTAGAGAAGTGCTTCTATGCCCGAAAAATTTGCCCGATTTTGTGTTTGAATATGTCTTCACATATTCAAACTTGAGTATGAATTTGGAAATATGAATTAGTTGCTCTGCCCTTGAAATAGAAAAGAAAATCGACAAAAGAAATTTGGAACCGTAATGAGTTGAGTTATAATAAATTTGTCATAATATTTTAATAATAATGCAGGATTAAAATTCAATTATATTTAAATTTTTATTAAATAATTATTAATATAAAATTAGTACAAAACTCAGGTCGGTACCAAATCTAGATCCCTACAAAAGAGTAGAAGGAAAAGGCATCAAATCGCCATCATTTTAATGTTCACATGTAAAGTAAGTTTAGGAACTTTCCGTCAAGTCTACTAGACATATAGAATAAGAAAAATGATATTTGTATCAAGAGAAGATAAAATGATGATAAAATTTAATCACAAAGTATCGATACTTTGTGTTAAAATTATTTTTTTAACCGTAGAATATCGATAGTTTGTGATTAAATTTTGTCACCCTTTAATAGCAATTCATAGTTAAGATTCACTAGGCGAATTAGACAATCGCCTAGATCTCAATATTTTAAGAAGACCCAATTTTTCAAGCATATCCCTATTAGTACTACCACTATTTTTATTTATGTTGCGTTTTTTATTAACAAAATATTTATAAATTAAAGTAATTTGAAAGGCATCTTAATACTCCTATAATTTCTTTTAATGTAATGTGTTTTATTGAGAAATTATTGAGAAGGCTCCACAAATTTTGTCAACATGTCTATTTTATTTGATAATTTATTAAAATTTATGCCCTAATTTTTTTAAAAATAAGATTCATATTTTTATAAATTATATAACATTAACATTAATAAATTCTTGTTATTTCAAATGTATCGAGGTCAGTCACTCACCTATATGTGGATAAATTTTATTTCTTATTAATGTTTGTGGGTAGTAACTGTTCTTATTGGGGGGAGTGTTTCACAATCGGTTATCATTCAACAAATGTTGATATTTGTCCAAAAAATAAAGTAATAAGAGGAATTTGCCATTATCGATAATTTGATGTGTGGGAACGTTGAAAAATATCGTCGCTGAAAGTTAAAATTTCGTTGTTAAAGGTTTTATGTGTCGAAATGAAATTTTAACGTGAAAATTTGGCCGAATAAGGTATTTAGTGTCAAAAATCGATTTCGACGCTAAAAATATATCTTTAGAGAAGAAATGCTTTGTTGCTAAAAGTACTTATCTTTAACATTGAAAATCATTTTCGACGTTAAAAGTAAATACTTTTATCATCGAAATCAGTTTTTAACGCTAAATATCTTCCTCGACCAAATTTTCGCGTTGAAATTTTACTCCGACACAAAAGCCCTTTAACGATGAAATATTTTGACGTTAAAGGTGATAATAATAATAATAATAATAAATAAATAATAATAAATAACAAATAATTCATTATAATTAGTTTTAAAAACTAATTATAAAAAAATTGATATTACAAATTAATTTAAAACTAAATCTCATTACAAAAATAATTAAATTTTTTGAAAACATAACAACATCATTACAAATTTATTATAAAAAATTAAAACAATGATATCTTTATTGATATAAAATAAAATTATAAAATTTATCACAACAAACAAATATAGAATAGAAAATAAAATGATAAACTACACCATCTTCAATTCCTTATTCTTCATCTTCTTCATTTGTTTTCTTCACCTTCCTCATTTCCACTATTTCTTCATTTTCATATATTATCTTACAAACAAAATAAAAATATTAGATGTTAACATAAAATACAAAAAATGAAACAAAACCCTTGAGGAAAAAAGAATAAGAGAGGAAAGAAGAGTAGGAGAGGAAGAAAGTGAGAACAAGAGAAATGAAAAACAAATGAATATTCCTAGGAAAAAAGAACTTTTAGGGAAGAAAGTCAATTTAGTTGCTAAAGGTCCTCAAATATCAGAAATTATTTATACCAAAATTTTGATTTTTACCATTAGAATTTTGAAAATTTAAATTTAATTTCAGAAGGCGAAAAATTCAAATTTTAGAAGGCGAAAAATTAAAATATTTAAATTTACCCTTTAAATTCGAAGTGTTCGACGCTAAAAATCTATTCTTTAGCGTCAAAATTCAAATTCGATGCTAAAAGATTGAACTTTTAGCATCGAAAGAGTCATTATACGCTAAAGGTCTACCCTTTAGTATCGAAATTCAAATTCGACGCTAAAGGGTTGAACCTTTAACGTCAAAATAATTATTCAACGCTAAATGTTCAACCCTTCAGAGTCGAAAAATAATTTCGACGCTAAAAATTCATTCTTTTGTAGTGGGGATTGATGTTTTACCTTTTATCAACGAGTAATACATATGATATTAGCGAATATTTTGACATTTTTCGATCTTATTTGTAGGGAAAATTTTGTATGCTGAATGTGATCTTTTTAAAATTACCTTGTAAAACTCATCGTTACTTATAGTATTATTCTAAAAGATGATACTCTATTGTATTTTTAAATGTTGTAAATTTTCAAAATTCACAATCGGTTATCCAGTTAGGTCTGTGACTGGTGGGGGAGGTAAAATTTAAATAATTAAATAACACCCATAAATATATTATTTATTAATTTTAAGTTATATTTTTAACGTAATATATAGGCCCAAGCGCAAATTAATTAAAAAAAATCCAATACATTTTTGCATCAATCTCATTCTTAAACATGTCTAAAATAAATGATAATCTTGAATTTATTTAGATCATTATACTTAATTCATACGTGTATAAATAATTGACTACTTTTCATTTTAAATCCACTCATTTATGTGTTTTTTCCATTTATAAAGGAATATAAATTCCATTACATTTAAATAAATAAAAAATAATCATGTTTAGGTTTAAATTTAGGTTTAGGTTTGGTTATTGAATTTCTAATTTATTAGTATATTTATATTGATTTTTTTTATTAAATTACGTTCCATAATTTTTACCCCCACTAACTTGTTTTTTTTTGTTAGGTCACAGTCGGTGAGACAACAATCAAACATCTTAGAGCACCATCGGAGTTGATATTATCTTAATATCAAAAAATCCAATTTTTATCTCGATCAAAAGTCTTCAAGTTTCAAGTTTGTTGCCCAAATTTTCAGGTTTTATCACGATAGTAACTTAGTACTATTTTGATATTATTTTCATTTTATATGTCTATAATTTGTTTAGAATGTTTGTAAATTAATAAAACAACAGTAAATACAAGATTGCAACCATTCATGTATCTATCACATCAAAAATTCATTTCTAAATGCCCTTTTGCTAAATTGAGAGGACATTTTATACAATCATGCAGCTCCTTTTTGAAAAAAAAAAACCCTTTATGTTTTATTAAATAAGAATTAAGAATTATATAATAATTAAAAACGTTCAAACACTTTTTGGCACCACCCATGTGAAACTTTTAATTACACTTTGGACATGTCAATAATAATTAATCACAAATAACTAGCTCAATATTTCTCTCTTTTTATTGAGTCTTTATCACAATCAAGAATTTTTATTTTTTATTTTTTAATTTTTTTTTCTGTATAGTTTCTTGCATCCACCAATAGAGATGACAACAAGCCATGTAATGATACGATTCATGATGAGATACTTACGCTTCTTTCATGATATGATTTAAATTAGACTAGGTAACTATCATGGTAGGATATTTGACAAACATATTGAGATAGTATTGAAAGATCTATTACAACATACTTGAGCCAAATTCATGATGAAAAAGAAGACTATAAGATCAACTTACAAGATGGCATTCAAATGAGAGAAACCAGTCTCAGTTCAACAAGAGATGAAGTATGTGCATGGGATTAATGGACTCGACCTATGTAAAATATCTTATTTTTGGTTGGGCTTACTTTATTCAGTTAGTTTCTGTAACACCTCAAGAAATTCAGGATGTTATTGACTGGAGGCCAGACCAACCAGCCTCCCTAAGCTTGACCAAAATCTCCGACTTATCAAATGACACTTGTAATACATGATATGATATGAACATATATCAAACTCAAAAGATGCAAAAATGTGAAGGGTTTCGTGCCCACATACACAATCCATGATTAAACATAATCAAATGTGCTTTACAAAAAACTAACCAAATATACATACATAAATACACATTTCCCAAAAATATACACATCAACAAGCCTATAACAAAAGTCTCATAGGTGACTCGCAACATAAATATCCAGCATTCAACACGCTATCTTCAACCGAGGGGAGTGGCTCTATCAAAAAAGTGATGAAATCCTGCAAAACACCAAGGAAACTAATGGGTGAGTCTTTGGGCTTAGTGAATAGATACCGAAGTAAAATAGATCTTATAAGTATAGAACTATATAAAACAACTTTAGAAAACAAAGTTCAAATTTCTTTTTCTTTGAACATCATAATCAAAACA
This sequence comes from Zanthoxylum bungeanum, assembly GCA_019454045.1. Lineage (NCBI taxonomy): Eukaryota > Viridiplantae > Streptophyta > Magnoliopsida > Sapindales > Rutaceae > Zanthoxylum > Zanthoxylum bungeanum. The sequence continues at coordinate 77,971 of SKCR01011726.1, forward strand.
AACCAAGCGCCCATCGTCCATGTCACATGCAATACTGGACGATGAACGAAACAAGCCCTAGTCGACAAAGGTAGTGGGTCGATCCATTTCTGATGGTCAAGACCCCAAACAAGCTCCTCGGCGAAATATAGAGAAAATCATAAAATACGAAAATATGAATCAAGCGCTGTGACTGAAACATATCAATATTATGCATGCTCGGTATCAAATACTTCTTATATAGTCTAATCAAAATTTCGAAATGTAAATCTTTTCAAAACGTAAGTAAGAAATACATAAGACAAAATATCTACCCACAATGTGATAGGCAGCAGAAAGTTACTAAGAGGCAGGTGGCTGGCCGGGCCGATAATTTACGATAAAATAGGAATAGGTAAGATTAAAATGGGATGAAATTAAAATTGACAAATCTCATCCTGTCTCATTGCTAATCTATGACATGACCGGTCCTAATATATTGAGTCCTCACCAGTTCCATTCATGCTTATTTTTATCTTTAATAATACGAAAAAAAACAATAAACATATTTGACACTCAACACATATCCAACCAACTAATATGAAAAATAATACTTGTACCCTAACTCAGGCTCCCGCAATCCCATCCTCGCTTGGGTTATGGCCATTTCTATCCGCAAGTTTGTTGTTATGGATAAGAAGAGGATGAAATTACAACAAACAAATAAGAATTAGGATTCAGTAGTAAGTAATATATCAATGGTCAAAAAATATATAGGATTCAGATAGAGTTCATATTAGATAAATATTAATTATTGATTCAATACTCAACATAAATTCAGATCGGCATTGAATCATGATCCTAGAAATAATAAGTTAACAACTCTTTCTCTCAAAATTCAGGTAAAATTTCTGAAGAGTCACTAGCTTTAGTGAAAAGATTGTACCAAAAGTCCATGTTGTCATACAAATTACAACTAGAACTAGAACTATAACTATAACTAATAGCATCGAGTGATGATGATGATGATGTATCAATACTCGAATTATCGACCGACAACACCTCTGTCCAAAAATTGTCTTCGATTTCAACCAAGTCATTTTCGGACGACGACGGCTCCATTTTCATCGTGCACGATGTGACGGACGACGACATGTCGCTTGTGGTTGTAGATTCTTGAGGAGTAGGAGATTGTACTACCGACCTGCCGTGGCGTAACAGAATATTAATTCAAATGAGAATAAAATTTGATTCTTCATTTTAACAGCCGGAGACATATAAATCAAAATTATCTCATTACAAATTTTTATTAATTTATAAGAACGATTGTCTCTCTATTCACTTCTACGTGGCTCCGCGGCTACTGACCTGTACTGATGATGATCTATACTGGTACTGCTGCTGCTGCTGCTTATGATATTGCCTTCGGATCTCTTATTGTTAATGATATTCAAGGGGTCTTGTTGTTTTTTGAGGCGTTTTTTCAAGTGGGTGTGCCAAATATTTTTTATTTCGTTGTCTGTTCTTCCCGGTAATCTTGCTGCGATTGCTGACCATCTGTAATTTTAATACATACATGCAAATCAACGTCAGATTCTTTTGGATTTTATACATCGTTCAGAGGGGCAATCTTGTCTATATCTAGCTTTAAAAATGTGAACATTATTAGTGTGGCCGTTGCATCAAGGAATCTTCACAGTTTTATATTTCTTTTATAACCCTAGCTATATTTGGTTCAGAATTAGAAACTACAAATTTTATGATCATCAAAAATAAAATTTCTGCAAAATTTCAAGAATATGAGCTAAATTATGAGGGAAAATAATAAAAAAATTTCATAATATTCGGTGAAATTAAACGAAATTATCTAGAGTATTTTGCTATAAATATTTTTTATTTTCCTTGTAAAACATTAAGCGGTTTCTCTTAATTTCATCAAATATTAAGAGAATTTCGCTCATCTTAAGAAAGACCCTTCAACCTTCTTTTGGAGACTTGGGAGGGTAACATATATAAACTACAAAGTTGAGGAGGCTGGATTTAAAAAAAAATAGTTGAATAAGAGTTAAAATGAAAGAATTATAAACCTGTAAGGTCATAACAGAATTATTGTAAACGGAGAGGGCTAAAATAAAATTTTCAAGAACAAGAGGCTAAATTTTAACGAGGACCCTTTTCTTCTTTGGAATATTTTTCGACATGGGAGGGAGGGAGCGGGCCTAGTGATGGTATAGACTGAAATTACAAACTTTAGTAGGTCAGAACAAGAAAACGATGAATATGAGGGGTCAAATCCAAAATATATATTAAACGAAGTAAAATTTCAATCAAATCCCTGAACTTAACTAAAATTTTCAGGCCAGTGAGTTTCCGGCCTTATCTAGAAGCTGACTAATATTTTTTTTTGAATCGTTGGAAACTATGCCGTCAAATTACCCGTTTCAGGCTTAAGCGGAATCGGTAAAATCCTCGGCTATCCCAAACTCTTACAAGAATTGCACTCCCTGAATTCGAATCCTGGACCTCAAAGTGAGATCTTGAACCCTACACCATCAAATCACGCCCGTTGGAGACACTCTAGCTAGTTTTGCTAGACCATTTATGTAATTTTTCTTTTAAAAAAAAAAAAAAAAAAAAAAAGGACTCTTGTAGTTGCCAAATTCTGAAGCTTATAACAAAAAAATTACAAAAGCAAATTATTTTACATACCTATTTCCAAGCATTTCATGTAGCTTGATAATAGTATCCTCTTCTTCTCTAGTAAAGTTTCCCCGTTTAATATCAGGCCTCAAATAATTTATCCACCGGAGCCTGCAACTCTTTCCACATCTTAATAAACCTGAGAAATTAATTAACTAAAAATCAAGCAATATATATATATATATAGAGTGAGAGACTGAAAAAAAAAAGGGTTTCTTCAAAGATTATATATATGTGATTTAATTAATTACCTGCTTGTTTGGGAAGTGCCCTCCAGTTGCCATGGCCATAAAGTTTAATGTAATTGATTAAAACTTGATCTTCTTCAGGAGTCCATGGACCTTTCTTCAATCCCATCTTCTCACAGCATGGAGCTCTCACCATTTTTGACCCCTCAATAGTGAACTATGATCTCAGAGCATATAAAAATAATAATGCAAGTCAAGTTAAGCCATCAAGGTCTATATATAAAAAAAAATGATGAAGGGGAAAAGCCACCACTAGGGCCAAATGTTTCTTCTGGGGTGTACACAAATTCAATGCATTGGAAATTATGTAGAATAATAATTATTTAATTAATTAATCTTCAAATGGCATAATAAAAGGACTTTATGTTGAGTTTTCTTTTTAATATAAATTATGATTAATATTTATTGGATAATAATTTAAATGTAACTGCATACTATCTTTATATTGTTGATAAAATATTTTTTTGAAATTGTTGGAAATCCCACTATCAAACTACTTCTTCTAGACTTAAACGGAGCAGGTAAAACCCCAAACTGTCTCAAACTCTTACAAGAAACACACTCTCTGAATTCGAACCCAATACCTGAAGGTCAGATCTTGAGTCATACACCACCAAATTACACCACTTAGAGACATTGTTAAAATACACGTAATAAAAAATTATAAAAATCTTAACACAATTAAACTAACTCCGGATCCATATATCAACGTCTATATATAAAATGAAAGGGCATAAGCCACTGCCAGGGTCAAGTGTTTTCGGGTGTGCACAAATTCAATGCATTGAAATTATGTAGAAAAATAATAATAATAAATAATAATTAATCTTTAAAAGGCATAATAAACAGACTATGTTCATTTTTTTTTTTGAAAAAATAAATTATGATGAATAATTATTAAATAATAATTTAAATATAAATGGATGTTATAATGTTAATGGTAAACTATTATTAAAACACACATGTTATATAATTATAAAAAATTTAGACAGTTGAACTCAATTCAATACTGGATCGAAATTTAAAATAAACATATAGTATAATTATTTAATTAGCCCGTGAAGGTGATGTGATTGCTACAAATAGGGTCAATCAAACACGTGAGTCAGGATTAAAATATTGTTTCATTATACAAGCAAGTAGTAACAAGAGAGTGATGAATCATGCCATTTGGATTTAATTTTTACTTGGTCAAAAGTGGACACCAGATTATTTGATTCCTGCAAACACGTGCTTTTCTTTCTTTTCTCATATTTATTTGTTTATTTATTTTCTCTTGCCTTGAAATAAAAAGATTTCATTTTCGAAAAAAAAAAAAAAACAACAACAAGCAGCTGGTGGCCGAAGGGCTAGCTGTCCGAGGCCCCGTTTTGAGAAGGTGAAACGAGAGCCATAGAAAAAAAGTGCGGCAAATTCGGAATCCGTA
>SKCR01011727.1:0-81564 GCA_019454045.1 Zanthoxylum bungeanum
AGACAATCATATCAAACTAAGTATGCCCGATTGAACACATCTTACATCCAACCAACACACGTCAACCGGCGCGGCAAAGCATTGTGGTAAAGGGCTTTAACCCCTCCCCATAGGGGATCTTTCATTCCACTTACTAAGCCCATGCGCTCGATCTCATCATGCATACAAACATAAAGACAATCATATCAAACTAAGTATGCCAGATAGAACACATCTAACATCCAACCGAACACACATCAACCGGTGCGGCAAAGCATCGTGGTAAAGGGATTTAACCCCTCCCCATAGGGGATCTTTCATTCCACTTACTAAGCCCATGCGCTCGATTGAGTCATGCACAAATAAGCAACATGCAGAATTTAAGTGACGAAAAATAAATAAACCAAAGCAACACAAAACAAAAGAGGGTGCCGTTTACTCAAGTGGTACGTGGAGTTGTATCCCAAGTACAGACCGCACTACCATCCATTCGGATTCGGCTACGGAATTTACGTCTGGGTTTCCATCCTATATACCACAAGAGACGACACTCTTCCATTCATCCAATACCCACAACACACATCATACACAAACAAGATTCAACAAATAAGTAAAATACAGTCAAAATAAATAACGAAATTTACATAAACACGGGTGTGAAAAGTACCCTCAGGTCTAACCTTTTAAGCTGTCTCTCGGACTCGCGTTTCACGAAGATCGGAAGGGGTAAAGCTCCGCAACTTTTCTGGTTCACTGGTTTGCCTTTTCCTTCGCTGTTTTGCCGCTCAAGCTACTGTTTCGACTCTGTTTTACTGCTGTTTCCTTGTGCTTTTCCTGCCATTTCATTGTGGTTCTGCTGCCGTTTCCTTTGTATTTTTCTGCTTGCTGTTTCAGATCTTGTTTTTGGTGTTTTTGTTGGATAATATGACCCATAGCGTCACTATTTGCACAGATCATTGTGTTATTGTAGCAAATTAACTATGTAATAAGGAAATTGCACTCTCATCATTTGTGATTAGATTACCATAGATATATAAATGAAGAGAGGTCCCTATGATTAGTTCCTGGATTGAGATGATATGAGACAGTATCAGTCCACGAAGGATTAATCATTAAATATCCCTAGCCGTAGTATTATCGAGACTGGACATCGATAATGCGGAATAGGCTAGTATTGCACTTGTGCGCGTTGTGAGGGCACAACGGCATAGTTCTCATATATATAAGTATTGGATACTTGTGCAAGTGCGATAGGAGGTCGTGTTTCACCGATGGTACGGGAAACAGCTTCGCTTTGGATAGACCCTTCGGAATCCCATTGGTATTATGACTAGGTGTCTATGGGAGGCCGAAATCAAGGTAGGTGTGTATAGTCTTAACCTGAGACTTACATCGCTAATACTTACGACAATCGGTAAACTTTGGTTTTGGTGGTGGGGGATCTTAACTGGTTCTGTGTACACCACTTCTGGGTTTATCAGAGAATCGTAGTGTATTGGATGTGATGTCAAGACGGAAGTGTCACTCCAGTCATAATGGAGATGATGTCACGCAGGATACGGTATTAGTGCTCTTCAGTGATGCGCATCCAATCGTGATATTATGACCAGGTCATGAATATCCGATTATAGAGACTAGTTACCAGACATCCGATATGTGTTTCGGACGGGGCAGACACTTATCCAGCCCCAGCCCTAGCACGTGACTATCTGATACTGGGCCGATACGCACAATACATTAGTATACTACGCTTGATACAGATCTTTGATATTCTTTGATGAATATGTCCGGAGAACTTGGGAAGACTTGGTGCTTTGCTAGGAGTCGACATTGTCTCGTAAATCGGTAGAACGTACGTACTTGGTACGTACGTGATTCGGATACTCCGACGACCGTATTTACTGCCAGATTATCCGGGGATCTCATGGGTCGCTTCCCGATAATCCACCGATGACGCACAACTCGCACTCTTGAATAATCTGGGATTATAATAGAAGAGAGAGAAAAGTAATCTAGGATTAATTACGGAGATATTTTATCTAGGATAAAATATCGTCTAGAGAGAGATAACGATTAATTTGGAATTAATCGGTAAATTAATATATTCGATATATTATACGAAATTAGATTTCGACGCGGAATTAAAATTAGATTTTAATTCGGGCAAACGAGTTAATTTAGAATTAATTCGTTAGCGACGTAAATAATAATTTCGCTAGCCGCAATTATTCGATTGAATTAACGTCGCGACGTAAGCTCGGTATTTCGGAAATATCGAACCCGAACGCGTGAGTGCACGTGGGCCCACTTTCATTTGGAAACGTGTGGGGCCCACATGACACATGTCATATTATGCATTATTTAATTCTAATGCATTGCATGAAGATTGTGTACAATACACTCAATGGTTTTGCATGGAGTTTGAGTGTTTGACACTCTAAGCCATTGCATGTTTTGTGTCATAAGTTTATTATTTATTTAATAAACATTATGGCATAAATATAAATTGATTTTTGGTAAATCTTTTAATTTAACACAATTTCATCTCTCTCAAAACTCTCTCTTCTCACGCCCAAATGAAGAAATTCTTGGACTGGTTTGGAACCAGAAATGGCGTGGACTTTAGGGAAGCAAAGAGTGATTTTCATGGTGAAAAATCAAGTGCTAGCACACTTACAAGTCTTGCGAAGGTGGTAGGGAGGTTCGACCATGAGACGGGATCCATCCGACGAAGCTAGGAGCTCCGTTTCTTCACTCAAATTTCTGTTTTGCAGGGCAGTGGACTGCCAGCAGTTTGGCGTGAAGGGCAGTGCGTTTTTGGGCTTCATTCGTCTTCAAATCGACTCAACCGATCAATGTGAGATTCCGCTACCTCCGTTGATGTGTTCACGCATGTTTTCATGTCTTGATTTGATCTTGGGACCTTAGAATAAACCAACAATGGCATCAAGAGCTAATGTTGCAAGCATGAAATGAATTGTAGGGTTTAAAATTTGGGTAAACTTGTTTTGAGCATGATTTGAATGAATTGAATGTTTGAGTATGCTTATAACATGTTTAATTAAGGTTTGATTGGATCAATTTAATGAAATAATGATTGGATCAATTTTCCCCAATTGATGGAGCTTGGCCGAATGGTATAAGGCATTTGGAGATTTGGAATTTTTTGATTTTTGATTCATTGGATGAGTTAGAATCATGTAGGATGATGTTAATTTGAAATTAATTGGATTGAATTTTGAATTGAACAAAATCCCTAAATTCCTTATGTTGGCCGAATCTACAATGCCCTTTAATGTCTTGGTAATTTTGATTTTATGAACATTGGATGTGTATGAAATCATTCGGGAAGTTAATACGTTGTCGATTGTGTAATTAATCGGATTGAATTCAAATCGGACAAAATAACCTTCCTTGGCCGAGACTTAGAAGCATGTAATATGGGTTTGATTTTTCATTATGTGTGTTTGACATGTAATAATGAATTAAGTATGATTAATTGGACTAATTTAGTGTTTTGGAAATGTTGATTTATTGTTGATTAATCATATAATGCACTTTTGGTAATTAAATTGTGAAAATTGGATTTTTGGATTTAATTAATTGGGCCTAATTTTGGAAATTAGAATTTAAAGTTGTAATTGGGCCTATTGGGCTTGATTTATCAAGTTTGGTTTAGGCCAAATGGATTGGATCCAATTGGGCCCAAAACCTTAACCATAAAGCCCAATTGCGACTAATGAACCTTTAATGTTTAATTGGGCCTAATGGGCCGAAATTGATTTCTAAGGCATTTTGGGTGATTCCACTATTGGGCCTTTGGTTTGGACTTCAATTGAATTGACGTTGGACGTTAATCGGGCTTTGAGTCCCGACGCGATTGAATTTGGAATTTAAATCGTAAAGGTTTATTAAATAAAGTGTAATGTTTAATTTTGAATTGAATAATGAATTAGTATTAAATACATGTTAAATTTGATTTAATGATGTAGTTTAATTTAATTCATGAATTCGTACTTTGAGTACTTATTCGTAAAAACGAGTTTGACTCGATCAAAATCAAATCGTTGTTTGAACATTGGATGATCACTTAATTATCAGATTAATTAATTTGATTAGATTGATTGATAGCATGCTTATGTGTGTGAATACGTGGTTGTGTTGAATGAATAATGCATATCGGATGGATATTAGATGGGTGGGCAATTTTAGAAATTGTTGTAATAAATTCGATTTATTAAATTGGACCTGCGTGTCCAGCCTTATCACCTTCTTTCTCTTTGTATTCTCTTCTCTCACCTATTCCCCTCTATGTATATGAGGTTTCTTTAGAAGTGTAGTGTAACGGGTAGAAGTAGTACAAGTGCTAGCTTGAGTGAGAAAGGGAGAGATTTGATCTAGGATCAATGTGTAAAGTATCCATCCGCATATCATTATTATTTTATTTCATACTCGCTTTATTATGTATTTAGAATGCATGTTTAAGGGTGTATGATGATGAGACCTTAACAAAGATAATTAAATTGGTAGCCAATTTGCACGCGAAAATCCCTCAATCTATATTAAGCAAATATCCTTCCATTGAATGATTCTTGTTCAAGATCCGAAGTTGGCATTGGTTTGTTTTTGACCAAAGTCAAGACCTTTGTCAATCAAGGATGTACTTGAATCATGAGAATTTTGTTGCATATCGGTGTCTTGTCCAAATCGTGATTTTTATTGGCCAAAGTCAGATCACTTTTTGTCCAATGACATTGATTACGAAACTTTCCTCGTCAATGGGTCCTGCTTAACTGGAATCATTAGGTTTGTTTTTGGCCAAAGCCAAGGCCTAGATGATTCGGAGGATAGGGTTAGGAAAATGTAATGGATACATTGACATTATACATATGTTTCGGACTTGGATGTCCACCTAACCGGATCTAGGAATTGGATTGGATCCAATTGATCTGTGAGATCTACCTAGTTAAATAGCATACAGCTTTTATTGGCCAAAGTCAAGGTTGTGTGTTATTTAATAGGATCCTAGCCCACTAGGAAACACGGTTTCCCGAGTACTCCACAGAGGGTTAGAGGCTCGACGAAAAATAGTGGGAGGCAAGTATTGAATTTGCAACATTCGTTCGAATACTCGCTGAACACGCTCATTTCATTTTACTCGTCATATTAATTAAAAGTATTAGTCGGACTAATATTTTATGTTGTTTTAAAAATATATATAGTTGAACTATATACAAACTTATTCAAATTATAGTTGATTTTATAATTGGATTATAGTAATCAATATAATTGAATTAAAATGATAGTTGATTTTATAATTGGATTATAGTAATCAATATTAAAATGATAGTTGATTTTATAATTGGATTATAGTAATCAATATTAAAATTATAGTTGATTAAATAATTGGATTATTGTAATCATTATAATAAATAGTACCTTATTAAAATTGATTAAATAGTTGGACTATTAAAATCATGAAAGAATTGAAAGGTTGAATATTTAAAATATATATAATCCTTGGATTAAATGTTTTAAATGATTTAATTTTCAATTGGGAATTAATAATAGGTTAATTTATTTGATAAAATAACTTATTATTACTAAGCCCATTATTAAGCAAATAGTAGAGCATAAAGTCTTTGGAAGATTTATGTGATGATGACTTTAGTGCTTAATTAATATACTTATAATAAATCTATCTTTAGATTTAAAAGTATTAAAATTGCAATTAATAATTCTTGGATAATTAATTGACTATTCTAGTGGAGAAAAGTCAAAGTTTGCAATTGGGCATGTAGCACAAGGTGCACATCGTTTCGATATTCCGAAACCCAAGGCTTGGCCAAAGGTTTGTGAAATATTGAAAAGGATAATTGACATATCCCGTAGCGACTACCATTTGGATATGGAAGAAACGAAGGAATTAAAGATAGGGCGAGGCTCTAACTTTAAAAATATTTGTCAAAGTTATGTTTACTACTAGTATTGAAATTGGATTTTAAATACTTAGTGTGGTACATAAAATATATGTATTGACGTTCAGAATCCGCTGTGAGCTGGATACTGGTTTCAAGCCGAGATTTCTCTCGAATTGGAAACGGGACGAAAGTCGCTGTTTCGACCGTAGATACCTAAATTTAGGAACTACCCTTTGGGTATGTACTTAAATTAGGAAATGTTATAATGTAACTAGTTTAACTAGAGACATTATCTCTATATCAGTGTTTAATCCATTGCAGATAAAACCTTTATATTCTAGAACACTAAAGTGTTTCATTATATAAAGATGATACTGAGATAAATACATTGGATGTAAATAACAGAATTTATATTTTGAATATAATAAAATCTCAAACATATTTAATGACAAATAAATAGCTCAAATTGATTTGATCAATGGAGACTTATTTGTGGCATTGTTGTCTAGGACACAATTAAAGAAGACTCGTATATCCACACTTTTTAAGAGTGGGTACTAGGACAGATTTGACTATTCAAATAAGGTCTACGAATCTAGTTTATTAGGTAAGATACCTAAAATACTATTTACTTGGTAATAGTAAAAGAGCCACCGATCTGTTAGCCCTATTCATGATGAATTAAGTGGGCCCATATCTAGCTAGGCTAGATATGAACATGAATATTTCGTGACCTTAACGGATGCAGCATCACGTTGTGGTTATGTGTCTTTTGAAGAACACAGATTGGAAACTTTAGAGTTTCGACACGAAGTAGACAAACAGATCGGCTATAGTGTTATTCCGCCACGGTAATACCGTAATGAAAATACTTAAGCAGTAAGTTTCATATGTATATGAAAGAGTATGGTATTCTTTCAGATGAGGACTCCTCTCGAGACACGTCAGTTAGACGGTGTATCCGAACTAAAACCGAATTTTTTTTGGACATGATAAGGTTTATCACGAGTCGCTCTGAGCTACTATTTCCTTCAACAGGATATGTATTAACAGTGCAAAACTTATTTAGAATAAGGTTCCATATAAATCTGTTTGACAGATATCATATAGGATATGAACAGGGAAGAAACGAGGTTTCTCATTCCTGATAATTTGGGTATGCCAGGCATAGCGTTTGGATGATACCAAACTAAGGACCCAAATTGGATAAATGCCAATATAGGTTATCCTAAGGGAAACCTTAAGTATAGTACTTGTAAATCTCACATGAGAACAACGTGATTGTTGCTCACCATGCGGTTTTTCCTGAGAGGAATACCGATATGCAGTGGTCAGTGGGAGGATAGTGATACTCGATGAAAATCGGAGTAATACTGTTCAAGGCACGAAGTCCTTAATGGAACACGAATAGTTCATCTATGATGAAACTATACCATTAATCTTCAAATACACAAGAACTTCGTAAATCGGATAGAGTCAGAAAACAACCTAGGGTATTGGTTTCTGATCTCACCCCATAATGATGTCAATCTTATGGAGGTGTACCATCCGACTACGTTTTGAGGAAGTGATACGAGGTATCGACTCCCTGTCATGGCAAAGTGCCATGAATCCGAAATGGATTCCATGTATAACAACTATTTTGGATACTAGTTGTTGTACCACAAGGCATTGTGCCTATGGTACATTTAACGTCTTCAAGGAAGACATACATGGATGGCAACATACCAACGTACAAAGCTAGGCTTTTGACGGAAAGGTATCGTTATCAACATTGTGTTAATAACGGTTCAACCTTTTACCTGTTGCCATGGTAAATCCATTTTGAAAATGCTTGAAAATAACTATATATTTCATTTATGAAATATGTCAGTTATAAATCAAAATCGCTTTCCTGAAAAGGAAACCTTTTGGAGGATGTTTACAACATCCTGACGATTTTATATAACCGACAAACAAGGTTTGCGGGTTATTCGATCCATGTTTGGATCAATGCAAGCATAAGGTTCTTGGAACTGACGTTTTGAAATAATCATAATGGTTTATGATTTGACTCAAAACGAAATATTTCTTGTGTATATAAGGAGGTTAGTGGGAGAGCGCACTGACAGTGAAATTCCCATATTCCCATATTGCAATTGGTGAAAGCTTGGCTTTCATAGATATTCTTCATAAGAAATTCTCCGTAGAATTCTGGGGAGTAACAACCTTTATTCAAGGAATAAAGATCTACTGGGCTAGATTTAGAGTTGGTAACACTCTCTGAGAAATTGTACATTTAAAATGTACTTGTATTGGTGTCTCATACGCTTTGAGCATATGGAGTCACAATCGGGTCAATCCAAGGGATAGTCACTGGATTGAAGATTAAGAACATCTGTTAGTATCTGAGAGAACTAAAGATGTTGTCTTAAACTATGGAGATGGAGAACTTGAAGTGACTGGGATCACTACTGCAAGTTTCCAAACAATTAAAATACTACGGTACTATAAAGTTTGAATAACAGGGACAGTGAGCTGGAAATCTTCCTAGCAAGATAACTGTTGCCGAATAAACAACAAGTGCGGATTATTGCTGCAGCTGAGGCAGCAATAGAAGACCATCTGGGTCGAAAATAAATCTAATAAGATTAGATAAAGTTCTGTTAGCAGCTGAGCTAGGCGTCAGCATAGGCTAAGGAATTAAAGGTCTCATCGACGATCCAGATATATACTTCTATATCATCTGATTCGTTCGGATCATACATCGTGGCGATGTGATGATCGTGTAAATCGCGTCAGACGATAATTAAGCAAATCCGCTGACGAAAACCTTTCCTCAGCAATTTGAGCGAATTGTACATAGTTCGGGTGTTAGACACTCGAGTGACTGGCTATGTGCCAAGTGGGAGATTGTTGGATAATATGACCCATAGCGTCACTATTTGCACAGATCATTGTGTTATTGTAGCAAATTAACTATGTAATAAGGAAATTGCACTCTCATCATTTGTGATTAGATCACCATAGATATATAAATGAAGAGATTCCCTATGATTAGTTCCTGGATTGAGATGATATGAGACAGTATCAGTCCACGAAGGATTAATCATTAATATCCCTAGCCGTAGTATTATCGAGACTGGACATCGATAATGCGGAATAGGCTAGTATTGCACTTGTGCGCGTTGTGAGGGCACAACGGCATAGTTCTCATATATATAAGTATTGGATACTTGTGCAAGTGCGATAGGAGGTCGTGTTTCACCGATGGTACGGGAAACAGCTTCGCTTTGGATAGACCCTTCGGAATCCCATTGGTATTATGACTAGGTGTCTATGGGAGGCCGAAATCAAGGTAGGTGTGTATAGTCTTAACCTGAGACTTACATCGCTAATACTTACGACAATCGGTAAACTTTGGTTTTGGTGGTGGGGGATCTTAACTGGTTCTGTGTACACCACTTCTAGGTTTATCAGAGAATCCTAGTGTATTGGATGTGATGTCAAGACGGAAGTGTCACTCCAGTCATAATAGAGATGATGTCACGCAGGATACGGTATTAGTGCTCTTCAGTGATGCGCATCCAATCGTGATATTATGACCAGGTCATGAATATCCGATTATAGAGACTAGTTACCAGACATCCGATATGTGTTTCGGACGGGGCAGACACTTATCCAGCCCCAGCCCTAGCACGTGACTATCTGATACTGGGCCGATACGCACAATACATTAGTATACTACGCTTGATACAGATCTTTGATATTCTTTGATGAATATGTCCGGAGAACTTGGGAAGACTTGGTGCTTTGCTAGGAGTCGACCTTGTCTTGTAAATCGGTAGAACGTAGTACTTGGTACGTACGTGATTCGGATACTCCGACGACCGTATTTACTGCCAGATTATCCGGGGATCTCATGGGTCGCTTCCCGATAATCCACCGATGACGCACAACTCACACTCTTGAATAATCTGGGATTATAATAGAAGAGAGAGAAAAGTAATCTAGGATTAATTACGGAGATATTTTATCTAGGATAAAATATCCTCTAGAGAGAGATAACGATTAATTTGGAATTAATCGGTAAATTAATATATTCGATATATTATACGAAATTAGATTTCGACGCGGAATTAAAATTAGATTTTAATTCAGGCAAACGAGTTAATTTAGAATTAATTCGTTAGCGACGTAAATAATAATTTCGCTAGCCGCAATTATTCGATTGAATTAACGTCGCGACGTAAGCTCTGTATTTCGGAAATATCGAACCCGAACGCGTGAGTGCACGTGGGCCCACTTTCATTTGGAAACGTGTGGGGCCCACATGACACATGTCATATTATGCATTATTTAATTCTAATGCATTGCAAAGATTGTGTACAATACACTCAATGGTTTTGCATGGAGTTTGAGTGTTTGACACTCTAAGCCATTGCATGTTTTGTGTCATAAGTTTATTATTTATTTAATAAACATTATGGCATAAATATAAATTGATTTTTGGTAAATCTTTTAATTTAACACAATTTCATCTCTCTCAAAACTCTCTCTTCTCTCACGCCCAAATGAAGAAATTCTTGGACTGGTTTGGAACCAGAAATGGCGTGGACTTTAGGGAAGCAAAGAGTGATTTTCATGGTGAAAAATCAAGTGCTAGCACACTTACAAGTCTTGCGAAGGTGGTAGGGAGGTTCGACCATGAGACGGGATCCATCCGACGAAGCTAGGAGCTCCGTTTCTTCACTCAAATTTCTGTTTTGCAGGGCAGTGGACTGCCAGCAGTTTGGCGTGAAGGGCAGTGCGTTTTTGGGCTTCATTCGTCTTCAAATCGACTCAACCGATCAATGTGAGTATTCCGCTACCTCCGTTGATGTGTTCACGCATGTTTTCATGTCTTGATTTGATCTTGGGACCTTAGAATAAACCAACAGTTTTAGGCTACTGTTCTTGACGTAGTTTACTGCTGTTTTAAAGTGGTTTTGGGCTGCTGTGTTTGGTGTGGTTTTCGGTGATGTGTGTAGGTTTATGGGGCTGGTTTTCGGTGGTAATTAGGGGTTGTTTTGGTGGTTGTAGGGGGTGTGAATGGCTGCTGTATTTTCGGTGATGTGAGGGTAAGGATGAAGGGAATGATTTGCTATCTTTCTTGTGATTGGCGTGTGATGTCTTAAGGTTTCTTGTTGTGACTTGCGTGTGAGTAGTGTATGAGTTAGAGAGGTTTTTTTTGTGTGAATGAGCTAGGGGGTTCCATGTCTTGGTTAGAGGTTGTTTATATAGAGAAGGGCTAGGGTTTCACCTTGTCTCACAAAGAAGGGATTTGATTTGGTTTTGAGCAAGGAAAGTCAAAGATTGAGGGGGGACAAATCTTGGCTAGATTAGGAATACAATATTTTTAATTGGTTATGATTGATTTTAATTAGGCATGACATCTTTTTAATTTAGTATGTGATTTGTTTAGTTAGGAAGTTAATATATTTGATTTATCTTTATTAGGTATGATTATATTTTGTGTTTTATTTAATTGGTAAATGGTTTAAATATTTTATTTAATATTTAATGTTTAATTTAATTAAATTGGGATGTGTCTTATGGGCTTTGGGGGCTAATTGGGCTGGGGTGCGAGGCTAGCAGCAAAACCAGAAACACCGACGCCGTTCGAACGCAAATTCGAACGCTACACGAACGTCCACAATCTGCCTGACGTTCGAACGCAGTAACGAACGCAGCACTAACGAAGACAGTGAACTTGTGAAATGAACTTGATGACGTACTTATTTCGAATTTCCCCTTCCGACCTCCGTTTCCCGCAATATCCTTAGCTAAAAGGTAGTGCCTCCAACTGAGACTCATCATCGGGTTTCACATGCGAAAATGCAATGTCTACACGTGAGTATATGTGTTTCTAAGGATCACAGACTGAGAGATATTTGCTTGCTATAAATCACTAAGGGTCCACGATGGGCGCTAAATTGTAGACACCAATTTTCGCCTCTGGTCCATAATCGTGAATTTGAATGAAGGAGGGCGTTAGCGATCCTGCAAGACAAAGTAAAATGAGCGGTGAGCTTCTACCCACCGGTGTGGTGGTTTTCGTATGCACTCCGACGCTCAAGTCAGCAGCGTATATGAGGAAATAACAATGGAAGAGTAAGATTTGATGTTACCTTGACCTCCGTTGACAACTATGAGAGCGGTGGGTTGGTATCTTGTGGATGATTGATTTTATATGCACTGGAAAGAAAGCCTTTGGAAAAAACCTCCTTAGATTATGAATTATGTCTCTTTTGTAGGTGATCAGAGAATGGATCTCATCAATGTATTAAGTGATAAACTATTGGGTGCCAAAATGGCTAGTCACGTAAATGAAGAAGGCGTTTTTTCGGTTGGGTAGCTGGTAAGTCAAGAGGTTGTTTGGTAGGCTTATCTTTGTGTATGGGCCTGATAAGGTCATTGGTTCCTTGGCCCAAGTCTGGTTTTAGGTACTGTTTGGAGGGATTAGACTATATCTAATATAGGGCCTGAAATGAAAAAAATCAGAAATACCCTTGGTCCAAAATTGACCCGCACAATATTATTTTGAATATAAATTTCAATCTCAATGTTGCTCACAAAGACCAACAATTTTGTATAAAAAATTACCATAACTTTGTACACAACTTTCACAAACAATATAGTAATTCAATCATAAAATAACATAGTTTTCAATAATATTCCAACATATCATCAAACTTTTCACAACATGCAAAACTTCCAACAAATAAATAAATTTCAAAGATAAAATGCTCACATCTCAACAATAGACCCCATATTTGTTCTTCCAACTTCAATTCTCCAAACAAATACAACACTTTAATAAACTACATAAGATAATTGTGATATAATTTGAATTGGTTAATAAAACTATATATTACCTTACGATTGTGTTCAGTAATTAACTTCGCAATATGAGTTTCCCATTCACCACAAAGTCGCGAAATGTCATGAATGGTATACTCATTTATTCCCTTGAACTTTGATTCAAATTTAAAATAATTTAAAATAAATTAATATTTTAAAATATTAAAAGTTCAAGATATTAACGTACTTACGTTGTTTTTCAGAATATTGACATTTGAAATAATATCTTTCATGTATTTTATGACATCGCATTCAAAACTTTCAGGTTGCATTGACGCCTATAAAAATTAAAAAAATGACATGTGAGTATTAATTAAATTGTTTAGGTTGATCGATATAGTTTGTTTAATTTGTAACTAAGTAGTTTTAGGTTTGAATATGTACTTCTACTGATTACAAGAAACACATATTACATAAATTATTTTTATTTGTTAGGTTTATCCTAACTTAACTTATTTTTTAAGGTATCATAAGGTTGTATTCGAGCTTTTATGATTGTGTAATTATATCATTATGATATTTTATATATTTTATATATTAAATATTTAAAATATAATTCACACCAAACTGTGACTTGTCTCCTCTATGATGACCATTTTCAGAATCCACAACTGTACACTAATATATAATTTTCACTGGATACATATAAGTGTACAACGATAATAGAAATATTAACTCCTACTCTCTCTTGAGTGGAATCTAAATTACAAGCTGACTACTAAGGAAATGCCCTATATATATTAGCAAAGGATGGTCAATCGCATAAGAATTCTTTTATTATGAACTCTAAAAGAATTTAATATACATAATTTTATTCTTGTTTTTTTTTTTATATATAAAAATATTGTTTCCGTGACTTAAACTTATGATTTTCATATTAAAATAACCTTATCGTTACGTTAAAACCCATCCTCGAAATACCCCATCCTTGATTCCAGCCTATGTCAATGACTTTATGCAAATATATAATAGCTTGTGTGCTATCATGCGTGTTAGTTCCATTTTTATTGGTAATATCCGTGACAAAATAAGTTCAATTGAGTTTTAACAAGTCTTGAAGATCTTGGAGCAGTTGGACTGGTTTTTAGCAAAACTGGAGTATTTTCGTTAGTGTTGCGTTCGTTGCAGCGTTCGAACGTATGGAGTTCGTTGCAGCGTTCGAACGTGTGGCGTTAGTGGCACATTCTCCATTGGGTTCGAACAAAATATTCCAGAGAATAAACATTCGTGGTACGTTCGAGGAAGTGTTCGAATGAAACATTCCAGTGAGCAATCGATCGTGGTGCGTTCGAGTAGCGTTCGAACGAGTCTTTCCAGTAGGCACGTGTTTGTGGTGCGTTCGAGTAAACATTCAAACGCGACTGCGATCTGAACACGTTTTTCAGCCTTTTCACTTTGAAAACCCCTAAATCTTCACCCTACCTATAAATAGAACATGTAGCCACCATCCCCAAGTGTTGAAACACAAATCGTTTGAGCCAAAATCATTCAAAGCTTTCAACCTTATTTGATTCCACCATTAAAGACTTCTTTTATCTTATTGTCTTCTTTGTTAATGGTGAGAATCATTCTTTGATAAACCTTCAACACAACTTTATCCAAAATTCCTAATCTTTTAGAGTTCTTTAGGAGGAAGTTTGGTAGTCAGAGTTCCGGTGTTTAGAGTTGCAGAGATAATCCGCTCAGAGACTTCAGAGGTTCTAAAAAAAACCATGGTTTACGGGCTTGAGGATTTCCTTGAGTTCTTGCAGTTTAGAGGTACTTGAGTTGGTGGATTCGCCACCATAGGTCTTAACCATCGCTGTAAGTTTTTCTCTATCTAGTGGATTGGGCTGGTAGTCGAGATACTCAGAGAGGTTTTTTACTGATAAGTGTGGTTTATACCCACTTATTCTAGCATCTTTAACCTATTATTTTGTTATAGTTCAAGCCATTTAATGTATTTTATAGTTTATTTTATGTCTTATTTGTAGGAAGTATTATAACATCAATAATGGAGCAAATACGTGTATTTCGGGACCTATCGGGAGTATCAGACTCAAGAAGTAGTAAAAATCTGCATCAGCTGCGCACTGAAATTAAAAAGGCTATAACTTTTGATTTAGAAAGAGTTACGAGACCCGTAATATATCGATTTGCATCCACTCGACGGGATCTAGTCATTTACATACATTCTCCCGAGATATGGGCGCTGCAACGCTCACTGTTCGGCGCCGCAGCGTCCCCTGCGGACCAGAAACAAGATTTTAGGTTTTTTTAGATGTTTAATGACTCATAGCCTCTATTATAAATAGAAAAGTTCGTCCAATACTCAGGGGGAGGCTAATACACTGCACAAAACAGAGAAACACATATTTTTAGAGATCCAAGGAGATGATTGAAGAGCGAAAAGAGGAGATTAAGGCGGTGACGTCCGGAGAGGAAGAGATTCAATTCGGGTTTTATCTTCTTGTTTCTTTCTTAGAACTCTAATGATTTCTATTAGATTCATGACTTGTTTATCAATGTATTTATCTTTTGTCATGAATTAACTCCTTAATTCTGGAGAATGATGTAATCTATGCTTGAACCTTGTATTGTGTTTATCAATTTTGTGATGAAGTTTTATTCAGTTTATTTATATTCTTTTGAGTTTAATGCTTCTTGATTGCTGGCCACAATTGAAGATGATATATGTTTAGAATCTATCACTCGAGAGAGGGGATTTTGAATAGATCTAGAGAATATAACCTATGATTTTATAGAGTTCAAGAGAATTTGTAGTCCTTTGAAGTCGTTAACATAGAATCACAAAGCATAATGAGTTGTTAACTATTGGATTTTTATAGAGATATCGAAGTCTATAGGTGATGATATTTTCACTTGGCACTCGAGATAGAGAGTGGATATTTTAGGAGTCTTGACTTATAAACAGTTCAACTGAACAAGGATTAATTGACATGACAAATACATAGGCGACAACTAGGTGAAATCAGGATCCAGAATCTCTATCGTATTAGTTCCTCTTATCTAAATATTTTTATATTTTATTTATTTATTAAAAATCTTTATTATTTGTTTTCTAAATAAAGTTAGGATTATCAATTGTAGTACTTAATACGAGTCAACGCAATCCCTGTGGGTTCGACACTCTTTCACTGATTTATACTAAAACTTGACACCGTACACTTGCGGTACGATATAAAAATATCACAACAAGTTTTTGGCGTCGTTGCCGGGGATTGTTTGTTTAATTCACATTAATACTACTACCAAGTAATTTTAGCTTTAATTTATAATTTTTTTTTTATTTTATTTTTATTTTTATTTCCTTTATTTTTGTCTTAAGTTTTATTTTTGTTTTAATTTCTTATTTTTTTTATTTTATTTTATTTTATTTTTTTTCTTACGAGGTGAGTTTGAAAAAAAGCAATGGCAGATCCTGTTAGTGCACTGATAGCTCAAGTATCGTCCCTCACGACTCATCTAGCAATATTGACAAATCAAATGGGCCAACCGTCTATTGAAGCTGTTTCTGTTAATGGAATGCTTTTACCCAACAGAGGAGCAGGATTTGAACAAGTACAGTATGTGAACAATCGGAACTTCAACAACTATAGAGGCAGTCCTATGCCTATTTATTATCATTCGAATTTTTCATATGCTGATATGGAAAACATTTTGCAACCTCCTCATGGCTTCAATTATCCAAGAGCTGAGCAGAAACCTTCCTTAGAAGACCTCATGAGCATGTTTGTAGCTACAGCTTCAGAGAGGTTTGAGAAGAATGAGTCAAGAGTGGATGACATCGAAACACGAATGGGCAATGTAGAGGCAGATATGAAATCTGTAGAAGCGCAAATTGGGTTGCTTGTTTCTTCCATGGCCAATCAACAGACATGGGTGTCTCCGAGTGATATTGAAGTCAACTCCAATGAGCAATGTCAAATCATAACCTGTAAGAGCGAAAAAGAGTTTAAAGACACCTCTCAGAACTTAGGCAGTAAAGAAAATGAAATGGTATTTCAGGAGGAAACAGTAACAGAAGAAGAAAACAAAGGTGAATTGATAATGAGAGGTCAAAATGAAGAAATCACCTTCAGTGTTTTCAGGGCAACGCCGTGTTCTCAAGGTGATACAGACTGTCATATGATAGATACAGTAAAAAAGGGAGTTGAAACCAGACATGGTGAATCAGTATTTCAGCAACCTATGAGCATAATGCAACCATGCATAAAGGAAGATTCTCTGTAGCTAAACTCGAAACCACTCCTAAAGCGCCGTAAAAAGAGGAAAAGAAAGGCCAGTACTCAATTGGAAATGATCCCTGGAAGGTTAAAAAAGAGGCCGAGCCAATTTTGCCGAATGTGTAGTCCAGAATTTCCAATTGGGGGACAATCTACATATCTTGGGGGACGATCTATGGATAAATTACCAAAGCCTGCCAAGTTGTCTTTTTCATGTCATAAGAACCGGTGGATACCAAAGAAGAAAGTAGATGAGATTATCCGGTTCACTACGTTTAAGCCACCATAACCATTTGGGTGGTTGCGTCTGGCTGAAGACGTTAAACTTAGCGCTAGCGGGGAGGCAACCCTTGCATTTATTTTATAATTGTTTTCTTTATTTTTATTTTTTATTTTTTTTTATTGTGTGCTATTTATTAAATTGCATGTTATTTATGCAGGTAGCACGAAACACACAACGCCCGCGCAACCAAATTCTAACCAACAAGAGTCTGATCAACTCCATGCACGGTAGTGTTATTCCTCACTCTTGCTCTTGATATTTATCTTACATTTAGGACAATGCAAATTTTAAGTTTGGGGGTGTGTGTATGTTGTTTACTTGCTATTTAGTTGTTTAAATTTATTGAAAAAAAAATTTTGTTTTAGTCTTTGATAGTAAAGCATAAATCATGTGATGATATTGTTTGTTTATGAGTGAAATTTTAGAAACGATAAGTGTCCGATTTACTTTTATCTGATGCCTTGAATAACTGATCTATGTTAGACTCGTAAGCACTTAAAAACAGGTTTTTAGCAGTAAAACTTAAGTAGTTGACAAGGTGACTAGTTGAAGAAATTGCATGTCGATGAATGACCGTTTGCTTAGATATCTATCTTGATTTGCTAGTGTTATGAAGTATGGTATAGCTAAAAAGAAAAATATCTCTAAAGAAAGAAAATAAACCACCTATAACCGATAAGCGTGAAGCTACCCATGGACGAGTATTAGGACAACTATGAGGAGAAATGCTACCTTAAAGGGTAGGTGAGTTGAAAAAAAAATAAGAAGTGCAAAAAGAGAAAAGAAAAAAGAGACAAGAAAATAAAAGAAAAATCATACCATACTGAGCACGAAATAAAGCAATTATAGAGCATAATTGAGATATCTAGGTTGGTTTGATCCATCGATTCTAATTTTTAAACGAAATCATTGAGTTGGCCTACTTAGGAGTCAAGCTGTGACCGAACCTTTAAACACACACACACCGTGAGTCTAGCTTAGATAATTTATTCAAGAATTTGGATTCGAGTTGCAATTGCGTACTTTGAAGGTTCTCTAATTTCATTTATAAGCTTTCTTTGAGGAAAATTTTATGTGCAACTATCGGGACTATCTTTTATTATTTTTTATATTTTTTGCATGATTATGTGTGAATGAAGTTTGTGGGTGTCGTCGCTGGAAGCCCTCACGAGACTATAACTCGTCCACTAGGGCCGCCTAGGGGTTTAAAGGCTTGTTGCATATGCTAAATGCAATCGTGATCCCTACGAAAGTGGCTTAGTTAATTAATTTATTTTTAATTATTTATTTGAATTTAGTTTTTATTTTATCTTTTGCTCGTAACTAGCAAAATATTAATTTTGGGGGTGTTTGATAAGTGTGGTTTATACCCACTTATTCTAGCATCTTTAGCCTATTATTTTGTTATAGTTCAAGTTGTTTAATGTATTTTTATAGTTTATTTTATGTCTTATTTGTAGGAAGCATTATAACATCAATAATGGAGAAAATACGTGTATTTCGGGACCTATCGGGAGTATCAGACTCAAGAAGCAGCAAAAACCTGCATCAGATGCGCACTGAAATTAAAAAGGCTATAAATTTTGATTTAGAAAGAGTTACGAGACCCGTAATATATCGATTTGTATCTACTCGATGGGATATAGTCATTTACATATATTTTCCCAAGATATGGGCGCTGCAGCGCCCACTGTTCGGCGCCGCAGCGTCCCATGCGGACCAGAAATAGGATTTTAGGTTTTTTTAAATGTTTAATGACTCATAGCCTCTATTATAAATAGAAAACTTCGTCCAATACTCAGGGGGAGGCTAATACACTGCACAAAATAGAGAAAACACATATTTTTGTAGATCCAAGGAGATGATTGAAGAGCGAAAAGATGAGATTAAGGCGGTGACGTCCGGAGAGGAAGAGATTCAATTCGGGTTTTATCTTCTTGTTTCTTTCTTAGAACTCTAATGATTTCCATTAGATTCATGACTTGTTTATCAATGTATTTATCTTTTGTCATGAATTAACTCCTTAATTCTGGACAATGATGTAATCTATGCTTGAACCTTGTATTGTGTTTATCAATTTTGTGATGAAGTTTTATTCAGTTTATTTATATTCTTTTGAGTTTAATGCTTCTTGATTGTTGGCCACAATTGAAGATGATATATGTTTAGAATCTATCACTCGAGAGAGAGGATTTTGAATAGATCTAGAGAATATAGCCTAGGATTTTATAGAGTTCGAGAGAATCTGTAGTCCTTTGAAGTCGTTAACATAGAATCACAAAGCGTAATGAGTTGTTAACTATTGGATTTTTATAGAGATATCGAAGTCTATAGTTGATGATATTTTCACTTGGCACTCGAGAGAGGTAGTGGATATTTTAGGAGTCTTGACTTATAAACAATTCAACTGAACAAGGATTAATTGGCATGACAAATACATAGGTGACAACTATGTGAAATCAGGATCCAGAATCTCTATCGTATTAGTTCCTCCTATCTAAATATTTTTATATTTCATTTATTTATTAAAAATCCTTATTATTTGTTTTCTAAATAAAGTTAGGATTATCAATTGTAGTACTTAATGCGAGTCAACGCAATCCATGTGGGTTTGACACTCTTTCACTAATTTATACTAAAACTTGACACCGTACACTTGCGGTACGATATAAAAATATCACAACATTTACTCGCACGATTTTTCCACTTCGTCACCAAAATTATTGTGTGATTGATTTATTTTTCACAATATATTTTAATTGTTGGATATTGTGGTTGCTTGTTGAAATTCCATAGTTACAGTAATTATGACTTGTCTTGATTATTTTGTGTAATTTCGCATAGGGTCAGAACCTTGGATATTTACGAACTTTCAATTGGTATCAGAGACTGAACTCGATCATTTACCCAGTTTCTATGGATCGTAGTCAACCCTTCAATTGTTTGCCATATTTTGATGGCATATAATACTTACATTGGAAGGTTTGCATGAGAGCGTTCCTTAAGTCCTTAGATGAGAGGTTCTAGATGACAATAGAATATGAGTGGAAACCTCCATTAGTTATAGTTGATGGGGTCTCTTCCCCTAAAGATAAATTGACCTGGGCCAATTATGATTTTGACGCTAGCAATAGGAAAAACAAGACAATTAATTCCATTCATAGTGCTGTTTGTTCTGTTGAATTTATGAGAATCTCTATGTGTGAGATAGCCAAGGATGCTGGGGACATCCTACAGACTGTGCATGAGGGCACACTGTCTGTTAAAAAGAATAGACTTCAGGATCTTGCTACTAGGTTTGAGGTCGCCCAGATGAAAAATGATGAGACATTTGATGAGTTCTACGCTGAGATTAACGATATCGTTAACTCAAACTTTAACCTAGGTGAGACTATCCCTACTAGTAGGATAGTTAGGAAAATCCTTAGATATTTATCTGATAAGTTCCTACCCAAGATTACCGTCATCGAGGAAAGAAATGACCTCAATCAGCTTAAATTAAATGACCTCGTAGGAAAACTGCAGGTTTATGAGAAGAAACTTCCTGGTTATAAAAAGCCAAAAACTATAGCGATGAAGATCGTGAAGGAAGTTGCTTATGATCCATCTATTGATGATGATGATACCCTCACGGATCATGATTTGGCCATGTTTGCAAAGAGGTTTAAGAAATTTCTTAAGCTTAAGAAGAATGGTTGTAGCAGTGATAGAGATATGGATGATAGGCATAGAGAGAGTATGCATAACATGAGAGATTCTAGAAAGGATAAGGATAGTAGACCCAATGGTATCCAGTGTCATGAATGTGAAGGATATGGGCACATTAGACTAGAGTGTCCCACATACCTTAAGGCTAAAGGTAAGAAAGCCATGACATACTTTCTTAGTGATTCAGAAGGTGGCTATACTTCTGATGAGTCTAATAAAGACAATAGCAATTTTATGGCCTTTACTGCTAGTGTGGCAGGTGAGAAAGAGGTTATTATTAGTGATGCTGATGCTGATTCAGAATTCTCTCACGATGAGTCTGTAGATGAAGAAAGTCTTCAGGTAGCTTATGCTAAACTATTTAATGAGAGTCTAGCTATCAAGAAGGCAAATATAGAGGTCAATAAGAGGCTAAGAGATGTAGAGCTATAAAAGAATGAAGCTCAAGCTAAATTTAAGCAAAGCCTAATAATTGTAGATGACCTCAAGGAGAGGAATAGAGGCCCAGTTGATAGGGTCCAAACTTTATAGGCAGATCTTGAAGATGCTAGAACTCATTTGTCTTCATTTTCTAATGGGAATAAAAAACTAGATCGCATGTTAGGTATTAGTGTTGAGACTAGTTACAACAAGGCGTCATCGTCTAGAGCTGTGCCTAACCCTCCTAAACATGACTTAGGTAAGAAGCCTGTTGTAGACAACAGAACCTGGGCGACGCTGTTCTAGGCTCGCGGCCTAGTTGGGAAGTACGAAATAACATGGAGTCGCCATCCGGTGTGAACCGGGACAAAGATTTAAGGCCGCACTCACCCCTCGCAAGGGAAGACCTCAAACCGTTGGGTTCGGAATGGTCCCTTACTTATGTCACTTGTGATGATCTAATTTGTGCAATAAACTAACCGAATCTATTCAACATTCATGCTCAAGGGTAGTTAGATCTAACATGCTTTCATCCAAATAACTCCACACAATGTAACACAACAAGCATATTGAACCATTAAATCGACATGTATAAATCATTACCCAAACACATCATAAACTAAGAACATGCATAATGAACAACCTAAACATGCTTTAACAAATAAATAACAAACTAAATTAAACCATGCTTTAAATAATAAACAAATAACCTAAAGACTATAAAATGCTCAAATACAAATTTGGATGAGACGAGTTATGTGTATCTTAAGTGGTACGTGGCATTGTATCCCGAGTGCAGACCATACTACCGTCCATTCGGAATCGGCTATGGAATTTACGTCCGGGTTTCCATCCGATATACCACAAAAGGGAACACATATCCCGCTCATCCAACAATCACATCATGCTTCAAACGACTCTCATGCAATTATATATCAAAATAAATAAAACAAAGATAAAGAAGATAAGTAAAAAGGTGCCCTCAGGTCTAACCTCTTTTGTCGTCTAAGAAAGGGCGTTTCACGTCCGTTGGAAGGGAGATTGATCCGATGCTTTTCCAATTCGTCTACTCAACATTTTCCCTCGTTGTTTTGATGCTTGGGCTGCTGTTTTAAGTCCGTTTCGCTGCTGTTTCGCTGTTCTGTTTCAGGTCACTGTTTTGGTCGTTTAGTGGACTGTTTTGGGTGATTTTGAAGGCTTGGGGGGGTGCGTTTGTAAGGCTTTTTAGGGAAACTTTATGGAGGTTTTTGGGATGGGGTTTAGGTGATTTAGGACTGTTTTATGGGTTAAAGATGCAACAAAAAACTGACCAGAACAGGGGACGAAACTGTGCAGTTCAAGGTGCAGTGAGGGGTGTTTCGGGACTGTTTTGGGCGCTGAATTGGAGCTGTGAATGGGGGTCTTTTGTGCGACTTTGGGGCTGTATTTGAGGCTTATTTTAAGGTGTTTTAGGGCTGTGAATGGTGGCTGGAACTCGGCAATGGAGGGCTGTGAAAAGGGCTTGGGCGTGAGTGGTGTTGGTGAAGAAGAAAAGATGCGGCAATTGGAGGGTTTGTTGGCTTGGTGTTGCGGCAATGGAGGCTATTGGAAGGGTTTTGGGGGTGCAAAGGAGGCTTCACAAAGTGCTTGTACGTGCTTGAGAGAAGGATGTGTGCTCTAGGTTTTGAATGGGGGGTGAAGGCCTCTTTTTATAGGCAAAGAGAGAAGACTTTCCTAATTTGAATAGGAAAGAATCTCCTAATTGGTTCTTCATAAGGAATAGATCTCCTTATTTGGATTTGTGATTGGATTTGATTTGGTAGGGATTTGATTTGATTTCTTCTAATTAGGAATGGATTTGAATTGATTTAGGCATGTGTTAAATGTGATTTTGGCTAAATAGGGGAGTGATGGGCGTGAATCACCTTCCTTGGGCATGGGCTTGGTTTGACTTGGTTTGACTTGGGTATTTTGGGTTTGGTTTGGGTTTGGTAAGTGGTTTGTGGGGTTTTGGGCCTAAGATAAGCTTTGAAACGGAAGTCCAACAAGCAACCGAAGCTCAAACAACGAGATTAAATCCATCAAAAATTCTATTTTCCAACTTTACCCTTCCAACGTCCATTTCCCGCGGCTTTAATGACTAAAGAAGTAGTTGCCTCCATACGAGACTCATCATTGGGCTAATGTGTAAAAATGCAATGCCTATACCTATTGAGTGTAGTCATGTGATTTCTCTATTTGTTCCTCGTCCTGTGACCCAACCTCGATCTAGAGGTGCTGTGGGTAAACCTCGCTCTCATCCGAGGTTTGTGTCTGTGTGTCATCATTATGGTAAGACATGACACATTGGCCTAAGTGCTTCAAGTTGCACAAAGAAAAGAAGAGGCCTAAAAGTGTGTCACATAGATTTGATTCCTCAAATAAAGTGTCTCAAGTTTCTACACTAGCTAAACAGACGCAAATTATTAGTGAGAAGCTTAATGTGTTGACTGGGAATACTCTAGTGAAAGAGATTTCTAGAAAGGTTTGGGTGAGGAAGCAAGACGTCTTCCCATATACTTCTAAATGCCTTTATCCTGACAAGCATGATGAGAGTACACTTTGGTGTAACTCTTCTTAGAAGTTGTATTAATTTTCCCATTGCATATGTGTGTGCGTGTTTTTTTTCTTATGTTTCTTATGTTTATTTTCTTTTCACTGCATATGAGTGAGTGTGTTGTTTTATTTTTGTTATATGTCCCTTGGTATATAGGATGGAAAATCGGACATAAATTTCAAGTCGATTCCGAATGGACGGTAGTATGATCTGTACTTGGGATACAACTCAACGTACTATTGGATTTTGACAAGTCATGTTGTGTCTTTATTTTTTTTGTGCGTGTTAAAACTGAAAAATCAATATATATATAAAATTGAAAAAGACCAAAAATATTTTTTTGTGGCTTGTTCGAGCATGAAAAACATGTGCATGTGATCCTGATATGTAGGATATATAGTTATGGATGTATAATATGCTTTTATTTTTCTTGATGCTATATGTGCATGAGTGTGTGTGATATAAACTCTTGGTATATCGTGTGCACACCTCACATACACCATACCATTTTATAATTGTCAAGGTTTGGTCGCATGTATGAGTTTTGGACTAGCAATCTAATTTCTACCATACTTTATTCATTAAATAGTATGGCCTTTAACTAGATGACCTTGCTATCCCCGTGTAAAAGAAAAAATAAATAAAATAAAATAAAAAAGGAAATTTACATGAGACTCAAGTGAAAAAGAGCCAATGAGGCCAAATTCAAAAGATAAGGGCAAAAACTCTTTACTCGAAAGAGTTGTTAGTTGTGAGCTCATTATGGTTATGGAGAAAATAACATAACATGAAACCAATGTTGCTTAATTTCAGGTCCTAATAGTGATGAGTTTGAACATCTTTTTTTGGTGGATTTGGTTTGTTAAGAGATGAATTTCTTTGGCTATGTCCAGCTCATAAAATAAGGTCTTAACCCTTGATTCGTTGTGCACTTATTTTTCACGCAAGTGCTTATTATGCTTTGGTATTTATGTCATATGCATAAGTGTTGTATTTAGCCAAACTTAAAGTGATGCATATTATTTCATGTCATAAAGAGCTGAATACTGACTGAGTATTATTGTATTTGCTTGAAGTGCTGTTTCAGTCAGTTTTTGATAAAAAAAAATTACCTCATTGTGTGCTTGCGTGTGCTCTTGTCATTGCATACCTTTTTTTTTGCATATCTGTGAGTGTTTACTTCCTATATGATTTTAAGCTAGCTGTGCGGGCTTGTTAATAAGGGGGAGTAAGTTCTAATTGCATATTCTCTTGCATGTGTTATCTCATGTTGTTTATCTTGGTACCTTCATCTTTTGTCATTTCGTGACAAAAGGGGAGAGACTAGTTTAATGGGGAGTAGTAGCGTAAAATATGCATTTACATCTCCGTTTTAAGGAGAGTTAAGATTAAGGGGGAGAAGGATATCTACTTGTACATGCATGAGTTTTATAACTGCTTAATTTTATTCATGATAATCCCAATGGTTTTCACGGTATATTGTTGTTTGTGGATGTTTCAGGTAAGCAGGTTTGTTGTTGAGGTGGCATTGTTTTTAAGACTACTTGGTTAGGTGTTAGATCAAGTCTTAATGTAATAAGTCACTATTTTGATGGTTAACAATTGACTATTTTCTTTTTGGGTCTATTACCATAGTCTTTGTATTAGGTTGTGTTTTGTCACGGAATGCCAGATGGGAGATTGTTAGTTCAATTTTTATTGGCAATGTCCGTGACAAAACAAGTTCAATTAAGATGTAACAAGTCTTTAGGATCTTCGAGCAATTGGACTGGTTTTCGGCAAAGCTAGAACATTTTCGTTAGTGCTGCATTCGTTGCAGCGTTCGAACGTGTGGCGTTAGTGGCACGTTCTCCATTGGGTTCGAACAAAATATTCCAGAGAGCAAACATTCATAGTACATTCGAGGAAGCATTCAAACGAAATATTCCAGTGAGCAATCATTCGTGGTGCGTTCGAGTAACGTTCGAATGAGTCTTTCCAGTATGCACGCGTTCGTGGTGCATTCGAGTAAATGTTCGAACGCCATTGCGATCTGAACATGTTTTTCAGCCTTTTCACTTTGAAATACCCTAAATCTTCACCCTACGTATAAATAGAACATATAGCCACCATCCCCAAATGTTGAAACTCAAATTCTTTGAGCCAAAATCTTTCATAGCTTTCAACCTTATTTGATTCCACCATTGAAGACTTCTTTCATCTTCTTGTTTTCTTTGTTAATGGTGAGAATTATTCTTTGATAAACCTTTAACACAACTTTACCCAAAATTCCTAATCCTTTACAGTTCTTTAGGAGGAAGTTTGGTAGTTAGAGTTCTGACATTTAGAGTTGCAGAGACAATCCGCTCAGAGACTTCAGAGTATCTAAAGAAA
This sequence comes from Zanthoxylum bungeanum, assembly GCA_019454045.1. Classification (NCBI taxonomy): domain Eukaryota; kingdom Viridiplantae; phylum Streptophyta; class Magnoliopsida; order Sapindales; family Rutaceae; genus Zanthoxylum; species Zanthoxylum bungeanum. The sequence continues at coordinate 26,368 of SKCR01011727.1, forward strand.
ATCGTGAGTTATGGGCTTGAGGAGTTCATTGAGTTCTTACAATCTAGAGGTACTTGAGTCGGTGGAGTCGTCACTATAGGTCTTGACCTTCGCTGTAATTTTTTCTCTATATAGTAGATTGGGCTGGTAGCCGAGATACCCGAAGTGGTTTTTTACTCGCACGAGTTTTTCACTTCGTCACCAAAATTATTGTGTTGATTTTGTGTGATTTATTTATTTTCCGTAATATATTTTAATTGTTGGATATTGTGGTTGCTTGTTGAAATTCCACAGTTACAGTAATTAAGACTTGTCTTGATTATTGTGTGTAATTCCGCATAGGGTCGGAACCTTGAATAATTACAAACTTTCAATGCAGCATACAAAAGTGATGCTTATCAATCTCATCACCTATGCTGCAAAATAGTTCTTCATGAGGAGCCACCGAAGTTGTCTGCACTAACAAGCACTATGGGAAAAATTACCTTCGCTAACACCATTTTTGTTGACGGTTGGTTTTGTTTCAGGGATAATTTAGGAAAAACTACTCCTCGAACAAACCTACTCAAAATAGTGAATTTGTTTGGTTAGTTGGGAACCAAAGCAAACTTGGTAAGCAAATCATTTGTGGGGACCGTACCTCTATGTCCTTGAGTTCTAAGGAGTCATGATATCAATTCTGGTGGATGAATCATGATCGCAGAACTACTATATGTAGGGTGATTGGGGAAATAAGCCTAGGCAATGATAATAGGGTAATATGGCTGACGTCACGAATTGGTGTAATAACGGATCTGGACGAACTATACAAAGGGGTTGAAGACTCTGATGAAAGATCTTTCTCTTTTGGTTTAAAAAAAACTCTCTGGCTGGCTAATTATTTTCTAGCACTTTGTAGCATTTACACAACTTGTAAAAATAGATAAAAAGCTTAATGTAAGTGAGAGATAAGGAGGTCGGTCTGACCCGATGTGGTAATACAAGTTCTTTTTCTTTGTTCTCATGGACGTAAGTTGAATCCATTCCACCGAAGCACGTTAAATCATTTGTCTTGCCTATATTTTCTGATTTGCTTGTCAACTTTGCTTTGGTTCCCAACTAACCAAACAAATTCACTGCTTGTGGGAAGTTTGTTCGTAAAGTAATTTTTTCCTGAATTATCCCTGGAATGAAAAATTACCGTCAATAATTTTAATATTAATAAAAGGTCTAAATGTGTCAGTAAAGCTAGAGTCAGAACACATTGAACTAGTTATAATAGTCAATAATTATAGTGTCAGTAATTAGTCATTGTATAGTATCAGTATAACATTGACACTGTAATATTAGTGATCTATGATACAATATTGGTGTTACTGATATATGTGGCCATGATATCAGTTTATCACTGACACAATAACATCAATAAAATACTGATTGTTAATGATTTATGTGACTATGGTATCAATATTTAATTTATTATTTGAAAAAATAAAATAAAATTGATCATGGTTTATATTAGCATTTGTAATACAATAATAAACAACCAAAACTTAAACTCAACTTTATATTTCAAATCCTTTCATTACATATCAAATTTCATTAATACACATAAAACACTTCAAATACTTGAATAAACTAAACATTCTACTAATATACAAAATTAATTGAGATATTACTCTTGACAATACATAGTTTTTTTTTTAAAAAAAAAAAAAAAAAAAAAAAAAAAAAAACCATGGCAAGTGCAACCTAAAAGCAAAGAATTAAAATGAGGTAACATGTATTCTGAAAACAGTTTCAAAATCTTTTTACAAGCCTACTCAAGCAAAGCATCTTTTGAAGGTGAAGTAGAGTCTGGCCTAACATTTTATATAATTTTTTTGAGAGTTTATATTGTTGAATGTAAAGAGATTTTATAAACTCCAAATATCATTGAGCCGCCTCTCTTTCTTTATCATAAATAAAATTCAAACCAAATAAAGTCATAATATATTTTTACAGGTATTGCTGGAGCTTCACCACCAACAAAGAGGAAATAGAAATTCCATTTGCTGGAACTTATGCCTAAGTCTCTCTGTTTTTTTGTTTTTTGTTTTGTTTTGTTTTGTTTTGTTTTTTTTTTTATTTTATTATTATTATTATTATTATTATTATTATTATTATTATTTTTATTATTATTATTATTATTATTATTATTATTATTATTATTATTATTATTATTATTATTATTATTATTATATTATTATTATTATTCTTATTATTATTATTATTATTATTATATTATTCTTATTATTATTCTTATTATTATTATTATTATTATTATTATTATTATTATTATTATTATTATTATTATTATTATTTGTAAAGTAGAAAAAGGATACCAACACTTTGGTTCGGTAAAATAGTTAACTAACTTTATTTAAAAAATTATTTACATAATTGTTTTTGGGGAAACATTGGCTTATTTTATGTCTAGGGAGAGCTGACACGGTCGGTCGGTTATGATTCCTAAATTTAATTCAAAATTAGGGGTCAGAATTCAGAGAAATTTTAATTTAGTGTATAATATGATTTATTTATTTATTTATTTTTTATCTTTTATCGGTCTCATAAAATTTAAGGTAACTTAGAGCTACATCTGATCATGCAGATCTACGAAATTTGTCAATTTTTTTTTTTTTTTTTACGAAGAAATTTGTTTCCACTTTAGAAAACAAGGATTCTCATTACCATTTCGCCTAATCACCCATTGTCATATATTTTTCGGGGAATATGATATTTGGACCCTCAAGAAATAACATAAAATCCTCTAACGTCTAAAAATACACATACATCATATTCGTTAATAAATTTTGTTATTTTAGATGAAAAACATAACTTAATATTTTTATTATGTATTGTAAATGAAAATTACTAATAATTTAATTATTAAAACAAATAAATTCTGTTAAGAATAAGAGATTTGATATATATATATATTTTTTTTGAAACAAGGGATTCGATTTTCCCTAGAATGCGGGGTGTTCAAAAGTCCTTTACCATACTTTTGAAGTTGGCCCCCAAAGACCTGATTCTAAAATGAGTAGTGATAAACGTACTCCATGATAGACCCAGCCACGGTTTCGGTTTGGATTCGAAACCGAACCGGTTGGAACCAGACGGTTCCGATTCCAACCAGTTCCGGAACCGGAACCGGAACCGTAATGGATCGGTTCGGTTGGGGTTCCACCCCTAATCGAACCAGTTGGAACCGTTCGGTTCCAGCGGTTCCGGTTGAAACCGTATGGTTCCAACAAGAACCCTCCCAACGACTAGTAGCCGTTGGGGAAAGGGGCATGGATCCAAATAATAAAAAAAGGCCAATGGCCATTAAAAAAATGTAATATATAATTCATAATATACCATAATAACGGTAATAAAACGATTATATTTAGGAGCATTTTCGGTATAAAAAAAATTCTAAAATTCTATAAATATGGGTCAATTTTCATTATTTCAACACACCAATTTCTCAACTCTCTCAATTCCTACAATTCTCTTATTCTCAATAAGTTATTATCATTCTCAATTTTCTTATTCTTCTTACTTATTTCTTAAACAAAAAATGGTAAGCTCATCTGAGAACATAATGTCAAATATGCCAACTCAAGAGAGCGGCCCTAGTGTCGGTTCACAATCACAGAGAAGAGAAGTTAAGTCTTGTTCCTCAGATATTTTCAAAATTCATTTCAATTTAGACCAAGACGATGAAGGTTCAAGAGCAGTTTGCAACCATTGTGGGGTTTCCTACAAATTTTCTAGTGGATACCGCAATATGATCAAGCACCTGGAAAGACATCATGCTGTTGAACTTGGACTTGATACGACGCAAACTCAAATGGCCAGGTACGCATCATCTAGTAGAGGTACAAGTGCTGTAGATTTATTAAATATTCTGATGCAAAAAATAGAGAAGAATTTACGAAATGAACTTGTATGGCACATCTTTCTTATTTTTGTTTGTTGAAAAACTTCATTTTACTATTTTACTAATACGTGCATAATGCTTTAAATCCTGATGCATGTAGAATGACTCGAAACACAACAAAACGTCATATTTTTAAATTATACAAAGATGGTAAAATTATTTTAAATGAAATATTTAAAGATATTAAAGGTCGTATTTCTATATGTTCTGATATTTGGAGTGACCATTGGCGAACACACTCATACATGAGTGTGACTTGTCATTGGATTGATGCATCATTTACCATGCAAAAACGACTTATTGCATTTAGAGTTTTTGATTACCAACATACTGCACAAAATATTTATAGAATGATGAAGGTAATTTTTGATGAATATGGTTTAGTAGATAAAATTTTAACAATTGGATTTGATAATGCATCTGCAAATACTGCATCCATCAATGATTTAAAAGAAATATGTCAACCAAATTTAGGGGGTCGGTTTTTCATAATTGTTGTACATGTCATGTCCTTAACTTATGTGTTCAAGATGGTCTCCAAAAATTATCACCTTTAATTGATCCTATTAAGACGGCACTTAATTGTATTTGGTTATATTCTCAAGTTAGGAGAGAATGTGCCAAGTTTTGTAAAATAAATGGTATTAAACCGATTAAATTTTCAAAAGATGTTCCAACACGTTGGAATTCAACTTATTTTCTTTTATGTCAAGCATTACAATACAAAGATGCATTATGAAGTTTTTTCTTCAACATGTTCAAAATATCACACTTTTTCCTAGTCAATGGGATATTTGTGAAATTGTTTTAGAAATTTTAAAAGTTTTTAATGATGCTACTTTAATTTTTAGCGGAGTTTATTATCCTACAACACGTTTATTTCTTCTTGAAAGTTTGAATATTGTTGGTACTCTCGATGAACATCTTGAAAGTAACGACCCTAATGATATTGTTTTGTTAGAAGCCATTACTGTTATGAAGGTAAAATAGTTGAATTATTTTAGAGAAGTTCATTTACTTTATCTTATTGCTGTTGTTTTTTATCATAGATTTAAATTAAAAGGTTTGAATAGTGCTTTACAATCTTATTATGGTTATTTAGAAATATTAGATGAAATTGATATTATAAGAATAATAGTGAGATTAAGAAATGATTTAATTGAGTTATTTAATGATTATATTGTAAGATATAACTTAGGAACATTAGGTGAATCTAGTAGTAGCGAACCAGTAATTCAAAACCAGACTTAGCGCAGGGGATCATTGGTTACTGCAACGAAATAAAAAAGTTAGGGAGACGACAACTAATAACCATGAATTAGATAATTATTTATCTACAAATTTCGAGTTTCATACTGAAAGTTTAGTTAGTAAAAATTTTAAAATCCTTGAATGGTGGAACCGACATCAAAATATATATCCTGTTTTATCAATATTGCTAAAGAGATATTGGCAGCACTTATTTCCATCGTTGCGGTTGAGCAAGCCTTCAGCTTGGGCGACAATATTTTGGAAGCTAGACGATCTTCATTACATCCAAGCACTCTAGAAGCAACAGCTTGTGTGGATGATTGGACTCGAGCTGATCTGAGACAACAAGAAGATGCCCCCGATGATTTTGAAGACTTGTTCGATAATGCATCTACAACAACAAGTGCGAGAAGAACCGGAGCTGGATGATCAACTGATAATGATGATTGATGATTACAAAATTGTAAATTTCCAAAGGGGAAATATCTTAAAATTCTAATGGAACTACGTGAGTTTTGATTCCACTCACCCCTGGACGATACGTAAGCAACTTAAATATTTTAAAATTTAAGTTCAAGCTCTTTAATTTAATAATTTTAATATTTATTAAATAAATCTAATTTATTTTAAATTATTTTCGAATTTTTTATATAATTAAAAAAAAGGTTTGAACCGGAACCGGAACTGACCTGTTCGGTTCCGATTCGGTTCACGGTTCCGGTCAGGTCTACTCCATGAGTACATAATTTTAATTTTAAACTAATTAGAAGTTTTGTGTACAAAAAATTATTTAATTAAATGAAAATTTTAATTTAAAATCATGATTTAACTATGATTTTGTAATAAAATAGTACTCATTTAGTGCATCTATTATTATTGTTATAAAATATGAAGTTTGGCCCACAAGAACACTTCAGATTTGGTGATGTGCATTCAGTGCCACAAAATCATACATTTCCAATGAAATGGATGGATTTGGCTTTGTATCTTATCCTTACAATCTCTCCTACTCTGCAAAATGAGAAACAGATTTTATATGCTCACCAGTCACCAAGCACACACAGCCTTGGGGCATTGCCAAAAATTTTCTAATACAACCCAGAAAATAATCCTTTTTTTAAAATGTTACAAAGCCAAAAACTCTTGAATTCTTCCCCACAAATACTTCCCCCAACTCTGTCACCAAAAATTCCTTCACTAACACAGAACTTCAACTCACCCACTTCTCCATCTCTTCCTCCTAATCTCAAACAAACCTGCAAATTATCGCGCCGTGAGCTCACATTATGCGGCAAATCCTCATTGCTTCTTCTATGGGGCTCCCTGGTTCTGGAACCATTCAACCTGTCCAAGGCTCAAGCAGAAGAATTGCTCAGCACTGATAAAAATGAACAAGAACAAGAACAGAACTGTGCTAACAAAGATCCTACAAAGAGAGTGTTTCTTGATATATCCATTGATGGAAAGCCTGCTGGTCGAGTTATCATTGGATTATATGGAGACAGTGCTCCAGCTGGAGCTGCTAGGTTCAGTAGCCTTGTCAGTGGAACTGCTGGGATTAGTTACAGGAGAAAATAGTTCATCAAAATCATGCCAAATTATGTGCAGCATGGTGGGGTTAGATCATATGGTGTAGATGCAGAGCTAGCACAGAGAACAGGAAGCAATTTGGAAATTGATAGTCTCATTGAAGAGTGGAAGAGAAGCAACGAGAAGTGTCCTGGGACTAAGAACTTGGCCGGAACTGTCAGCATTGTTGTGAGAGATCCTTCCAAGCCACCTTCGAAGATCAAGGTGGTTGCCCGGAACGGCAAGCTAGAGATTGATCAAGAGGAGGTGGGCAAAGACCCTAATGGGACAGAGTTTGTGATTGCAACAAAGGATTCGCCGGAGCTCGATGCGTCAGCTCTGGTCGTCGGAAGAGTCCTGGAAGGAATGGACGTTGTAGAGAAGATTGGACAAGTGAAGACTGTGCAGGAAAATACTGGCTCTCCATATTTCAGGTTAGTAAAAAAAAAAAAAACCCATTGATTCCTTTGATGTATAATAGTCAAAACATTAGCATCATAGCAAAAACATGTTAAAATTCATAACAGGAACTGAAGCTTAAGCACAAACTAAATAGAACATATCATCTCCGCACGGCTCAAGCTACAGGTTGTACGACAAATGTATCTATCTAGACTCCCATTCGATTTCAGATTTTAAATACATCAGCATAATTATAACCATCTTAAAGAAAAAGTAATCATGTTGTTTCATGTTTGCTGAGTAGAGTGGCGAAGCTAATAGGAGACAAAAGAGCAGTTGTCGCAGAACGCGGTTTCAACCGCCCCTATTCAAAGGTGGTGGTCACAAATTGTGGCTTCTTGATGGAATAATAACAGTTTGAAACTCTTTCTTGTTCCTTCAATTTTGTGTAATGAGAGAACAATTTCATGCCAAAAATAAATTCAGTTGCCATTCTTTCAAGAAAAAAAACAAAAAAGAATAACCAATGTTAAACTATTTGAACTTTGACAACTCAAGGAGCCTGATCAGGTTGAAAAGAATATTGGTATGATAACAAAACCTATTTCCTTCTTACAACTATAGATATAACACTTTCATGGTGACCTGCGTAATCACACACGTATAACGCAAGCGCACATATCGTTCAAGTAGTATAAAAGTATTGATCCCACGATGACTTAAAACCTTTGTTATCAATTTATGAAGTTAAATGTTTACAAGTATCTAATGGATTGATTGTTTGATTGGAATGGTGACTTTAAACTAAAACAAGTAAATAAAATGGCGCGAAAGTAGATTGAGGAAAATTCAATATTATTAAACTATTTAGGGTGTGAATTCTTCCAATATCTTTTAAAGATGAAGTGGTTATCTTATGTTTGTGTAATATATTGGTTTATTAACCTGGAACACGAAATTATGCAAACGTCTCTGTCGATGGTCATATACAAATACTCCTAGTGTAACCCAATTAATCATATGTTTATGTCAACCAAGTTACCTAAATTCATTAAGATTTTTTACGGATGATTTTCGTCTCAGGGGCAGTATCGGGATAGCGCTCCGGGGACAATCTTCCTTCAACCTTTAAATTGTTTGGTTATGGGGAGACCAAAAACAAATTCAACGAAAAACAAGAAAACACACAAGAAAGTCGAAAAGAGAAGATTTAACGTGGTTTGGTAGAGCTGGTCCAACCTACGTCCACAGTCACAAAGTGGGGTGGGGGGTTCTTTTATTACTTAACCGAGCTCGGCCGACCTGTTTATGAAGGTCTAATAAAAAACCGAACAAGTTGCTTTTCTTTCGCTATTTCTTACAAGTTTGTGTTTTTTGCGAAAAATTTGGTAACCCCCTACAACTGTGATCTAACTTCCTTTATATACTACTCAATATGTGACACTGTTCCCGTTTCTTTATGATGTCCTTCTTGAAGATTTGCAGATTTCCTGCGATTTGACAGGTTCTCTTCCCCATTCTGCCAACGCCGAAAGTAAACCTTACCCTATGAATTCATGTCACATCATGCAGTAAAGGTGCACTGTCAGACCTTTTTCATCAATGATGACATCCTGTTTGAATTTTGGATGTGAGAGTTTTGGGACGGTAGCCCTAATCCCATGTCGGAAGCCCTAATCCTATGCACCCACGTGGTGTCCACACCCCCCGTGGAGATTTGCCTGACCGACCGGATCGGCGTATCCATAGCCTGGTTAGCCAGGACACTGAAATGTAAGGTTCAGAATTATGTTTTGGAGGCCTCGGACAGGACGCTGCCTCGGAGCATCCGAGTTGCTATTTTTTTCTTGTGATTTTTGCATGAGGTATGTGCTAAGTCACCTCCATCTTTTATTAACTTTGCTTTGTTCCACTTTTTTTATTTTAGCTGGTCTGGCAAGGGGACGCCCGCGCTAAGACCCGCAGAGCCTCAGAGGTTGAAAATCTTCCCTCGTGAAGTCTCAAATGATCCACCAGATCGGGGCCGGATTCGTTCCGCCGAAACTATTACATTACACAAGCTCAGGGCCGAATTCGTTCCGCCGAGACTATCTTGTTCCTTTATCTCGGGACCGGATTCGTTTCGTCGAGATTGTATTACGTTCCATCAGTTCTGGGCTGGATTCATTCAGCCGAGACTATTATGTTCCACAAGCTCGGGGCCAGATTCGTTCCGCCGAGACTATTACATTCCATAAGCTCGGGGCCAGATTCGTTCCGCCGAGACTATCTTGTTCCTTTAGCTCGGGGCCGAATTCGTTCCGCCGAGATTGTATTATGTTCCATCAGTTCGGGCCTGGATTGTTCCGCCGAGACTACTAGTTCCACAAGCTCGGGGCCGAATTGTTCCACCGAGACTATTACATTCCACAAGCTCGGGGTCGGATTCGTTCCGCCGAGACTATTATGTTCCATCAGTTCGGGGCTGGATTCGTTCCGCCGAGACTATTATGTTCCACAAGCTCGGGGCCGGATTCGTTCCGCCGAGACTATTACATTCCACAAGCTCGGGGACAGATTCGTTCCGCCGACACTATTATGTTCTGTCAGTTCGGTGCCAATTTGTTCCGCCGAGATTATTATGTTCCATCAGTTCGGGGCTGGATTCGTTCCGCCGAGACTATTATGTTCCATCAGTTTGGGGCAGGATTCGTTCCGCCGAGACTATTATGTTCCATCAGTTCGGGGCTAGATTCATTCCGCCAAATCTGCTTTTTTATTCAGATCGGGGCCGGATTCGTTCCGCCGAATCTGCTTTATTTATTCAATTCGGAGACACTGAGGGTGACCTGAAGAGGGCATTAGAGCATTCTCTTGTACAACCCCAAGGACGAGCCACCAGTTAGTTGATCAACTCATTTCAGATTTCTCATAGTTTCCGTCCCCAACTCGTACGCTTATTGGAACCAAGAACTAGGGTACGGATGTTAATGGGGATTTCGGCGGCTTAATCTCCTCTACAGAACGGTAATGACAAATAAGGAAGATCCCCTCATCCAGAAAACACAGAATGGATCAACTCTTAGAGGCCGACCGTGTCAGAATAAAGACCGACTGTATAAGATATGTCATACAGTTCGGGACAACTCGGACCGACTACAGCAGAGTAGAGACCGGCCACGTCAGGAGCCCGGTGACCCAGTTAACCACAGAAAATGGGTCGGATATTTTGAATCAGGTCGGGAGTAGTTCGGGAAGTTCGGTGGATCATCTGGCCAACCTCATGACGACCGAAATGGGATTAGGGCTGCCGTACTTTTCCCTCCCAAAACTCTCACATCCAAAATTCAAACAGGCTGTCATCATTGATGAAAAGGGTCTGACAGTGCACCTTTACTGTGTGATGTGACAGGAATTCATAGGGTAAGGTTTACTTTTGGCGTTGGCAGAATGGGGAAGAGAACCTGTCAAATCACCGGAAATCTGCAAATTTTCAAGAAGGACATCATAAAGAGACGGGAACAATGTCACATATTGAGTAGTATATAAAGGAAGTTATATCACATATGTAGGGGTTACCAAATTTTTAGCGCAAAAACAAAAACTTGTAAGAAATAGAGAAAAAAAAAGCAATCTGCTCGGTTTTTTATTAGACCTTCATAAACAGGTCGGCCGAGCTCGGTTAAGTAATAAAAGAACCCCCCCCACTTTGTGACCGTGGACGTAGGATGGATCTGCTCCACCGAACCACGTTAAATCTTCTTTTTTCGACTTTCTTGTGGGTTTTCTTGTTTTTCGTCGAATTTGTTTTTGGTCTCCCCATAACCAAATAAATTAAAGGTTGAAGGAAGATTGTCCCGGGAGCTCTATCCCGATACTGCCCTTGAGATGAAAATCATCCGTCAACAAAGATTAAGTTCCAATTATGGCTAACCCTCGCCCGACAGGTATATGTTTATCCTGTAAGGAAATCTATTAAAGGGTTATCTATCCTCATGGGAGATCGTGGGCTATTAAGTGTAAGGCTGAAACCTAAAATTCCTTTATCAAGTTTATTTTAAGTTTAGCAGATCAATCTTATTAATGGCCAGTTAACAAGAAGCATTGAGCTTTTAGACTTAATAAATAAACCTTTATATATTACCCGAACATGAAATAACCCCTTATAAACCAGTGATATTAGAATTCATCACAACCCCAGATAACGGACTTAGTTACGACACATATCTAAGGCAATAAAAGCTTAAATAAAATAAAAGGCATAAAGTAAATGCTGAAAATTAAATAAAGTAAATGTAATAAAGTAAATGCTGGAAATTAAAAATATAAAGTACAATAAAAGAAAATGCTGGGGGTTAGAAGATCCACTTTTATTACTACTATTTTAGATATCTCTCTTATTATAATATATTAACTTTGCGTGATAATTACCAACCGACCATATATGCGGTATCCTGATTAAGTCAAATTAATAATTAATTCCAACCGACCATACAAGCGGTATCCAGTTTAGTCAAGTTAAAACCAATTTTATTTAAGTCCAACCGACCATAAAGGCGGTATCCTCATTAAGTCAGGTTTTAAATAGTTTATATGTTATAATTAAGGGAGATTAATCTAAATATTAGTAATAAAAGCTTTACCTTTTACCCCTGCAGGGGGAGTTACCTCCTCATTGCCGAAAAGTAAATACTGAAAGTAAAGAAAGGAAAGTGATATTGCGTAAAAGTAAATGAAATTAAATGTTGAAAGTAAAGACTGAAAAGTAAAGAAAAGAAAGTACTAATGCGAAAATTAAATATTGAAAGCTGTAAATAAACAAACAAGATATAATCTTCCTAGTATTCTAAAGGAATTCCTTAGAAGAAAGTATGGATTTACAAATGAAAATTTGGCCTCAATTTATAGATAAATTTTTGCTCCACGCGTCGCGACTCGCCGTTGATTTGCAATACGTGGCAGGCGGCTCCCGGGATGGCGACACGTGGCGTCGGCTGAATGATTAATTCAATTATTATCTTGGCGTCGCGACGCGTAAGGGTGTGCGTATTACGACGCTGACGTCATACTGACGTAAACAATGACGTGTTCTGTCGGCAGCATGTGATGGCGACATGTGGCACGGCATACGTTAGCAGATTTCCTATGATGTTGACATGTGGCAGGTGCACGTTAGGAAACATCATATTTGATGAGTGGTAAAACTATCACTATTTCCCACTCATTTAACTTAATATTTTGTATAGTTCCTTGAGTTTTGTGAATATTTTGATGTTTTTTGTGTTATTTTGTAGATAAATAAAGTTTCAGGACATTCTGGAGGTGATTTGGATTAAAACTGTGAAATTTGGTGAAATTTGGCAAAAAGCGTATTTTGGTAATTTTGGGCGTCCCGACACCGAAACCCTTGGCATCCCAACCTTTAACGTGCACTGGAGACTGCTAATATGCGCCAGGTCAACAAGTCAAAATTTCCAAGTTTGACTTTGCTAACGTGCACCATGCCACGTGTCATCATCACAAGCAATCTGCTAACGTGCACCGCATGCCACGTGTCAAAAATTCAACGAGCCATTTTTTTTAGCCACCATGCCACGTGTCGAAAATTCAGCGATCCAAAAAAAATATATATATAATAATAATAAAATAATAAAATAATAAAAAAAATCAGAAAAATAATAATAAAAAATTGGATTTTTTTGCCTATAAATAGATTTTGAATTTTTAGTTTCAAATGTATCTCATCCTCTGAAATCCTTATAAATAAATTGAGAGTTCTCTTCTTTAATTTCTTATATTCAGTTTTATTTACGCTTTATAGTAGTAATTTTATTCATCCATGAGGGGGTAACTTCTTCATGCTGAGGTAACAAGGTAATTCTTTTACTTTTGATATTTAGATTAATCTCCCTTAAAATATAATATATAAACTATTTAAAACCTGAATTAATAAAGGATACATCCATTCCGGACGGTTGGTTATTCAATTTAAACTGGTTAAACCTGACTTAATGAGGATACCGCCATTCTAGGACGGTTGGTTTAAGTTTATATTTTTGTTCCGCCCTATGGCTGGTATATTTGAATTTGACTTAATCAGGATACCGCCATTCCGGACGGTTGGTTTAAAATATCACAAGATTATATATTATTTTATGGGAGATATCTAAATAGTAAATAGTAGAAGTTAATTCCTTTTACCTTAACATTTTATTTATTTTTCTGCATTCACTTTTTAGTAATTTTTATGTCTTTTTTACTTGTCATAACTATGTGTTATAACTAAGTTAGTTTTCTAGGCTGTGATGAAACCTAATATCACCGGTTTATAAGATGTTATTTTATAATTTGAGTAATTTAAAGGTTTACTTATTAAGTCTTAAATGCTTCTTGTTGTTTGATCACCAATAAGATTAATGTGGTAAATCTAAAATGAACTAGACATAGGGATTTTAGGTTTCACCCTTTGACTTAATAGCCCACGATCTTCTTTGAGGATATATAACCCTTTAATGGATTTCCTTACAAGATAGACATATACCTGTCGGGCGGGGGTAGCCATAATTAGAACTTAAACTTAATGAATCCAGAAATTTGGTTGACATAGACATATGGTTCAATTGGATTAAACTGGGTATTTGTGTTTGACCATCGACAAATGCTTTCACATAAATTTGTGTTCCAGGTTAGTAAACTGATTTATTACACAAACTTAAAATAATCACTTCATCTTTTTAAAGATATTAGAAAGATTCACAACCCTAGATCTTTCAGTCTTTTATTTTCCTTAGTATTTTCTTTTGTCGTTTTATCTTTTTATTTATTTAGCAAATCTACAAATCAAATCATTCAAGCAATCATTTCACTTCTCCCTCAATTAGATATTTGTAAATAAATAGATTCAATAATTAATAACAACAGTAGGAATTAAGTCCTTGTGGGATCGATATTTTTATACTACTTGAACGATACGTGCGTTTGCGTTATACGTGTGTGTTTACGCCGGTCAAGTTTTTGACGTCGTTGCCGGGGACTTATATTTCTTGAGTTATTAATTTTGAAGCTATCTAATTTATAATATCTAATTTTCTTTATTATTATTTGTACTTTTTATTTCTTTCTTTTGTTTTTAGGTGATTGAAAAAATGGAACATTTTGAAAGATTTCGAGCTTTACTAGAAGAAGATACACCCCAAATCCGGGAGCAACAGTCTAGTTTTCTGAGGCCTGTTGTCCAGCCGAACAATTATCACTGAAAGCCAGAACCAAACAATACTACATTTGCTCATCAGAATGAAATGGGAAGATGTGTAATTTGTGATGGTAACCATCCGAGCGATCAATGTATTTACCTTTCAGAGTGGCAGAATTATTGGAATCATTCAAGGTACGAAGAATCATCACATTTTCCATCTTATCCACCATCCATCTACGATCTTCATCAAGAACCAGATCCATCAGAGGAAGATCAGTTGAATGACATGCTCAAAGATTGGCTCGAGAAACGAGAAGCTCAATTTGATGTACAAATTCAGAGTCAAGCAGCGTCTATACAAAGGATGACAGATCAGGTTAGACAATCAACAGATAACCTGAATCACATATCTCACGGAGAAAATTCAAATAATACTGAAGAAGCCTTCGAATATCCTGAGATTCATCATGACATCATAATAGAGGACGAGGCTGAGCAGTATCAAGAATCAAAGGTATCAGTTCAGGAGCCTGCACCAACAAAATCTCAATTTGATTTATATTATTCTGACTCTGACGAGGATGAAGAAACTGAGCTTTTTGTACAAACTGCACCAACAAGGAAGGATGAAACTTTCCATCCTCAGAATGAAGATCTTGGAGCATGCTTTGCAACGATGTTTGAAGAAGATCTTCCTAAACCATCCATTCCAGTCATATCAGAGGATGAAGACCTAAAATCTGACATTTCTTTTCATCCTCAGGTTGATAATTTTGAAAAATGTATTTCACAGATGACAGATGAAGAGCTGAATACAAAAATCCTAAAATTCATCTGTGAAGAAAAGGTGGAGCAAGAAGCAGAGCAAATGGAGGAGCAAATGTCTGACCAAATTGAAAATCCAGAGCATTCAGGAGGAACATCGCTGTATCGGGGAGTACAAATCAAAGATATCACCAAGAAGATTGACAGAATGGAACTTCCATTCCAAGTCAAGCACCATACAAGACCTCCTGATTTTCTTTCTTTCTTTTCAGGAATCACTGGAGCAACAAAGATTAAAAAGGTGGCACAAGCACTGAATGAGACAAAACTCTTTTTGCCACTTTACTGTTGGAAGAGACCCTTCAAAAGCAATGCTCACGGGATTGTCTTTAATAGGACATCCAAAACGACGCTAAAACCGTCTTGACAGATGGATTTCAGTCACATCTGGCTAAAGACGAAAAATTTAGCGCTAGCAGGGAGGCAACCCATGCAATTTGTTGTGATTTTTGTTTTCATATTTTGTGTATACATGTTGTAGAGTTTTTTTTTTTTTATTTTGTGTGTTATTTTTATAGGGAAAAGCACAAACGGAGCATTTTAAGACAGAAGGAATGGTGATTGGCAAAGATGAGAGCTAATTCATTTGTGGTGACTGAGTAAGGAATGAATTCTTGAGACGCATCCTAATGAATTTATACTAAGCGAATGGCGTATTGCGTACACAAATCCGTTGCCTTAATAATTTCTTTGATTTTATTTTCTTTTGTTATTTTCTTTTATTTTCAAAGACAAGATCCAGACTTTTTGACCTTTTACGATTCATTTTATTGTTTAGCTAACAAGCTTCCTTTGGAAGATACAAGTGCTATTATTACTCACCCATTTCAGGTACTATAAATTCAGCTCGTCATTGCAATTTGGAAGGCATCCTGATTTGAGAAAGAAATACATACAAAATGGAAGCCACTTCAAGAAGACGAGTTGAGAACATCTGTGTGTTTTGCGGTAGTAGTGTTGGTACTAAACCACAATATATAGAAGCAGCACAAGAATTGGGCCGAGTCTTAGCTGCAAGGAATATGCACTTAATATATGGCGGATGCAATCTTGGACTAATGGGGATCATTTCAAAGGCCGTACAGGAAAGAGGCAGTCATGTTTTGGGAATTATCCCAAAACCCTTGGCGGAGGCAAATCTGATTGAACCATCAAACGGAGAGGAACTGATCGTGCCAGGTATGTCTGAACGACTGGTAGAAATGATTAACCGTTCTGATGCTTTTATTGCTTTGCCATGTGGCTTGGGCACACTGGAGGAAATTTTTATAGTACTATCTTGGGCGAACCTAAACATACACCAGAAACCAATTGGGCTGTTTAACGTTGATGGATTTTATGATTTTCTTTGTGTGTTTCTTGATGATGCTCGGAGAAATGGGTTCATATCAAAACCTTTAAAAGAACTCCTCTTTACTGCCAGAACTGCTCCGGATCTAATTGACCAACTCTTAGCCTATGAACCACAAGTTGACCCTGTTCTTTCAAAGATAAATTGGTCCGAGGACGATCGTGGTAAGAGGCGTCGGATTAATTTGGATCTTAACCTTTAATTTCCTATAGAATTTCAGCTAACCAGGTATTATCTTCTAAACTCTTCTTCTACTATTTAGGGAGTAGGTGATGGTTTGGTGTCTTCCTTCACTCACTACATTTCTATAAGGAAAAGCTGTGAAGGCACCTAGATAATCATTCACCCATAGCTCATTGTGATAAACTAAGTTGGAGGACTCGTTGTTTATTCCTGACACCAAGCGATAAGAGCCTAAGAGGCTTGGGTACTTAAGTGAGCCTCGCTCCACCCTCCCTCTGGGGAATCTACAACGGGAAATCTACCTTGTTTTTAGTTTTTGTGTTGTTTTTATTTTTAGTCCAAAATTTTTCGAAAAATACAAAAAAAAATTTGAAAATTTTTCAAAAATTACAAAAAAAATTTGCATTTTTATTTGACTAATCATGGTAAAATTGGTCAAAGATGGCTGAGTAAGGAGTTTTCACTTCTGAGACGTATCTTAAACCCATTTTCAAAACAAGTTAATATGTGTTTATTTCCTTTTGAATTATTAATGTGTGAATTCTCCTTAAAATTGAATTAAATGAATCTTCATATCCTCAGTTGGCAGGTATTATCAACATACATAGTAACATACAGACATGAGCTAAAATTGAAAAGTTTGTAATATTCAGTACTCTAGTTCATTTTGAGGAAACATCTCAAAAAAGTGATGGAATAAAAAAAAATCTGAGATCCGAGTTATTAAGTCTGTAAGGGTGTTTTAACACCTAGTGCCCTAAAACCAACTGGTTTGAGAGTCACTTGCCCAAAGCTCGATACATGGATCAAAGATGCTGTAAAAATATATATATCTGAAATCTGAGTAATTAAGTCCGTAGGGGTATCTTAACACCTGGTACCCTAAAGCCATCTGGTTTGGGAGTCACCGACCTAAAGCTCGCTACATAGATGGAAGATATTGTATATAAATAAAAAATAGAGAAAAAATCAAAGAAAAAATCAGAAAAATTATTCCATTGCTACAAAAGGTGTGAAATCTGATAGAACTTTAGGACAAAAATATTACTCTCTTATCAACTGCACTTATGACTGTTGTGGGCAAAAATGAGTTGATTAATATTTTGTTGGATGTGTATATGAAGAATGGTAAAAATGATCAGAGAATTTACTTATTCAGTAATTTAGAATGAAACAAAAACATCTAATAAACTTGGAGTAGAAGTTTTACATGATTAGTCACTAACATCTTTATTTTCTTTTCTCTTGTCTTTTTGCTTTTGTGTGCATTAGTTTTACTTTCTTTTTACATTTATAAAATGTTTGTGGTATCATTGCTGTAAACCCTCACGAGACTACAACTCGTCCACTAGGGACACCTAGGGGTTTAAAGGCTTGTTGCATATGCTAAATGCAATCTTGATCCCTGCGAAAGTGGCTTAGTTAAATTTTATTATTGTGGACAACAGGACCTGGGCGACGCCGTTTCTAGGCTCGCGGCCTAATTGGGAAGTATGGAATAACATGAAGTCGCCACCCGGTGTGAACCGGGACAAAGATTTAAGGCCGCACTCACCCCTCGCAAGGGAAGACCTCAAACCGTTGGGTTCGGAATGGTCCCTTACTCATGTCACTTGTAATGAAAGGATTTATATAATAATTTAATCAGGCTCAAGTAATACTTATTTCCAAGAGCATATGCTTCTAATTTCACATGCATAAACTAAAACTTGCACATATATCTCACATGCTTGGAAGTACATAACAATGAACGTACAATTTTATCAGCATATTATTCAAAGAAATACAAGCATACATACTAACCACACAAGCACACATGTGAGCACCTTCTCAAGTGGTACGTGGAATTGTATCCCAAGTGCAGACCGTACTACCGTCCATTCGGAATCGGCTACGGAATTTACGTCTGGGTTTCCATCCGATATACCATAAGAAATAATGCTCAAATGTCATCATGACATAAGTATATGAATTACAACACATTAAGTCTATGCAAAAGTGAATGATATAACCTAGGGGATAAACATGTTATGACGGGGTGCAAGGGAAGACAACCAATATGGATACAAACACACATATGATGGCTCAATACAGTGTACTCGCGTTCGTGTAGCGTTCGTAAACGCGTTCGAACGGAATCAGACCTGATGCATAATACGACTAAGAAAAGTGCGTGTGCGTTCGCGTAGCGTTTGATAACGCGTTCGAACGGTAAACAGAAGGTTCGCGTTCGTATAGCGTTCGAGAACGCGTTCGAACAGAACCAGACCTGATGCATAATAAGACCAAGAAATTGCGTGTGCGTTCGCGTAGCGTTCGAGAACGCGTTCGAAAGGTAAACAGAAGGTTCGCGTTCGTATGGCGTTTGATAACGCGTTCGAACGGAAATGAAACAGAATGCTCTCGTTCGTATGGCGTTTGTTAACGCGTTCGAACGGAAATGAGACCTGATGCATGACAAGGCAAAATACATGCGCGTTCGAGTTGCGTTCGTAAACGCGTTCGAACGGGAACGGACCTGATGCATGAAATGGGACGCAATACATAAACGACAAAATAAAGGGGCGCGGCGAAGTACTGCCGTAAAGGTGGCCTTTTGGGGCTCTTGATCTCTCAAAGAGAGGACCTTTAGACCAACATACTAAGCTCATACGCTCGACTGAATCATGCATACAAAGAATTAAAAGCAATAATATTAAACATAGTGTGCCCGATTGAACGTATCTCGTATCCAACCGAACACACATCAACCGGCGCGGCAAAATATCGTGGTAAAGGGCTTTAGCCCCTCCCCATAAGGGGATCTCACATCACACTTACTAAGCCCATGCCCTCGGATGAATCATGCATACGAAAAACAATGACAATCATATCAAACTAAGTATGCTCGATTGAACGTATCTCGCATTCAACCGAACACACATCGATCGGTGCGGCAGAGCATCGTGGTGAAGGATTTTAACCCTTCCAATTAGGGGACCTTTCATCGCACTTACTAACCCCATGCACTCGATCATATCATACACAAATAAACAACATGCAGAATTTTAAATGACTAGAAGTAAATAAACCAAGGCAACACAAAACAAGAGAAGGTGCCGTTTACTCAAGTGGTACGTGGAGTTGTATCCCAAGTACAGACCGCACTACCGTCCATTCGAAATCGGCTACGGAATTTACGTCTGGGTTTCCATCCTATATACCATAAGAGACGACACCCTTCCACTCATCCAATACCCATAACACACATCATACACACAATAAATGCCACAAATACAGAAAATATAATCAGAATAAATGACCGGAAATTGAATACGACTAAGTGTGAAAGATACCCTCAGGTCTAACCTTTTTAGCTGTCTCTCGGACTCGCGTTTCATGAAGATCGGAAGGGGTAACGCTCCGCAACTTTTCTAGTTCACTGGTTTGCCTCTTCCTTCGCTGTTCGGCCACTTGAGCTACTGTTCCGACTCCGTTTCGCTGCTGTTTCCTTATGGTTTTGCTGCCATTTCCTATGTGTTTTCTGCTTACTGTTGGTGGGCTGTTTTGATGTTCTTTTTGGTGTGGTTTTGTGTGGTTATTTCAAGGATTGTAAGTGTCTTTTGTGTTACTATTTTAAGGGATTTTAAGGACTGTTTTGGTGTGGTTTAGGCTGCTGCGTTTTGTATGATTTTCGGTGGTGGTTAGGGGTTGTTTTGGTGTAATTTTCGGTGGTGTGAGGGTAAGGATCAAGGGAGTGATATGCTTGTGATGTCTAGTATTTCTTGCTATAATTCTTGTGTGAATTGTGTGTATGAGCTAGAGAGATTCCAGAGGAGGGATGGCTAGGTTAAGGCATGTTTATATAGAAGAGAGCTAGGGGTTGCCCTTGTCTCACAAGGAAAGGATTTTGGTATTCAATTAGGATTTCCAAGAAAGGCATGCACAAGATTGAGGGGGGACAAAATATTTTAAATTAGGAAGTTGTAATATTTAATTTGTGCTGGTTTAGGAATACAAATATTTTAGATTGGTAATTATCTTATTAGATTAGGAAGTCAAATATATGATTGGCTTTAATTGGTTAGGATTGATTTTAATTAGGTGTATCTTCTTTTTAGTTTTAGTATATAATATATTCAATTTATTTATATTAGGCATGATTTTGGTTTAAGTTTGGTAAATGTTTTATTTAATTAATTTAATTATCATCTTATTTAGTTAATGCTTTAATTAATATTTATTTATTTAATTTGGGATGTGTTTTATGGGCTTTGGGGAGCTAATTGGGCTGGGGTGCGAGGCTAGCAGCAAAACCAGAAACACCGACTCCGTTCGAACGCCCATTGGAACGCTACACAAATGTCCGCAATCTGCCTGACGTTCGAACGAAGTAACGAACGCAGCACTAACAAAGACAATGAACTATCAAGAATGAACTTGATGACATACTTATTCCGAATTTCCCCTTCCGACCTCTGTTTCCCGCAATGTCCTTAGCTAAAAAAGTAGTGCCTCCAATTGAGACTCATCATCGGGTTTCACATGCGAAAATTCAATGCCTACAATTATGTTATTTTATTTTGCTCGAGGACTAGCAAAATGTTAGGTTTGGGGGTGTGATGAGTGGTAAAACTATCACTATTTCCCACTCATTTAACTTAATATTTTGTATAGTTCCTTAAGTTTTGTGAATATTTTGATGTGTTTTGTGTTATTTTGTAGATAAATAAAGTTTCAGGACATTCTGGAGGTGATTTGGAGCAAAATTGTGAAATTTGGTGAAATTTGGCAATAATTGTATTTTGGTAATTTTGGGCGTCCCGACACCGAAAACCTTGGCATCCCGACCTCTAACGTGCACCGGAGACTGCTAATATGCGCCAGGTTAACAAGTCAAAGTTGCCAAGTTTGAATTTGCTAACGTACACCATGCCATGTGTCATCATCACAAGCAATCTGCTAACGTGCACCGCATGCCACGTGTCGAAAATTCAGCGATCCAAAAAAAAATATAATAATAATAATAAAATCATAAATAAATAATAAATAAAAAAGATCAGAAAAATAATAATAAAAAATTTGATTTTTTTGCCTATAAATAGATTTTGAATTTTTAGTTTCAAATGTACCTCGTCCTCTGAAATCCTTATAAATAAATTGAGAGTTCTCTTCTTTAGTTTCTTATATTCAGTTTTATTTACGCTTTATAGTAGTAATTCTATTCATCCATGAGGGGGTAACTTCTCCATGCTGAGGTAACAAGGTAATTCTTTTACTTTTGTTATTTAGATTAATCTCCCTTAAAATATAATATATAAACTATTTAAAACCTGAATTAATAAAGGATACCGCCATTCCGGACGGTTGGTTATTCAATTTAAACTGGTTAAACCTGACTTAATGAGGATATCGCCATTCTAGGACGGTTGGTTTAAGTTTATATTTCTGTTCCGCCTTATGGCTGGTATATTTGAATTTGACTTAATCAGGATACCGTCATTCCGGACGGTTGGTTTAAAATATCACAAGATTATATATTATTTTATGGGAGATATCTAAATAGTAAATAGTAGAAGTTAATTCCTTTTACCTTAGCATTTTATTTTTTTTTCTGCATTTACTTTTTAGTAATTTTTATGTCTTTTTTACTTGTCATAACTATGTGTTATAACTAAGTTAGTTTTCTAGGTTGTGATGAAATCTAATATCACCGGTTTATAATAGGTTATTTTATAATTTGAGTAATTTAAGGGTTTACTTATTAAGTCTTAAATGCTTCTTGTTGTTTGATCACCAATAAGATTAATGTGGTAAATCTAAAATGAACTAGACATATGGATTTTAGGTTTCAACCTTTGACTTAATAGCCCACGATCTTCTTTGAGGATAGATAACCCTTTAATAGATTTCCTTACAGGATAGACATATACCTGTCGGGCGGGGGTAGCCATAATTAGAACTTAAACTTAATGAATCCAGATAATTTGGTTGACATAGACATATGGTTCAATTGGATTAAACTGGGTATTTGTGTCTGACCATCGACAGATGCTTTCACATAAATTCGTGTTCCAGGTTAGTAAACTGATTTATTACACAAACTTAAAATAATCACTTCATCTTTTTTAAAGATATTAGAAAGATTCACAACCCTAGATCTTTGAGTCTTTTATTTTCCTTAGTATTTTCTTTTGTCGTTTTATCTTTTTATTTATTTAGCAAATCTACAAATCAAATCATTCAAACAATCATTTCACTTCTCCCTCAATTAGATATTGTAAATAAATAGATTCAATAATTAATAACAACAGTAGGAATAAAGTCCTCGTGTGATCGATATTTTTATACTACTTGCACGATACGTGCGCTTGCGTTATACGTGTGTGTTTACACCGGTCAGTATTTTAGCAATTTTCTCTGATTATGACATGTGTCTAGCGCATGTTAGTGACGCATTTTAACAGGCGGTGCTTGTTAGCACGACGCATTTTAGCAAACGTCGCAGTTTAGCAATAAATTTGTATTTTTACCCTTTTGTCCGTTTTCCACTATTTTGGCCCCGAATCACCTCCAGAGAGTCCTTTTATTTTATTTATCTACAAAATACCAAAAACACATCAAAATATTCACAAAACTCAAGAAACTATACAAAATATTAAGTCAAATGAGTGAGAAATAGTGATATATTACCACTCATCACACCTCCAAACCTAACATTTTGCTAGTCCTCGAGCAAAACAACAAAATAACATAAGCATTTTTAAAATAAAATTAAGCTAAGCCACTTTTGTAGGGATCACGGTTGCATTCAACGTATGCAACAAGCCTTTAAACCCCTAGGTATCCCTAGTGGACGAGTTGTAGTCTCGTGAGGGCTTACAGCAATGATACCCACAAACGTCAAACCAAAACTAATGCACACAAAAGCAAAAAGACAAGAGAAAATAGAATAAACAAGTTAGTGACTAAACAAGTGAAACTTCTTATCCAAGTTAAAAGTTGTTTTCTTTCTTTCTAAATTATCAAATAAGTAAATTCTCTGATTATTTTTACCATTCTCCATATACAAAGCCAACAAAGTATTAATCATCTCATTATGCCCACAATATTCATAAGTGTAGTTGAAAAGATGGTAATATTTTTTTCCTAAAGTTATATCAGAATTCACACATTTTTTAGCAATGGAATATTTTTCTGATTTTTTTGATTTTTTTATTTATTTATATACAATATCTTCCATCCATGTAGCGAGCTTTAGGCTAGTGACTCCCAAACCAGTTGGCTTTATGACACTAGGTGTTAAGACACCCCTACAGATTTAATTACTCGGATTTTAGATATATATATTTTTTTTGTAACATCTTCAATCCATGTAGCGAGCTTTGGGAAAGTGACTCCCAAACCAGTTGGTTTTAGGGCAATAGGTGTTAAAACACCCCTACGGACTTAATAACTCGGATTTCAGACTTTTTTTTTAATTTCATCATTTTTTTAGATACTTTCTCCAATTAAACTAGAGCACTGAATATTACAAACTTTTCAATTACGACTCATGTCCGTATGTTACCATGTATGTTGATAATACTTGTCAACTGAGCATATGAAGATTCATTTTAATCAGTTTTATGGAGAATTCACAAATTAAATAATTCGGAAGAAAATAAACAAAATTAACTTGTTTCAAATTAGGTTTAGATATATCTCAGGAGTGGAAATTCCTTACACACCAATTTCACCTGATTAATCAAGTTAAAAACACAAAAACACAAAATATTTTTTTAATTTTTTGTAAATTTTTTTAATTTTTTTGAATTTTTTAAAATAAAAATTTGACAATAAAAACAACACAATAAAAACAAGATACAAATCAACTATTCCCCTCCCTCAAACCTAAATGAGTCATTGTCCCCAATGTCTTAAAAAGTAGACGATGAGTTTAGAATATAGTACCTGGTTAGCTGAAACTCTACATCAAAAAGGAAAATTAAAGGTTAAGATCTAGATTTATCCGTCGCTTCTTACCACGATCGTTATCAGACAAGTTTATCTTGGAAAGGATATGGTCAATTTGTGGTTCAAATGCTAAGATTTGGTCAATTAAATCAGAGGCAGTTCTGGCAGTGAGGAGGAGATCTTTTACAGGTTTTGACACGAAACCATTTCTCCGGGCATCATCAAAAAACACACAAAGAAAATCATAAAATCCATCGGCGTTAAACAGTCCAATCGATTTCTGGTGTATATTTAAGTTCGCCCAAGATAGTACTGTAAAAATTTCCTCTATCGTGCCCAAGCCACATGGAAAAGCAATAAAAGCATCAGCACGGTTAATCATTTCCACCAGTCATTCAGACATACCTGGTATGATCAGTTCTTCTCTATTTGATGGTCCTATCAGATTCGCTTCTGCCAAGGGTTTTAGGATGATTCCCAAAACTTAACTGTCTCCTTCCTGTACAGTCCTTGAAACGATCCTCATTAGTCCATGATTGCCACCGCCATATACTAGGTGCATATTCCTTTCAGCCATGACTCTACTCAATCCATGTGCTGCTGCAACGAAATCTGGTTTAGAACCCACACTAGTACCACAAAACACACAGATATTTACAACTCGTCTTCTTGATGTGGCTTCCATTTTTATATATTTCTTTCTCAGCTCTGGATGCCTTCAATAGTGCAATGATGAGTTGAATTTATAATATCTGAAAAATGGTGAGTAATAATAGCACTAGTATCTTCCAAAGAACGATTATTAGCAAAACAGTAAAACACGAAAGGTCAAAAAGTCTGGATCTTGTCGAAGAAAATAGAAGAAAATAACAAAACAAATCATAATTATTAGGAAAAGACAAAGAGATAATAATATTTACAAGAAAGTAACGGCTTGAATGACGTCTATGCGTCAGGGATAAGCTTCCCATCCAATTTTCTTATAAATTGGCAAACATGGTCTTTTAAAGTCAAATTCCCGAGACTGAACTGTTGTCTTTCTTTACAGAATTGTGTATGTAACATGCGAATTGCGTGATACACATATCCACTAGGATGCGTCTCAAGAGTCTCAGATATGTCATCCAAAGACTCCTTACTCAAGCCATCCCTAATGAATTTAATTGTATCTTCACGGTTATCAGACATCATTCCTAAAGAATGACAACGAGTATTACATGTCATACGAGCACATTTATAGCAAACACCCATTCTTTTAGCTCTTCTCTTTTTAGCATAGGTTCTTCTTCCTACACCAGGCAGATGTGAAATAAAAGAGTCAGAGGACTCACTTGCCAATCGGACCTATGCTTCAATAATCCAACGAATGTCATTAGGAATACCTTTAATCTTCAGAAGTCTCATTCGTTCCAAGCAAGCTTTGTAGACTTTCATTAGAGAATTTTTAGGGAGAGAGGGAAATTGCTTATGAAGATTTGTGAGAACGTATTCCATCCAGAAATATGAATTTACCTATACAATTGAACACAAAAAGATAAAACACATAAAATTTGAATATATACAAAATTGCATGGGTTGCCTCCCAGCTAGCGCTAAGTTTAACGTTGTCAGCTAGACATGACTGCCCGAATGTTAGGCTGGATCTAAAAGTGTGACACTTTCTTTTTGTTGCTCAAATGATTTTCCTCAGTAGTGCTTGATACGCTGGCTGTTAACTTTGAATATTTTGTTGATGTTGGGATCCTATAACTTAACAGCTCTATATGGTAAAACTTGAGTGATCACAAATGGACCTGACCACCTTGATTTCAACTTTCCAGGGAAAAGTTTCAATCTTGAATTGTATAACAACACCTGCTACCTTGGTTCCAGTTGGCTGCACACTATTTTTCGATCATGCCATCTCTTGGTCTTTTCTTTGTATAATCTGGCATTATCATAAGCATGTAGGCGAAATTCCTCCAATTCGTTGAGTTGGTGGAGTCATTTCTCTCCTGCAGCTTGTGGATCAAGATTCAACTTCTTCAGTGCCCAGTACGCCTTGTGTTCAACCTCAACTGGTAGATGGCATGCTTTCCCAAACACCATTCGATATGGGGACATACCAATGGGTATTTTGTAAACTGTCCGGTAGGCCCATAATGTATCATCTAGTTTGGTAGACGAGTCCCTCCTTGTTGATCCACAGTTCTCTCCAAGATTCTTTTGATCTCCCTGTTTGAAACTTCAACCTTTCAATTTGATTGCGGATGGTAGGCAATGGCAACTTTATGAGTAACTCCATATTTGGATAGTAGTACATCGAAATATCTGTTGCAGAAATGTGTGCCACTATCACTGATAATTGCCCGAGGTGTTCCGAAGCGAGTGAAAATATTCTTTTTAAGGAATTTAATCACCACTTTTGAATCATTTGATGGTAATGCAATTGCTTCAACCCATTTGGAGACATAGTCTACTGCAACTAGTATGTACAAGTTTCCGAATGATAGAACAAAGGGTCCCATAAAATCAATCCCCCATATATCAAATATTTCCACTTCCAGAATGTTTTGCAGAGGTCCTTCATTTCTCCTCAAAATATTTCCCGTTCTTTGGCACCTGTCACATTGAAGAGCAAATAGGTAAGCATCTTTAAAAAGAGTAGGCCAGAACATACCTGATTATAGGACTTTGGCTGTAGTTTTATTTCTGCTGAAATGTCCCCCGTATAGTGATGAATGACAATAGTACAATACTGCAAGACACTATTGACCTCTTCCTGTGGAACACAACGTCTCAGTAATTGATCAGCACATCGTTTGAACAGGTACGGCTCATCCCAGACATAATGCTTTACTTCTTTGAAGAACTTCTTTCGTTGCTGAGTTGTCCATTCCAACGGCCATTTTCCCGATACTATGCAGTTGACATAGTCAGCATACCAATGGACATCATGTTGTTTAATGGCAAACAACTGTTCATCTGGAAAAGTTTCTTTGATTGTCAGTTCTTTGCCAGATGTTTCTCCATTTTCGAGCCTTGATAAGTGATCTGCCATTTGGTTTTCTGTCCCTTTCTTGTCTCTGATCTCCACGTCAAATTCTTACTGTAGAAGTATCCAACGGATCAATTTGGGTTTGGCATCTTTCTTTGCGATCAGATATTTGATTGCTGAATGATATGTGTAGACCACCATATTGGGACCCAACAGATAAGAACGAAATTTATCAAAAGCGAACACAACTGCGAGAAACTCATTTTTAGTGGTTGTGTAGTTGAGTTGAGCTTCATTAAGAATTCTGCTGGAGTAGTAAATGGTATGGAAGATTTTTGCTTTGCGTTGTCCCAAAACTGAACCTATAGCAAAATCACTAGCATCGCACATCACCTCAAATAGAAGAGTGCAGTCTGGTGCTACT
Source organism: Zanthoxylum bungeanum (assembly GCA_019454045.1). Classification (NCBI taxonomy): domain Eukaryota; kingdom Viridiplantae; phylum Streptophyta; class Magnoliopsida; order Sapindales; family Rutaceae; genus Zanthoxylum; species Zanthoxylum bungeanum. Next base: position 54,387 of record SKCR01011727.1, read on the forward strand.
ATGATGGGGGCAAATACCAACTTCTATTTCAAGATCTCAAAAGCTTCATGGCATTCTTTGGTGAAGTTGAAAGGCACATCTTTCTCCAGAAGATTGCATAGAGGTTTAGCAATCTTTGAGAAGTCTTTGATAAATCTCCTATAAAAGCATGCATGTCTGAGAAAACTTTGAATCCTTTTGATAGATGTTGGTGGAGGTAGTTTTTCAATTGTCTCAATCTTTGTTTTGTCTACCTCGATTCCTTTTTATGAGATTCGATGTCCCAGGAAAATGCCTTCATGTACCATGAAGTGGCATTTCTCCCAATTAAGTACCAGGTTGGTATCTTCACATCTTTGTAACACATATTCCAGATTTTGGAAGCAGTGGTCAAAAGAATCTCCAAACATAGAGAAATCATCCATGAAAATCTCCATACTTTGTTCTAGCATATCTGAGAAGATGGCCATCATGCAATGTTGAAATGTGGCAGGAGCATTACATAGTCCAAATGGCATTATGTGGAAAGCAAAAGTACCATACAAACATGTAAAAGTTGTTTTCTCCTGATATTCTGGGGCGATGATAATCTGATTGTACCTCGAGTATCCGTCAAGAAAATAATAGAATTCATGTCTCACCAATCTGTCTAGCATCTGGTCAATGAATGGCAGCGGAAAATGATCTTTCTTTGTTGCTTTGTTCAGCTTCCGGTAGTCCATGCATACTCTCCATCCAGTCACTGTTCTTGTTAGAATCAGCTCATTCTTCTCATTTATGACTGCAGTAATTCCTCATTTCTTTAGTACACACTGCATAGGACTCACCCACGTGCTGTCAGAGATAGGGTAGATGATGCCAGCATCCAACCATTTGATAATTTCTTTCTTCACGACCTCCTTCATGATTGAATTGAGTCTCCATTGATGCTCCACTGTGGGTTTGTACTCGTTATTCATCAGAATCTTGTGCATGCAAAATGATGGACTAATGCCTCGAATGTCTGCTATAGTCCAGCCAATGGCTCTCTTATGTTCTCGTAACACTCTCAGCAACTTATCTTCATGCTCCAATGTTAGCGACGAAGAAATAATCACAGGTAATTTTGAAGATTTTCCCAATAATGCATACCTGAGATGGTTCGGAAGTAGCTTTAGCTCCAGATACGGTGGTTCTTCAATTGAGGGCTTGATTCGCTCCTTCTTCGGTAGTTCCAGACTTTCCACATGTGGTGTCGATTTGAAGCGAAATGGTTTGTCAAGATAATTGATACATTCCAGAATTTCATCATCTAGCTCGCTGTCAGTCATGTTGGTGATGCAAGCTTCAAGTTTATCCGTGGGAATTATATCAGTATCCTTGATGATACTATCAACAACATCAATTCTAAAACATTCCTCCTCCTTTTCATCACTCGGGAATTTCATGGCTTTGAAAACATTGAAGGTAACTTCTTGGTCCTGCACTTTCATGGTTAGTTCTATTTTTTGTACATCAATAACAGTTCGAACTGTAGCCAAGAATGGTCTCCCAATGATGATAAGTACATCTTTGTCTTCTTCCATGTCAAGGATAATGAAATCAGCTGGGAGAATGAGTTTGTCAACTTTAACTAGCACATCTTCAACTACACATTTTGGAAATGCGAGTGTTCTATCAGCAAGTTACAGAGAGACTGAGGTGGGCATTGCTTTTCCAATTTTCAGTTTCCTATAAATCGAAAAAGGCATCAAATTAACGCTTGCACCTAAATCACATAAAGTTTTACCGATTTAATATTCTCCAATGGTACATGGGACAGTGAAACTGCCAGGATCTTTCAACTTTATGGGAAGTTTCCTCTGAATGATGGCGCTGCACTCTTCTGTCAATGCTATTGTCTCGTAATCTCCCAATCTCCACTTTCGTGAGAGAATGTCTTTCATGAATTTGACATAGCTGGGCATTTCTTCCAATGTTCTGCAAATGGGATGTTGATATGCAGTTTTTTTGAAGACCTCCAGGAATCGAGCAAAATGCTTGTCCAGTTTGTTTTTCTGCAGACGCTATGGAAAATGTGGAGGTGGAGTGATTCTTTCTTAATCTTTTTCTTTTGCTTCTTTTTCCTCCATCTATAGAACTGCTTCTTTTGGAACTTCAGATGCCTTGATTCTAACATCTTTGTTGATTTCAATACCGCTTTTCAAAGTTATGGTTTGACATTGCTCCTTCCCTCTGTTCATTGGATTTGGTTCTATGCTACTGGGAAGATTACCTGGCGATCTATAACTCTGAGCATTGGCCAGTTGTCCCATTTGATTCTCTCGTGCTTTAATAGACGCTGAATGGATTTGATTCAATACAACTTGGTTTTGAACCATAGCTGCTAAAGCATCATATTTTGCTTCTTGCTTTTTGAACATCTCTGCAAACCATTCTTTCATTTTTGGTACTTTTTCAAACTCTTGGCCTTTGTTTTGTTGTTGGAATCCAGGTGGTGGATTGTTCTTTTGTCCTGAATTGTTGCTCCATGAAAAATTGGGATGATTCCTCCATCATGGGTTCTAGGTGTTGGAATATGGATTGTTCCCCTGTCTATTGAAATTATTGACATAATTCACCGTCTTATTTTGTTGGTTTGTCTCTGATGCTCCTCCATATGGTAAATTTATGGCTCTGGCAATATTTACAACTTGTGTACTAAGTGTTTCCAGGCATTTGCACATCTGCTCCAGCTTGGCATTCACTGCTGTGTTGGTTCCAACTTCATAGATTCCTGCGATTCTTTGGATCATGCTCCTTTCTGTTGGCCACAAGGTTGTTGTTGGTCATTTCTTCAATTAGGTCCCAAGCCTAATCTTCTCCTTTTGCCATCAAAGCTCTTCCAACAACAGCGTCAATTGTGGTTCTCATTAGTCCAGAAAGTCCATTGTAGAGGGTTTGGACTTATAGCCACTTTGCACTCCCATGGTGAGGACATTTTCTGAGTAAATCTTTGAACCTTTCCCAAGCTTCGCAGAGGGATTCTGAGTCATGTTACACAAAGAATGTAATGTAATTCCTCAAATTTACAGTTCTGGTTGGTGGAAAGTACTTTGTAAGGAATTTAGTGGCTAGAGTGTTCCAAGTTGTGATGGAACCTGCTGGTAATGAATGTAGCCAAGCTTTAGCTCTATTTTTCAAGGAATATGGGAAAACACACAGTCTCATTGCTTCTTCAACCGCTCGGTTGTAGTTGAAAGTGCCGCAAACTTCCAAGAAGTTACAGATGTGGGCATTAGGATCTTCAGTTGCATTCCTCCCAAATTGAACTGACTGTTGAATCATCTGAATGCATATTTTGATGTCACACATATTTGCTGGTAAGGGAGGAAGAACAATACAAGAAATGAAGCCGTCAACCACCGGAATAGTTTTATCTCGAATGGACATTGGTGGTGCAACCTCCAAAGGTTCAGGTTCCATGTTGATCAATGCTTTTTGGCCTTCTCGCCTTTCCCTTATCAACTGTCTGATGGTTTTTTCAATCTATGGGTCAAGCGGTTGGATTTCAAAGCTTCTGATTCGTCTCATGTAGTGTCTGAGAACCTGAAACACGAGAAAATAGAAATAATAAGTAAAAAGAAATTAGATACAAGAAAAGGTATCTAACTCCAAAACTAATAGTGAAAGATAAATAAGTCATCGGCAACGGCGCCAAAAACTTGACCGGCGTAATCACACACGTATAACGCAAGTGCACGTATCTTTCAAGTAGTATAAAAGTATCGATCCCACGAGGACTTAAAACCTTTGTTATCAATTTATGAAGTTAAATATTTACAAGTATCTAATAGATTGATTGTTTGATTCGAATCGTGACTTTAAACTAAAACAAGTAAATAAATGGCACAAAAGTAGATTGAGGAAAATTCAATATTATTAAACTATCTAGGGTTGTGAATTCTTCCAATATCTTTTAAAGATGAAGTGGTTATCTTACGTTTGTGTAATATATTGGTTTATGAACCTGGAACACGAAATTATGCAAACGCCTCTATCGATGGTCAGATGTAAATACCCAGTGTAACCCAATTAATCATATGTCTATGTCAACCAAGTTACCTGAATTCATTAAGATTAAGTTCCAATTATGGCTACCCTCGCCTGACAAGTATATGTCTATCTTGTAAGGAAATCTATTAAAGGGTTATCTATCATCAAGGAATATCGTGGGCTATTAAGTCTAAGGCTGAAACCTAAAATTCCTTTGTCAAGTTCATTTTAAGTTTACCATATCAATCTTATTAATGGGCAGTTAACAATAAGCATTAAGCTTAAGACTTAATAAATAAACTTTTATATTACCAAAACATGAAATAACCTCTTATAAACCGGTGATATTGGAATTCATCACAACCCCAGATAACGGACTTAGTTACGACACATATCTAAGGCTAATAAAAGCTTAAATAAAATAAAAGACATAAAGTAAATGCAATAAAGTAAATGATGGAAAATAAAAATATAAAAGTACAATAAAAGAAAATGTTGGGGTTAGAGGATCCACTTTTATTACTACTATTTTAGATATCTCCCTTATTATAATATATTAACTTTGCGTGATAATTACCAACCGACCATATAGGCGGTATCCTGATTAAGTCAAATTAATAATTAATTCCAACCGACCATACAAGCGGTATCCAGTTTAGTTAGGTTAAAACCAATTTTATTTAAGTCCAACCGACCATAAAGGCGGTATCCTCATTAAGTCAGGTTTTAAATAGTTTATATATTATAATTAAGGGAGATTAATCTAAATATTAGTAATAAAAGCTTTACCTTTTACCCCAGCAAGGGGGAGTTACCTCCTCATTGCCGAAAAGTAAATACTGAAAAGTAAAGAAAGGAAAGTGCTATTGCGTAAAAGTAAATGAAATTAAATGCTGAAAGTAAAGACTGAAAAGTAAAGAAAAGAAAGTACTAATGCGAAAATTAAATACTGAAAGCTGTAAATAAACAAACAAGATATAATTTTTTTAGTATTCTTAAGGAATTCCTTAGAAGAAAGTATAGATTTACAAATGAAAATTCGGCCTCAATTTATAGAGAAATTTTTACTCCACGTGTCGCGAAGCGCGCGTCGCGACTCGCCGTTGATTTGCAACACGTGGCAGACAGCTCCCGGGATGGCGACATGTGGCGTCGGCTGAATGATTAACTCAATTATTAGCTCGGCTCATGACGCGTAAGGATCTGTGTATTGCGACGCTGATGTCATGCTTATGTAAGCAATGACGTGTTCTGTCGGCAGCATGTGATGGCGACACATGGCACGGCGCACGTTAGCAGATTTCCTGTGATGTTGACACGTGGCAGTCGTACGTTAGGAAACGACATATTTTAGCAAATTTCTCTGATTATGACACGTGTCTGGCGCACGTTAGCGACCCATTTTAACAGGCGGCACACGTTAGCATGGCGCATTTTAGCAAATGACGCATTTTAGCAGGAAATTTACATTTTTGTCCTTTTTGTCCGTTTTCCACTATTTTTGCCCCGAATTACCTCTAGAGAGTCTTGTTATTTTATTTATCTACAAAATACCACAAAACATATCAAAATATTCACAAAACGCAAGAAACTATACAAAATATTAAGTCATATGAGTGGGAAATAGTGATCTATTTACCACTCATCACATGGATTTCATTTGCAAATCAAAAAGCAGTCTCAAATATTGATTTAGTAAGCCTTAAAAAATCTTACGCGCGAACTTTAGTGGCTCTAACATTGAGTTCAAAAAACTGCTAAGCCTAAAGAAAAATGTATGCATACCACCATTTGAGACATGGATGGGTAGCTTTGAAGATGGATATTAGCAAAGCGTACGATAGAGTTGAATGGGTTTTCTTGCATCTCCACTCCTTCCTTCTCGGTGATAATCAACGGGCAGGCGATGGGTTTGGTTAAACCTCAAAGAGGACTAAGACAAGGATGTTCTTTATCACCTTATTTGTTTCTTCGATGTGCAGAAAAGCTATCCAACCTATTATTACAGGCAGAAGAAAGAAGGTTGATCATAGATTGCAATTCAACAAAGACATCCAGATTTCTCATCTCCTTTTTGCAGACGACAGTTTAATTTTCCTTAGAGCTGATGCGCAAGATTACAGAAATTTAAAGGCCATTTTGGACGCCTATGCCTGTGCTTCGAGAAAGATTTTTAACTACGGAAAATCATCCATGTTTTTTAGTGGCAACATTGTGGCACCTCAAGTAGCACTGATAAAGGAAATCTTAAACTTTGAAGTGGTGGCCAGGCATGAAAAGTACTTGGGTTTGCCCTCTATGATAGGAAAAAAAAACCTTCTTCAATGATATAAAGATCTGAGTCATGAACAAGATTTCGAAGTGGCATAATAAAATATTTTGGAGTCGAGGAAAAGAAGTCCTTATCAAGGCTGTTGCTCAAGCGGTACCATCTTATGCTATGAGTGTATTCCGGATTCCCCAAGGATTGTGTGATGATATACAAGCTGAGGTAGCCAGATTTTGGTAGGGATCCACTGATACAAAAAGAGGAATTCATTGGAGGAAATGGGAGAGAATGTGCCTAGCCTAGAACCAAGAGGGAATGAGGTTTAGAGATATTTCATGCTTCAACCATGCACTGGTAGCAAAGCAAAGTTGGAGATTACTGCAGAAGCCAGAGTCGCTGGTGCCCAGAATTCTTAAAAGCCAGATATTTTAAGAATTCAGAGTTTCTCGAGGCCAAAGTATGACCTAATCCATCATATGTTTGGAGGAGCATTTTATGGGGACGAGGGGTCATCCAACAAGGGTTGACATGGAGAGTGGGCAATGGTTAAAGCATTAAAGTTTATGGCAGCAACTGGATCCCAAGACCTAGTACCTTCAAACTAGTTTCACCTCGAAGACTACATGAGGATACTTTAGTAGCTCATTTAATTTCAGCAAATCAGCAATGAAAGCTAGAGATGTTACAAAATTGTTTTGATCAAGTTGATGTGGACGCTATTAGCAGTATTCCACTTCCAAGAAGGCCAAAAAAAGATAGTGTGTGCTGGCATTATGATAACAGAGGTGAATATTTGGTTAAAAGTGGATACCAATTGGCATACAAGATGAAGTATTCGGAAATTCCTTCTAGTTCAGTAACTGTTGAAAAGCACTAGAACGCCATTTGGAAGTTGCACTTGCCTGAGAAGTTGAAAATCTTCATGTGGAGAGAAACTCAGAATATGCTTCCTACTACAGACAATTTATGGAGAAGATAACGCAAAGTTGGTTGTGCCAGTGGTGTGGGAAAAAGGAGGATGTTCCTCATGCTTTATTCTTTTGTATAGATGCTAAGCAAGTTTGGAGAAATTCTGGGTATGAGAAGACTTTATGCGAAGGTAGATCTTGGGATGTATTGGGGTTGCTGGTTGAGGCAGCCAAAGGAAGTGAGACTGATATGGAAAGACTGGTGGCTATTTGTTGGTCAAACTGGGCAGCAAGGAACTCTCTAGTTATGCAAGGTAAGTTCGTAGATCATTTGTTTGTTATAGCTAGAGCTGAAGCTACAGTGGAGGCTTTTAAGCGGCTGTCAGTAGATTCAAATGAGCAGGGGAAGAGTGAAGTAAGTGCCAAATGATGGAGAGCTCCTCCTGCTGGATGGTATAAACTCAATGTAGATGCATCGGCTCATAGAAACTTATATATTGCTGGCCTAAGGGCAGATATTAGAGATGAGGAAGGAATAGTACTATTGGGGGCGTAAAGAAGATCAAGTTTTCTCATGATATTGCATTACTCGAAGCAGAGGCTCTCTTATTTAGGTTACAGTTGGCCGTACAAGAAGCGATCTTGTCATTGATTGTGGAGACTGATTCGCTACAGGTGACAAACCTAGTTTCTAGGAAATATGTTAGTTGTCTTGAAATATCTTGGACAATTGATGAAATCCTGGGGATGGTGAGGAATTTTCAACCGGTGGTTTATACGTAGAGATTGCAACTTAGTAGCTCACTCTTTGGCAAATATTGCTATTAATTTTGAGGATTCTGTTATTTGGACTGGAGACTATCCTCCAGATATCCAAATTTTGTTAAACTTGTGATTATCAATGAAAGTAAGTTCTTTCTTCTCAAAATAAAAGAGAGAGGAAATGAGTCTCATCCCAGACTCCATTTCAAATTCATCAAAACCCAGAAAAATTGCCAACATTTCAACTTACCCATGAATCGAGTACTTCATTCTTTTGGGGACAGGCAAAATGAAAAGATTTTTAACTGAGGCAATGGGATCATCCACATGTCAAAGTACAAGCAGTAAGATTTATAACTGAGGCAATGGGATCATCCACCTGTCAAAGATTTATAACAAACTTGGCTTATCAAGCTATCATGTCCAATGCATCAAATTGATTACGAAGATGGTTTCGCTTTAATTGCTTCTCATCTCCAATTCATTGAATTGAATGAATTAGTGGTTAAGATAATAATTAAAGGCTGTTTGTATTCTTAGAATTGAAAGTTTTTAATATTTTAATGCTTTAATACTGCCATAAAATATAACCTTATTAAATTCAACATAGTTAAAGATTGTTTGTATTCTTATAATTGATTTTTTTTAAAGATTTTAATACATAGATAATATAATTCAAAACCCAATACTACATTTTTCGCAGTTCTCACTTTGAATGATGGCCAACTACATGTGCCGCATTCCCCGTATGGAGGCTGATAAAATCCATTGCGCTCAGTTTATATTATTGAAGTGAATTAATTCGTCATTGTGTTTTGAGCTCATGGATATAAGCTTGTGAAATTGGTTCAATGAGAAACTCAATCGCCGGCACCAATTGAGAAATTCAATTGCGAAACTTCTCTCTGACATCCACTGATAAGTACTGGCTTAGACAGCAGGCCTCAGAAAGTTGGACTGCCTCAGAAAGTTGGACTGTATCTCACCAAGATAAGGTTTAGTATAATCTCTTACAGTTCTTGGTTCTCATATCGCCCAATGATACTCCATTATTTCGACCACTTGAAATCAAAGAAAAATAATAAAGAAAGATAAAAAGAAAAAGAATGGGTATTGTTGTCCTAATATTAATAAAGAAAATAGAATAAGTCTCCAGCAATGGCGCCAAAAACTTGATTGTGATTTTATACCGCATGCAAGCACACATATCGCTCAAGTAATATAGTGATAAAATGTCGGATATCGTACCCACAAAGACTTACTATTTCTCTTATTAGTACTAGAACTAACCTACTAAACTAAGACTAAACAATTGATTAAGAGAATGAGTGATTTATCTAAAATTAACTGAAAATAAATAAAGACTAATAACAAGTTACAGATAAACTTTATATGCGAGAAGAATATAGGGTTTAACTTTACCTAATCACGTAAATAATGGGTTTAGACACTATTCATTCAATTGGGTTGCTGTTATGAATTATTAACTTATAAAGGTAAACTATCTACACGCCTCATTCGATGGCTAGATAAATATATTTAGACTAAACCAATTAAATATATGTCTGTGTTAATTAGTTTAACCAAATTCATTAAAATCGGATTCTAATATTGGATATGCATGTCTTGCAGGTATGTGTCTATCTTACAAGGAAATCTATTCAAAAGAATGAGATCACGTGCTATTATTCTTGAGACTAACCCAAATTTTCCCTGTCGAGTTCCTAAGGATTTACCATAACTATTCTATTGTTGGCCAGACAAATAAAATATGCATCAAACATAGAGAATAATAAATAATTCAATAATACATCCAAAAAAAAAAAATACAACTTAATTAAATAACTTGCTGATGATTCATTACAACCCTAGATGAATGATTTAGCTACTCATGAGAGTCAATAAAACCGAGCTAATCTTTATTGATACAAAACAAGAACTCATAAAAGATAAATTAGAGAGAAAAGGGAAGAAAGAACTATTATTTATGGTGTTCGCATTCAATCTCCAGCACCAGCTAAAACACTCGTTCTTACCTTACTCTAAGCGATCTTCTATGCTACGAGACTCCAAAATTGTGTTATGAGATTTGATCTTTGGGATGAATATTGCTTATATAGGAGGTCCGGGTGGTATTTCCTTATTAAAAATCGAGTTCCGAACGAACTAAGGATGCATCTTTCGCGTTGCGACACGCCCAGTTTGTTGTCTTCTGGTCGAATTTTTTCATGTGTGAGTCGTGACGCACTGTCCGGAGTCGAGATGTGCCAATGACTTGAAATTTGATCCAATTCTTCTCCGTATTTGCAAATTCATCCACTGTTAAGTCTGTTTGAGTCGTGATATAGTTTTAACCTGTAAAATTTACCCAAAACACATTAAAGCACTCATATAATTCGAAATATTACACAAAATATTAAACTAAAAGGGCGGGAAATATATGTATATTAACCGCTCATCAAAATGCCTCTCCAACCAAATAAGGCTGATAATTCCCACATGGAAACATTCTTTCAAGGATCTATTTATTCACCATAAATAAAGTATAGTATTTTATGTTGGAGTTTTGGTGCTTCGAGTGCCAATCCGAATTGTACATTTTATTATTTATTAATAAAATAAAATATTTTCATTTCATACATTATTAATGGTATTGTCAGTATGCTTATTAGATTGATGTATAGATATGTTAAGAATGACATAGACCTTAGAATAGTCTTGTAGTGATATTGGACACTAGGTAGTCCGACATTGGGATAAATATTACTATTGTAATTTATTCTTAAAGTAAATATTCCTAGTCGTTGGTTTTGGAATACGGTCGAATTTCGATAACCTAGAAGACTAGCATATGTCGTATATTGGAATTGGAGTTCCAATGGTTTAACCTGATGTACCATGAGTTTTGGAAACTCGTATAGACGTGTGGGTATTGGTTGGACCGAATACTGAATGACTCACATGTGATTTCTAATAGTTTGAAGTACACACCACTGTCAATAAGAATCTCCTCGAGTCGAGTAGCATATATAATGCTTTGACTATAGGATAACATTGATTTTGTGTGAGATCCTCCACACTTTGATGCCATGTATATCAGAAATCTTTCATGTTCTGGCCTCTAGATGTTGTTGGATGTGGACTGATGCACTCAGTAATCATGTGCGAAGCAAGATAGGATATGTCAGCCCGTATGTGTACTATAAGGGGTTTAGGTATCCATGTGATTAAAGTCACGATTCTTAAATCTTTGGCCAAAGTCGATCATCTAGGGTGGATTACATCAGTTACGAAGAATCTTGGACATGTCGACAAATGTGTCTAAACTTAGAGAGTTCTAATATGAAGTGTACTCGTTGAGCACTTGGGTAGCCGATTAATTTTGATAAAAGATAATATTCGATATTATAATTATCAAATAAGATAATCAAATTTTATTGGATAACATTGAAAATTTACTTTGACCTAATTGGATTAATTCAATAATTACACAATGGCTTAATTATAAAATTAGAATTATCTCTACCATTTGAGGATATTATGGTAATTGTAAGTATGTAATAATAAATGGTTTAATTGGATTAAATCAAAGTGGCAAGCATTTAACTAATCCATTTCCTAATCCTTGGCTTGATTTAATTAGATTAAATTAAAGTGGGAGACAATGGAGATTAGTCACACATAATTATACATATTTGGACAAATTAGATTAAACCCACCTAAAAGTTTATTACAACTTTTATTAACTAAAATTTTTCTAAGTTTTCCTATAAATAGCAAGCTTTAGAAAGGTTTTAATTAAGAAAAGCAAGAGCTTGAGAAAACTAAGTACAAGCAAATTATTAGAGAAATTGTCTAAGTTAGGGAAGTGTTTAGAGAAGCTTGTGAGGTCTCTACAATATTTTATCTAGGAGAAATCAAGATTAGATCTTGGATTAAAGCTTGCTAACATTGGAATCAAGATTAGATCTTGGAGTGAAGCTTGCAAACCTTGGAGGTTCTCCTACCATTTCAATAAGAGAATGAGATTGGATCTTTGCATCAAACTTGCTAGGTAAGTTTGAACTTCTCTTAAGTTATGTTCTTTTATGTTTTGGATGCATGATTACATAACTTAATGTTGAAATAAGGCTAATAATTTGTGTTAGGATGCTTTAAAAGTATAAACACAATATGCTTGGTAATTGGGTCAAAATGTTTATGTTATACACAAACATATTAGAGTTTGAAACTCTAGATTTAAGCTTAGAACTATGGCTATCATTCTAGAATCACTTGACCACCTTTGGGTGACTTAGAATTGTTCATGAGTAATTTTATTGTGGGATTCTATTTTAGGTTGAAATTTGATTCAAAGAAACGCATATATATATATATATATATTTAGAATTTATATATGTTTCTTGTATAACATGTGTGGTGGTTGGTTTTGAAATTAAAATTATTTTGGGTGATTTTAAAAAGTGTTTTAGGTTTTTAAAATTAAAAAAAATATGTGGTTTTGCTCTAGACAATATTGGCTGAGAGCCACGCGCTGCAGCGCCACAATTAAATTTTTCCGGATCCAGATTTATTTCTGGTTTTTCCTTAAAAACTTGAAAAATAAAATATTGTATTTTATTAATTTTTAAAAATACTCCCACGCTAGTGTTGGACAGTTATGACCCATAGCGTCACTATTTGTACAGATCATGGTGTTGTTGTACAAATTAACTATGTGACAAAGGAGATTGCTCTCTTATCATTTGTGATTAGATCACCAAGATGTATAAATGATATGAGGTCCTTATGATTAGTTCCTGGATTGAGATGATATGAGACAGTATCAGTCCACGAAGGATTAATCATTAAATATCCCTAGTCAGAGTATTATCGAGATTGGACATCGATAATGCGAAAAAGACTAGTATTACACTTATGCGTGTTGTGAGGGCATGACGGCATAGTTCTCATATATTTGGGTATAGGATACTCATGCAAGTGTAATAGGAGGTTGTGTTTACCGATGGTACGGGAAACAGCTTCGCTCTGGATAGACCCCCTCGGAATTCCATTGGTAGTATGACTATGTGTCTATAGAAGTCCGAAATCAGGGTAGCTGTATTTGGTCTTAACCTGAGACTTGCACCGCTAATACTTGCGACAATCAATATACTTTGGTTTTGGTCATCCAGGGCTTTAACCGGTTATGTGTACACCTCTGCTGGGTGTATTGAGAATCATAGTGTGTTGGGTGTGATGTCAAGACAGAAGTATCATTCTAGTCATAGTGGAGATGATGGTCACGTAGGATACGGGACTGGTTCTCTTATGCTGCAGCTATCGGGATATTATGACTAGGTCATGTATATCTGATTATAGAGACTAGTTACCAGAGATCCGATATGTGCTTCGTACGGGGCAGACACAATTCGCCCCAGGCCTAGCACGTGATATCCGATACTGGATCGAAATACGCAATACTACGTTTACTACGCCTGATATAGATCAATATATTCCTGTAAGGATATTTCTGGAGAATTGGGTAGGCATGGCGCTTTGCTAGAAGCCAACCTTGTCTTGTAAATCGGTAAAAGCGTAGTACTAGGTACTTACGTGTTCGGATAGTCCGACGACCGAATTTACTGCCAATATATCCGGGGATCCCATGGTTCGCTTCCCAAAGATTCGCCGATGACGTATGACTCGCACTTTATTAATCTGGGATTAATTAATGATGAGAGAGAAATTAATCTGGGATTAATTACGGAGATATTTTATCTGGGATAAAATATCAATTAAAGAGAGAGAACGATTAATTTGGAATTAATCGATAAAATAATATATTTGATATATTATATGAAATTGGATTTCGACGCGGAATTAAAATTAGATTTTAATTGGGGCGAACGAGTTAATTTAGAATTAATTCGTTAACGACGGAATAGTGATTTCGCTAGGCATAATTAATTAATTACGTCGCAACAAAAAAATCATTAATTTGGAATTAGCGAACCCGAGCCCGATATGTTTGCGAGCGCACTCGCATTTCGAATTCAAGTGCGGCCCGCAAGTCACATCAAGCGTCAAATCACACGTCAATCGATTGATGTGATGTCTAGTCACTTTGTGTGATTTGACAACTTGTCACTTTGATTGATGGTGGTTGTTGGGAGCTTTTAAAGCTTGTACATTGCTTTGACTTTTTGAAAAGCAAATGTTTGGTTATGTTTAATTGATTTTTGAAATGAATTATCTAATACACAAATCACTCTCTCTCTTTCCTTCTTCTCTCCCACACGCCCTTTGGGCATTCTTCATCTTCCTTCACTGGTTTTGGACCGAGAATGGAGATGAAGAAATGGTGATTTTCTTGGCAAAATTACCAAGTGCTAGCACACCTTTTGAGTCTTGCGAAGGTGATAGGGAAACCCACTTATGAGCTAGGGATCACCATCAACCAAAGCTTGGAGCTTGGAGGAGGACCAAACCCGAAAATGGAAGATCAAAAACTGCTCACTGCCAAGCTTCATGGAGGAGGGCAGAAAAGTTTTTGTGTTCGTTGCATCGCCTCAACCGATCGATGTGAGTATTCCGCAACTTCCTCGATTGTATTCACACATGTTTTATGCTTATTATTCGATCATCGGGACCGTAGAAACTCCAACAGCTAGATATCCATAGGTTAGACCCATTTCCGTTGTTGGGCACTAATCCGACCCTAGGGGTTCCACAACTGCCCCAACATTTTCCTACCGTCTTTCTTCTATTTTGGTTTTAGTTCGAATCAATAAAAATTATAATACTAAGCAACATTTAGGTTATGCTTGGTTTGTAATTTTCATGGAGAATGTTCGATTTGTATTTTCTAAGAGTGAATAGTCATAATCATTCTCCCCCCATTCTACCACTATTTTCTATAATTCATTCTCATTTAAAACGTAAGAATGACCATACTCACATGTGGAGAATCCTACCTACATGTATAAAATCAAATTTATCCTTAATGAAAATTATGGGTAACCGTTAGAGGAAATAAATATGAACTATTGATTAACCCTAAACTATTTATTCACTTAGCATATTTTTACTTCTGTTGATGGCTGTTTTTCGTTCTAGAAGTAATTCAGGAAATCTAATCCTTGAAAAAACCTCTCCCAAACAGTGAATTTGATTGGTTAGTTGGGAACCAAAACAAACTTGGAAAACATATATAAAATCACAGAGAAAAGATTAATGGTTTAACGTGGTTTAGCGGAATTGATCCAACTTACGTCCACGGATGCAAATGAAATAAAATCTTTTATTAGGAGCTCGGGTCAGACCGACTTGCTCTATCTCTCACTTACACTAAGTTTTTTACTCTCTTTTATAATTTATCAGATTACGTGAGAAAAATTCACCCATTTTTTACAATGAGTTCTCAACCCCTTTATATAGTGTGTCTAAACCAACTATTTTTCCAATTTATGACGTCAACCTCGTTGCCAAGTTATCATTGCATAGGCTCTCTTCCCCAACCAACCTAGGAGTAGTGCTCCGCCGTCTCACACAAATTCTACATGTCATATGAAACTCATCATTCCAGTATCTTTGCCCATTGCTACACGTTTTGCCCATGTGTCAGCCTGCATTTCAACCACTCCCATGATGTTCCGTATGTCAGTGGATAAGCCTATGAAATGCTCTCATCGCGTCGACCTTGTGATGGCCCATACTTCCTCGTAGGACTTATGTCATTCATATATAACACAAGACATTGCAAACCCCACCTCGGTCTCCTGGTCAACATACCGAGGTGCTTGATACTGAATCCTTTTCCTCTCTCCCGTATCGGGTCTGGTCTGCTGAGTCGGTTATGGTTTTAGAGGTTAATATGAGTCGTCTGATGCCAAGGCTGCTCTAAGGATCTGATGCCGAGTCTGCTTTCAGAGTCTGATGATGAGTTAGACCTGACTACCTCGGTGTCCTAACCCATCCTCTGGTTATGCCCCAACCCATCCTCTGGTTATGGCCACAGGTTGCTTTTCTGTACCTTGGGCTCGGGCCCCTTTGTCTGACCTCTCATTCTCACAAGGACCTTGAGCTTTATCTATTAAGTGTAAAACCGACTTTGCCCCACTTCAGACTGCGAAGTTCTTCTGCACTGAAAACTGTAGGAAACGACTTTCTTTAGCGCGGTGGAAGTGGCTTGTGTGGGTACCGGCTCCAGTATAGATCTTTAAAATTTTATTTGCATTCTCCATTTGTTGTAGTAGCCGAAATCAACCCTTTGATGTCCAACGCTTGGATCAACCATTCGATCTTCCGAACTATGACTCAAAACCAACAAACCAAAGTGTGGGCTTCACTCACAAAGATTAAAATATAAATAATTTAGAGAATTAAGATGTCACAATGGTGTTTGGCTTTTGGAATTTCAAATACTATCATAGTACTTGTGAATGCTTGAACTCTCTTTATTTTCTCTCATTTGCACTGGTGTGAATGAATGGAAAATGTTAACCTTAGAAGTGAGAGAAATGGTAGAGATTATATTCTCTTACACAAGACAACTAACCTTGTCATTAAGCATCTAATGCTTTCTTGCAATGGCCAACACAAAAATGTGAATGTCATACCAAAGCATAAGAAATGATAAGCTGAAGACAATGACTTTGTCATTAAGCATCTAATGCTTTCTTTCAATGGCAAACATATAAATGTAGAGGCCATACCAAAGTATAAAAATGGATTAGCTAATAACAAAAATATTAGGTGTATACATGCCACCTAATAGACATAATTAGTTGGAGAGCATGGCAAGCCGTATGACTTTGTCTCCAAGGTAAATAAAAATCAATATCTTAATAATGATTAAATTACCTTCAATTATGTTGTAGTAATTATCTCATAATGATTATTAACTTGATTATCTTATAATCATGATCTGATTATCTTATAATCAAAGAATTCTAGAAAACATTAAGTTAAACTAATTTAACATAGTCTTCATTTGTGACATTAAATATTATTAATCTCATTAATAATATATAAAAATAATGTGAGTATATTATTAGACAATCTAATTATATTAGGTTTGCTACAGTTAATCGAGCTAGCACGAGGACCTAATGGACCTATGGTTCCAAGCTCCAATAATTCCGAAATATTAATTAAACTCTTTAATAAAATATTACGAATTTTTAACTCCGTGTTATTCCACTAAAAACTTAAAATTGAACTCTCGTTACCGTAGATTGATAAAATAAATCGAACAACTTCGGTGTCCATCGATATAGTCATTACATATAGATATAGCACTTCACGAATATCTCATAAATAGAGTCGGGTCAAAATTCCGTTAAACCCCTCTAAATATTTTTTGACTTAACCACCATTGATTCTATAATGAACAATTTATTCATAACAATTATGAATATAAAACTTTCTATTCGTAATGCTCAAATTGTTCAAGTCCAGAATCAACTCTTAAAAGAGATATTCTTATGCTTCTCGTAAGAATGAGTGAATTCCATATCTATGTAAAACGTTCCCAGCTACACACCAAACCATATCCCCAAAATACGTACTTATTGGCCAGAAATGCAACACCAATCTCACCATAGTAAATCAAATGACATAACTTGTCATGCAGGAGTTCGTAGTACACTCAGGATTAAGATCGAATCCATATATGACCTTCTATTAGATAAAATGAATTTCTTCGGTTAACGGATATTAAAAGAAATTTGTATTTGTCTGAGTCCAGTCCTATATGATCTCATCATACAAGGTGCCTCCATTCCCAAAGTGTATTGTGTAAGCCAACCAAATTTTGAATTTAAAGTGGTGGGACCCACTTTACTTACATCACATGTCACTTTTTTGTGATGGAAGTGGTTTGAAACATTAAAGGTTGGACTTTAATTACACATCACACAACTTTTTGAAAAAAGTTTTGGAAACTTAAAATAACTATTCACTCTCTCCCTCATTTCTCTCTTTGGCCGAATAAACTTCTCTTTAGAAGGGAAAATTTTCTTTCAATTTTTGTTTCATTTTTGGACAAAGCTAGCACTTTGGGAGTCTTAGACAGGTGATAGGGAAACTTACCCAAGAGTTTGGAACTCAAAAAGAGGGCTTGGAGCTTCTACATCCAACAAAAAGTTTTGAACTTCAACCGATCAATATAAGTTTTTTTCCGCAAATTTCTTGATATATTCACACATGTATCAATGTTTAGAGATCCTTGACATGTCTAGGACACTAAAGTTCCATATGTCAGTGGATAAGCCTCTGAACTGCTCCCATCACCTCAATCTTTTGATGGCACAAACTTCCTCGTAGGGCTTATGTCATTCATACGTAACACAAGACATTGCAAACCCTACCTTGGTCCCCAGGTCGGCATACCGAGGTGCTTGACACTGGGTCCTCTTCCTCTCTCCCGTACCGGGTCCAGTCTGCTGGGTCGGTTCTGGTTTCAGAGGTTAATATGAGTCGTCTGATGCCAAGGCTTCTCTAATAGTCTGATGTTGAGTCTGCTTTCAGAGTATGATGATGAGTTGGACCTGACCACCTCGATGTCCCAATCCATCCTCTGGTTCTGCCCTCGGGTTGCCTTTCTGTACCTTGAGCTCGAGCTCCTCTGTCTGACCTCTCATCCTCACAAGGAGCTTGAGCTTTTATCTATTAAGTGTAAAACCCACTTTGCCCCTCTTCAGACTTCGAAGTTCCTCGGGGCTGAAAACCACCATCAACAACTTCATATAAAATTCTCAATTACATTATCGCTAAGTTGTTTTTTATTAATATTTGTTGTTCATTAGTTAAGCCAATTGGTGTTGATATTTTTGGGTAAATATTTTTGTTATTCATTAGTTAATGTGTTGCTTAATTGGTGTTTGATTGGGGTTTGTGTATTGTTTGAAATTGACGCAGCTATATCAAGGCTGAAATTATCAACAAAATATTATAATCTTCATAAGGTTATATGGTGTATCATTAGGAACTTGGTGTATTTTTTCTTTCTCACTACCAATACCTTACTCCTATGCAAAAGACTAACTACTAGTTCATATGTATTAAACATAGTGGCAAAAAAGTGTAAACCTAGTGAAAGTGATTTATGCTAATGATACGGCCAGGCTTAGGCAAATTAGGATGAATAAAATTACTTTCGACAATTTATATTCTTTATTAAAACTAATGGAAGTTTGGGTAGAATAAAGTAAAATCATGCCGTCAAACCACCCCTTCCGGACTTAAACGGATCAGATAAAACCCTCGGTTGTCCCAGACTCTTACAAGATACGCATTCCCTGAATTCGAAGTTTTTAACTACAATATGTGATGCTTCGATGTTTTTCTACTCTCTGGTTTTGTAATAAGTGTGTTGGAAGTTTAAATGAAAGATATATGCATGTATGTTAATAAAGTATGCTTGTAAATGGTGTACAAGCACACTTTTGATCATTTGATGATCTTGTTGTCATTTTAGAGTTTTAGGCCACTCATTGATGATCTAGAATTGTTCTTGAGTTGTTTCAAGTGATGAGATTTGTTTTGTTGTAGAGATTAGATTAAAGTGTTGGATTTGGTTAATTTTGTTAATTGGATTAATTTGAGAAATTAGGGTTTTTAACCTAAACCAAAATGGGGATTTTCATATATGTATTGTATAATGATGTATATGAGATGTAAAAATCATTTGGGTTGATTGAAAATTATCAAAATTTATTTTTCACAAATTTGGACCAAAATGCACAAAGTTGAAAGTTAAGGGTGCTCTCTTGCAATTTGATGAAATTGTGGGATTTTTGTTGTGAGTTGTATTTTGATGAATATGATATGTATAAATCATTTTGGTAGTGATTTGAAATCACTTAAATTTGTATTTGACAAATTAGGACTAAAATGATCGAAATTTAAACTTTTGGGGGTCTCATGACGATTAAGGGAAAATTCTGAATTTTAGGTAAAAAAATAAATTTTTGAGTATTGAGTAATTAGAATAAATTAGTTTATTTTAATTACTCAATAAAAATTATTGAAATTGGAAAATTTTGATTTTTCGCTTTCCGCTGCGTTACCCGGTAATACTTCATAAAAGCCCTACAAAATTTAGCAAAGAAAAGTTGAAGATGAAGTACATGAGTTGATGATGAGGAGAAAATGAAGATGAAAGAGATTTAGGGTTAGTATTCAAAACTCAAAAGAGATCTTCTTTATTTATAATTCTATTTCTTGTCAAATATGAATCTGATTCGTTACACCTCTTTTGGTTTTCTATTTTTTTAATTTTATTTTTAAAAGATTCATTTCGTTGGGGCTCTGCATCTCATGTTATTCGGATGCCCCGACGAAAATTATTCTAAGGCGGGTTGTCTCAATTGACAGAAGCGGTCCTTTCCTATTTTTTGGTTCGAGGCAGCGCTACTATCGAGGCGGTCGAGGTGCACCTCGAACTGAATTTTGAAACATTATGTGGAGTATGTGCATGAAAATGAAACAAATATAAGGTTGATGAACTTGGTCATTTGAATACATCAATTGGGGAATTAATTGATATAGACTCGGGGGATGCTGAACAAGAATTAGATGAACCAAATCTTCAATCAAGCTCGGAAGGGATGGAAGAAGATTAAGACAATGATTTTATTGATGATGATGATATGGACTAGTGTTCAATATTTATTGAAGAAATAACTTTTTATTAGACTTATTATTTGGTAAATAATTAATACATGTGTCATTTTAAAAAGTATTTATTAATAATGGACTAGTGTTCAATATTTATATATTAATTAAAGAAACGAACACGTTGTAGTTGAATACTAAGACAGAACATCAAAGTTGGTTGCTGATTTTCTAAGTGACATTTAAAAATCGAATATGATTCGGTCCTAAAGTGAAATATTACCAACTGGATTAAAAAACAGTCGGTATTTTTTCATTTACCGCCATACAAAAACAGATTGCCCATTAAAGTGGATATTTTACCAATTGAATTATTTGGTCGGTAATATTTCACTTTACTGACTGAATACTATTCGGTCTGTAAAAATCCCATATAAAAAATCCATTCTTCTTCCCCGATTCACTCTTTGGTCTCTCTTTGTGTCATAATGCCTCTCTCTCTCAGTAGTAAATCAGGTGATTTTATTTCCCTTTTTTTTTCTTATTTTATATTATTGCTTGTTTATCTCTTATTTAATTTCCACATCTCTTTATTTTTTTTCTTATTTAATTTTTGTTATTGTTTGATTTTGTTTTTTATTTTTTCTTATATTTGTCGGAATTTTTTTGAGGCACTATTTTGGCACTATAACAGTGCCTCAAATGAGGCACCGTGACAGTCCCTCAATTTGAGGCACTATGTATTTGTTGCTAGTGGTTGTTTCTGAAGTTGTTGGTGGTTGTAATAGGACTTGAATGAAGTAGAGACTAGAAAGATTGAACTAATATGGGCATGTTGTGTGGATTATTTCCATGTGTTAAATTGATTTGGTTGAACTTGTTTGACTGGATATCAAGCTTTATTGGCTGAATCTACTGATAGTATAGGAATTTAGTCTCATTGTTAGAACTTTTGTGTGTTTGTGTTGTGTGATTGGTGGTACGTTGGGCCTAAAACAGAGTTTGGAGAAGCACAAGTTATGCAATAGATATGTGTGGTATATTTGAAGTGCTTGTATTGTGTAAATAAAAATTCTAGATTATCATAGTTACAGAGGAAACTTTGTCGAAATTTCGATAGATTAAATAGTTATGTTATATATATAGGTTAAAATGAGTAACTGCAGTTGAAAATGTATTTCTGCAGTTTAAGGTAATCTGCGAAATGAGTATTTCAAAATCATCTCAGTTCCATTTTTCCTCAGTTGGAAGTTCTTAGCTCCCAATAAAAATGGGGAGGGGGGAAGAAGAAATATCATCTATGTCGTATGAAATCACTAAGATAGAAAAATCGAACGATTTGTTTGAAGTTTACTTCAATTAAACTTAGTTTATATATGTTTAATTGAACTATTAAATTGAAATGTGCATTATTGTAACATCCCGGGTTATTTTAGCGTGTTGCGTTAATTTTATTTCGCGCGTAGGGCCGCGTCCGAACGCGAGATCCATTTTTCAGTGAAATGGGGAATTTTTTTCCAAGAGATAAATTGTAGAAAAATAAAGAATTAACAAGAAAGGGGTAAAATTGGAATTAAGAAAAGTAATAAAAGATCATGGAAATTTCTAGAATACATATATATTATGTATTTCCATATTTTTCTAGATTTTTCTTACACAAAATGTATTATCTATATTATAAAGCATAATGGTGTGGGAGAAAAGAGAGTGTAACAGATTGTTAGGATTAAGAGAGATAATATATCCAAATGCTATCTTTATGTGACTTAATTAGCGGCTCAGATCATTTCATTATAATCTAACGGCTGATAAAGAGTCATTTCATTATAAAATCTCTATAAAAATGGAAAATGAAAACTATCAAATAAATTAAAGAATAAAATCATTTATTAAATGAAAACTACCAAATAAATTAAAGAATAAAATCATTTAATTAAAAAAAAATAAAATCATTTCATTATAGACAAATTAAATAACAAAATCTTAATCTCTATATAAATTCTGTAACGACGTGCCGTAGGCACGGGCACACACTAGTATATATATATATATATATATATATATATATATATATTATATATATATGTGTATAGAAATATATACATGTGTATAAGTAGGCCGAGAAGAGGCAAATGAGAGATGAGAAAGAGAGGGATGAAGGCTGAAAGGAAGAAAACCGAGAATGATGAGAAGAAGAATGAAATACAGAAAGACCGAAAGAAGAAACAGAAGCAGCAGACCGAAAAAAAAAAAAAAAAAAAAAAAAAAGAAGAAAGAAGAAAACCGAGACAGAGAATGTGAGAAGAAAAAGAAGAGAGGACCGAGTGAGAAAAAGAAGAATGATTAAGAAAAAGAATGAAGTTGGTAAGTAATTATGCAATGAATTCTTTGGTTTATTCACATTTGAATCTCTTAGGGCTTTGATTTGATCTTGAAATCGGTTTTAATAATTAAATTGTGGGTATGATAAAAGTTTAGGGAATTAACAGAATTAGAAATTAGAAGAACTTTTGAAGAAGAATAGCCGAGGGATTTTGGTGGATAGATTTGGTTAATTTCGGTAGTAAAGAATTGGTTTTTGGGCTTGTCATTTTGGGCATAATCGATGGGTTAATAAGGTATGCAATAGAGTAATCAAAACTAATTTTAGACTTTTGAGAATTGAAAGAAAATCAATTAAGGGAAAGGAGAAATCGGTGAAGGGATTGGTGAGGTTAGGAAATTTTAAACACTAGATTAGAAATTTGGGACTAACGATTTTTGTATATGTTGAAGTACGTTTAATTGTCAAATGATGGTACATGGAAGAATGAATATGAATATAGCACATGTGATCGAAATGAACTAGGTTGGGTAAAGGAACCCACTTAGTCGAATGCTTTAGAGATGAAAACAATTGTTTTGTTTGTGAATTGTATGTCTAAATCATTACATGATGAAAATATATAACTGTGTAATAACTGATAATATGGTTGAATGGTATACAATGGAAATGCCTTAGAATGAATAAAGAGATGTAGAGGACACGATGATGGCGTATTGTTCTTATTTTGTTGTTAACCTCCATAAATGGTGCTAGGGATTCTTGTAACAATGTTATCGCTTTGGTCGTTATAAGTGTAGATGAGACGGAAATAAACTTTAAGTTATTAAGGAGTTTAAATTTTAACATGGGTTATAACATGACTGAGGATATGATTGTAAGATTTTGATAATGTGAATATGAGATTAGTACCAATGTATGATTTTAATAAAGATAAAGCCTAATAGTTGAGTATGAATAAATGACACTATGTGTGTAATACATAATCAGTTTGTATGAATTTTTAGAGTTGTGGTAAATTGCAATATAAATAAACATGAAATTAGTGATTAATGTCTATAGGTATAGGCTTTAGAAGTGTCAATGCATATTATCATGAGCATAAATATATTTATGTGTGTGTGGATTGATTTTGAAAATGAATTCAGTGTGCCAACGTGGATTGATATAATTTTGGGTAGCATTTATGTAATGAGTTTAAGCATGATAAATAAGTATATAGAATATAAAGATAAGTTTTGTATATGTTTAGAGAGGTGCATGAATATGAATAAATGCATATACATGTTTGATAGTATAAGAGATGCATCTGTATATTTATATGTTATGATTTTCAGAAATTGAGTTAAAGATAAGAATGTTTTTGAAACTAAAAAAGGTTTTAAAGAAAAGTCTTAAACGTTTTGAAAGAAAAGTATTTCAGAAAATATTTTCTTGCAGTCTTGAGATTTAAACATGAGTTTATGGTTTTCGGGGCATGAGGGAAAAACTCACCCCAGTACGTAACTTGAGACACGGATGGAATTGACGGATATCATATGGACTCGGGATTTGGGATTTGTCCCATCCCAGTTGTACATTGTTGGAATTGACGGATTTATATACATGTGCATATGTGGAGGACTGAGGGGACGCTCTCAGATCCTCGAGCAGGACTAGGGGGACGGCGATACGTAACGCCCCTAGATCCTAAGTGCTCAGATGGTACATTCCTGGGCGGAGATGCGCCTACGGGCGGAGAATTGGTGGCATGGGGGAACGGCGATACGTAACGCCCCTGAACACCAGATGGATACTTTGGTACAAGATGACCGTATACTTGATTTTCAGATTTTGGTTTCAGAAAAAGAATTCCACATTTCAGTTTTCAGAAAAAGAGTTTAGAAAGCGATTTTAGAGAGAAGTACAAGAAAGAGTTTTCAATTTTCAGATTCTCAGTAAACAGTTTTCATAAACAAGATTTTAGAAATAGTTTCCAGAAACCAGAGATTCAAAGCATGATTTTAGAAAGATGAGTTTTATTAAGAGATTTTCAAACGGATTTTTCAGAAAGCAGTTTTTCTGAAAAAGGTTTTTCAATAAGTATTTTCCAAAGATATGGCATAATTAAATATCAGTATAACTTATAGGTTAAGCATATAAGTCATACATTCTGGTTAATATACGAAATGCATATAGTTAACATTGAAGCATGATAGTGTGATTACATCTATATGGATATATGATTGATGTTGTATGTATTGTATTTTGTATCATGATTACATCTATGTGATTATGAATGATGCCTGTGTGTATTATATGATTACATATACATGTATTGGGTTATTGAGTGAAAATAGAAATTTGCAAATGCATATATTTATAGGACATATGACAACATAGCAGATCCGCTGACGAAAGCAATTCCTCAGCAAAAGTTTGAGCGACATGTATATATTCAGGCATTAGATGCTTGAGTTACTGGCTATAGGCCAAGTGGGAGATTGTTAGACAATTATGACCCATAGCGTCACTATTTGTAAAAGACATTATGGTTTTTGTACAAATTAATTATGTAGCAATGGAAATTGCATTTTATCATTTTATAATTTGATTACTTAAATAAATAAATGATAAAAAGTCCTTATGATTAGTTCCGATTATAAGATATGAGATAGTATCAATCCATAAAGGTTTAATCATTAAATATCTCTAGTCGTAGTATATCGAGACTAGACATCGATAATGCGGAATAGACTAGTATTGCACTTGTGCGTGTTATGGAAGCGTAACATCATAGTTCTCATATGTTTAAGTATTGGATACTTATGCAAGTGTGATAGGAGGTTGTGTTTACCGATGGTACGGAAACAGCTTTCCTCTTGATAGACCTCGCGGAATCCCATTGGTAGTACGAATATGTGTATATGGGAATCCGCATCAGGGTAGGTGTATTTGGTCTTAACCTGAGACTTGCATCGCTAGTACTTGCGACAATCAATACGCTTTGATTTTGGTCGTCCAGGACTTTAACAGGTTTTGTGTACGTCTCTTCTGGATTTATTGAGAATCGTAGTGTATTGGGTGTGATGTCACGATGGAAGTATCACTTTAGTCATATAGAGATGATAATCACGCATGGATACAGAACTGGTACTCTAAATTGGATGCAACCATCAGGATAATATGACTTGGTCATGATTATCCGATTTAAAGAGACTAGTTGGTTGTAATCCGATATATGCTTCATACGGGGCAGACACTATTCCAGCCTCAGGCCTTGCATGTGACATACAATACTGGATCGCTATACGCTATACTACGTATACTACGCCTGATATATATTACATATTCTATTAAGAATATTTCTGGAGAATTGGGTAGGCACGGTGCTTTGCAAAAAGACAACCATGTCTCGTAAATCGGTAAAAACTTAGTACGAGGTACGTACGTGTTCGGATAGTCCGACGACCGGATTTACTGTCAATATATCCAGGGATCTCTGGGTCGCTTCCCGAAGATTCACCTTTGACTTATGATTCGAACTAATTAATCTTGGATTAATTGCGGAGATATTTTATCTGGGATAAAATACTATTTGAAGAGAGAGAAACGATTAATTTGGAATTAATCGATAAAATAATATATTCGATATATTAAACGAAATTAGATTTTGACACGGAATTAAAATTAGATTTTAATTCGGGCTAACGAATTAATTTAGAGTTAATTCGCTAGCGACGTGAATAGTAATTTTACTTGGCATAATTATTTAATTAAATTTGATTTAATTACGTCGCATCGGAAAATTCGTTAATTCAGAATTAACGAACCCGAGCCTGAGATGTTTTGCGAGGCCACTTCGATTTCGAATCAAGTGCGGCCACAAGTCACATCGCTCGTCACATCGTATGTCATTCAAGTGATAGATGTCAACTCACTTTTTGGTGATTGACATGCAGTCACTATTCATGAAAGAGAAGTGGTTGTGAGGCTTTAATGCAAATTTTGTCTCCAAAATTTGGTTTGACTTTTTTAAAGAATATACCAAAAATTTGGTAAAGCATTTTTTCATTACTTGTTTTTAGAAAACAAATACCAAAACTTGAAAAACTCTATATCTCCCTTAAACAAAACCGTGAGCTCATTGGAGGAAAGAAAAATTGTTTTTCTTTCAATCTTGCTAGCAACATTCAAGAATCAATACAAGGTGATAGGGGAACCAACCTTGGAGCTTGGAATCACAAAGACAAAGCTTGGAGCTTGGATTTTCACCTTGGCCGAATTCAACAAAGAGATCTTGGAGTTCATTTTCTTCTCAACACATCTCAAATCCGTTCAATC
>SKCR01011728.1:0-53344 GCA_019454045.1 Zanthoxylum bungeanum
TCGCAAGGGAAGACCTCAAATCATTGGGTTCGGAATGGTCCCTTACTTATGCCACTTGTAATGAAAGAATTTATGTAATAATTTAATCAGGCTTAAGTAACACGTATTTCTAAGAGTATCATGCTTCTAAATTCACATGTACAAAATAAAACTTACACCTAATTTACATATATTTCACATCTAAGATTGCATACTTGAAAGTACATCAAAGTAGCGACGAACATACAACTTCATTGGCATATTATATTCAAAAACACACAAGCACCCATACTAACCACACAAGCACACATGTGACCACCTTCCCAAGTGGTACGTGGAATTGTATCCCAAGTACAAACCGTACTACCGTCCATTTGGAATCGGCTACGGAATTTATGTCTGGGTTTCCATCCGATATACCACAAGAAATAATACTCAAATGTTATCATGATATAGGTATATGAATTGTAATATGTTAAACAGAAGGTTCGCGTTCGTATAGCGTTCGAGAACGTGTTCGAACTAAACTAGACCCGATGCATGATAAGACTAAGAAAGTGCGTGCGGATTCGCGTAGCGTTCGAGAACGGGTTCGAACGGTAAACAGAAGGTTCGCGTTCGTATATCGTTCGAGAATGCGTTCGAACGGAACCAGACCTGATGCGTGATAAGACTAAGAAAGTGTGTGCGCGTTCGCGTAGCGTTCGAGAACGCGTTCGAACGGTAAACAGAAGGTTCGCGTTCGTGTAGCATTCGAGAACGCGTTCCAATGGAACCAGGCCTGATGCATGCAACACAAAGAATAAAGACAATAATGTCAAGCTCAGTATGTCCGATTGAACATATCTTGCATTCAACCGAACACACATCAATAGGCGCGGAAAAACATCATGGTAAATGGCTTTAACCCCTCCCCATAGGTGATCTTTCATTGCACTTACTAAGCCCATGCGCTCGATTGAATCATGCATACAAAGAATTAAAAACAATAATATCAAACTTAGTATGCCCGTTTGAACGTATCTTGCATTCAACCGAACAGACATCAACCGGCGCGGCAAAGCATCGTGGTAAAGGGTTTTAACCCTTCCAAATAGGGGACCTTTCATCGCACTTACTTAGCCCATGCGCTCGATTGAATCATGCATAAATAAGCAACATGCAGAATTCAAGTCACGAAAAATAAATAAACCAAAGCAACACAAAACAAAAGAGGGTACCGTTTACTCAAGCGGTACGTGGAGTTGTATCCCGAGTACAAATCATACTACCGTCCATTCGGAATCGGCTATGAAATTTATGTCCGGGTTTCCATCCGATATACCGCGAGAGTTGACATATCTCTCATTTTATTCCAAAGCCACAACATACAACATCTCATAATTCATGCATATTTATCTACTCTAGGGCCACAACATGCATTTCAACATGACAATCATGCAAGCAATACTCAATAAATAATACAAATAAAACGGAAAACGAGTGTGGAAAATACCCTCAGGTCTAACCTTTTTGCCAACTTTCAGGCTTGCGTTTCACGGACGTCGGAAGGGTACAGCTCCTCAACTTCTCCGGTTCACTAGTTTAGCGTCCTAGCTCACTGTTTTACTGTTTTGCTTGCTGTTCGGTCTCCGTTCTGTTGCTGTGTTCGGTCTCTGCTTTGCTGCTCACTGTTCAGGTCACTTGTTTTGACGTTTCAACGGACTGTTCCGAGTTTTTTTATAGGTTTTTATTGTAGTCTTGTGTGATTATTTTAAGGATTATGAATGTAGTTTTTTATGTTACTGTTTTGAGGATTTTTGAGACTATTTTAAGAGGATTTGGCAGCTGTTTTGGGGGTGTATTTTCGGTGATGTGTGGGGAGTTTATGGAGGTGGTTTTCAGTGATGGTTAGGGGCTGTTCGGGATGTATTTTGGTCAAGGCAATGAGGGTTCTTTGGTTTGTGATCTTCGGTTATTGAGAGTGAGGGAGAGTTGTGTCAATAAGCTTGGGTGTTTCTTGTGTGAATGAACTAGGAGAGGCTTTTCTTGTATGAATGAGCTAGGGGCCTCCATGTCTTGGTCAAGGCAATGAGGCTTTTCTTGGTTCACATTGTCTCACAAGGAAGGGATTTGATTTTGTGTTGAGCAAGGAAAGTCAAAGATTGAGGGGGGACAAACTTGGTTTAGATTAGGAAGTCAATATCTTTAATTTGTTATAATTGATTTTAATTAGGCATGTCATCTTTTAAATATAGTATGTGATTTGTTTAGTTAGGAAATTAATATATTTGATTTGTCTTAATTAGTATGTATGATTATATTATGTTTTATTTAATTGGTAAATGGTTTAAATATTTAATTTAATTCAAATACATTATTATATTTACCTTATATTTAATTTAATTTCCCATGTGTTTTAAATGTGTTTTATTAATTGGGATGTGTTTTATGGCCTTTGGGGGCTAATTGGGCTGGGGTGCGAGGCTAGCAGCAAAACCAAAATACCGACGCCGTTCAAACGCCCATTCGAACGCTACACGAACGTCCGTAATCTGCCTGACGTTCGAACGAAGTAACGAACGCAGCACTAACGAAGACAGTGAACTTGCGAAGTGAATCTGATGACGTACTTATTCTGAATTTCCCCTTCCGACCTCCGTTTCCCGCAATATCATTAGCTAAAAAGGTAGTGCCTCCAACTGAGACTCATCATCGGGTTTCACATGCGAAAATGACAATGCCTACAGTCGCCCCCACTTTGATGGGACTTGTGCAGTGTGTGACTTTGAACAATCCTATCAAAGTTATGCAATGCATTTTCACTTACCTGGCTCGGCTGCTTGCTTCGAGTGAGTTGGTGCTGCTGCAATGGACCTCGATCCTGGGACGCATCCCAATAACTGCAATTGACAACGGGGGCACCTCGACCCTGGGCACCTCGACCCAACACCGCTGACAGTAGGGACCTCGCCCTCGAACTGATGATGTAGTGGGCACCTCTTCCCTGGGTACCTCGAACCGGAACAACAACTGACAACGGGGGCACCTCGACCCTGGGCACCTCGACCCAACACCGCTGACCATAGGGACCTCGCCCTCGAACTGATGATGTGGGCCTCGGCCTTGGGCACCTCGGCCCGGAACTACAACTGACAACGGGGGCCTCGCACTCAAGCTGATATGGGCCTCGCCCCCAAGCCGACATGATATGGGCCTCGCCCCCAAGCTAAAATGATGTGGGGCCTCGCCCCCAAGCTAGCATGGGCCTCGCCCTAAGATTCATTCCTGGATTCATTCCAAAATTCCGACGGTGCGGGCTAGGATTCATTCCAAAAAAAAACTGATGATGTGGGCCTCGGCCTTAGGATTCATTCCTAGATTCCTTCCTGGATTCATTCCTAAACTCTGATGGTGTGGGCCCCGACCCTAGGATTCATTCCAAAATTCTGACAATGTGGGCCTCGGCCCTGGGATTCATTCCAAAACTCTACTGATGTGGGCCTCGGCCCTGGGATTCATTCCCGGATTCCTTCCAAAATTCTGCTGACGTGGGCTTCGACCCTGGGATCCATTCCCGGATTCATTCCTGGATTCATTCCAAAATTCTGAGGGATTCATTCTTTAGATTCGTTCCAAAATTCTGAGAGATTCGTTCCAAATTCTGAGAGATTCATTCCCCGGATTCACTCCAAATTCTGAGAGATTCATTCCCTGGATTCGTTCCAAATTCTGAGAGATTCATTCCAAATTCTGAGAGATTCATTCCCTGGATTCGTTCCTGAAACTGTACTGTTGCTGTTTCTGACTAGCTTGCCTTTGCTGCTTTCTCTCTTTCTTTCTTCGAAACCTGTTAATATAAAACAAAACAAACACAAAAATGATACAAAATGTGTTACGTGTATGCATGTATGCATGAGTTTCCTATCCCGTTGGGTTAGGTCTTCGGTCAATTCCATTAGTGACAGCCCGGTCTTCTCTTCTTTAGGCAAAGTACCGCTTCAATCTTTGTACAATAAATGGTTCTGTGAACTCATTTCCTTTCCAAGTCTAACAGTCTCACTGTCTTCATTTCCCAATTTCTGAATGGCCAACTTATCTTTTCTGCTTGCTTCTTCTGAGGATTCCCTACGTTCTGAGTATCATAGTACCAAGATTGAATGCTTTTGTCGCATGCACTCATGTTGCAAGTTGAGAAGTGGAGATTCAGGCAAGTAAGCGAAATGAACTTCCTTATTATTATTGAGAAAATGTTCAAACAAGCAAATAAAATCAATGTCCTTATTAAAAATGCAAGATAAACTTGAAGAAACAGCAGTGCCTTCTTCCTCAGCCTCTGGTTCTTCATTGTTATTATCCCTTATCCCCATGTGAGAAGCTTGGTGGTTGAGGGTTTGGAGGACAAAGGTTTCAAGCAAGCCAAAGTTGATCATGGTGGTGGGACGGAGTAGTAATTTGGTAGAGGATTCCTGTGTGTGCTGGGTTGCTCTCTTTCTGGGTCAGGTATTTTGTGGGTGTCAATCAGGTCTTGGATCTCATGCCTAAGGCGGGGGCAGTTGTCAGTTTCGTGACCCTTTTGCTGGTGAAAATAACAGAATAAGTTCAAGTCAAGGTAGTGCGGCACACGGGCTGGGGAGTGGTTTAGGTTCCAAGGGTTTCAGGAGTCCTTGCATCTTCAATTTCTCAAACACCTTTGATAGAGGTCTACCCAAGTTGGAGAAACGTCTGTTCCTGATAGCAATGACCTCAGCACTGGAAGACTTGGCTTCAGGATGTCCCCCAAAATTCCTTATATTCTGGCCATAAAACTTCCTGTTCTCGGCCTCCTCTTCTTCAATATCCATGACAGTTTCCCTCAACTGTCGAAAATCTGCAATAATTGAAGTCATCCTCCTTAACTTGCCATAGATCGAGGGCTTAGTGCCATTGATGATCATTTTAATCTGGTCCTTCTCAGAGGGCCTAGTCTGATTTTTTTCAGAAGCTGGCTTCTCCAGCGGTCTACATACTCCTTGAAGCTTTCTTCTGGCTTCTGCTTAGTGTTCTCCAAATCACGAAGTGACAAATCATTCTCTAAGTCTGTAACATACTGTTTCAGGAATACATCTTCCAATTCTCTCCAATCCTCATTAACCTTCCTTTCAAGGCTATGGTACCACACTACGGGTGCCCCCTCAAGTGACATCCCAAACATCTTCTGAGCTTGGCGCTGTGTTAGGCCCACTGAACTCATAACTGACACATATTGTCAGAGGTGGACCCTCGGATCCCCATTCCCGTTGAACTTGTCCATATACGGCATCTTTACTGAGCAGGCAATTGTTCCTCCAAAGCCATCGCCCCATAGTCTAGTAATTCTTCGTCCTTACCCTTCATCTTACGGGTAACTGACTCAACTTGATCCCGAAGCTTCTGAAATTCTGCCTGAGACCCAATCACTCTGCCTGTTGCATGCTCTGTCATGTCATCATCAAAAGTGGGGATATCATCCCCCAACCCATTCAAAGGCTCATCGCGCCTCACATTCTCAGAGTTTCCCCCAATACGGGGTACATCCATATTTGTCATGGTAGTAGTCAAGGCTTGCAACTGTTCAGTGACCTTGGCGAGACCGTTTTCCAACTGATCCATACGGGATACCTCAATATCTGATTCACTCATGTCTGTTCCCAGTATTTTGGTGAGTCTTCCCTTTTCCCTAACCCAACGGGAATCTATGATGGCTTTCAGAACACAAGGGTTAACATGATGTATGTATGCATGGGGTGCATGAGATGCATGTAACATATATAACATACTAAATCAACTAAAATTTTCAAACAAATCGGCCCGTTATCATTTTAGAAGCTTCTGGGCTAACTGTCATAGGAGTGAACTCGTCCCAGTTTAAATGGCCCAACAAGTTCACATCTCATGGCAAGGAGCCCAACTAAATCCAAATGGTAATGTTCCGAACACAAGCACAAAGTGGCCCATCAACACTTAGAAGCCTTTGGCCCAATCGTCATAAAATACGTTCTTGTCCCAGTTTAAATGGCCCAACAAGCCCATATCTCATGACAAATGGTCCAAATGGATCCAAACGACGATGTTCCCAAACACAAGCATAAAAGAGATAATGCAAACATAAAGCAATAACTTCTATGTAATGGCCCATCAACATTTCAGAATCTTTGGGCCCAATGGTCATAAGGTACGAACTCGCCCCAGTTTAAATAGCCCAGCAAGTCCGTATTTTGGCAGTGGTCCAACTGCATCCAAATGAGGATGGTCCACAAGCTCATACTCAAGGAATAATTGTTACTTTAACCATACAACCCCGGTCTATGGGTGGGTTCACAAGAGTGTAGACAAAGGCTCTCATCGGCGAAGGATGGCCCACAACTAGGTCTCCCCAATCAAGGGTTCGAGCGACCAAGTGAGCGCACCCTTTTTTATACACTAAGGTACGTGCCCATGAGCTATGGTGTGTGAAGGACTGTCAAATGGATTTCCCGTTGTAGATTCCCCAGAGGGAAGGTGGAGCGAGGCTCACTTAAATACCCAAGCCTCTTAGGCTCTTATCGCTGTTGTCAGGAATAAACAACGAGTCCTCCAAATTAGTCTATCACAATAGGCTACGAGTAGATGGCTATCTAGGTGCCTTCACAACTTTTCCTTCTAGAAAGGTAGTGAATGAAGGAAGACACCAAACCATTACCTAGCCTTAAAATGTCTTTGAT
The DNA here is from genome assembly GCA_019454045.1 of Zanthoxylum bungeanum. Taxonomy (NCBI): domain Eukaryota; kingdom Viridiplantae; phylum Streptophyta; class Magnoliopsida; order Sapindales; family Rutaceae; genus Zanthoxylum; species Zanthoxylum bungeanum. Next base: position 6,681 of record SKCR01011728.1, read on the forward strand.
TAAACCCCCATTTTATCCACTATAGACTCGGTCAATTAAAACATAAATCCAAACATTACGAAAGACAATATTTCGGGGCCGATTCTCTATCCCCAGTGGAGTCGCCAGACTGTGGGGACACAGAAACTAGGCGACGCATGATGTCCCAGGCTCGCGGCCCGGTTGGGAGTACGGAGTAGCCACGGGGGACTAAACCGGAGAACAATGGAGTCGCCACCCGGTGTGAACCGAGAAAATGAGATCTAAGGCCGCACTCACCCCTCGCAAGGGAAGACCTCAAACCGTTGGGTTTGGAATGGTCCCTTACTTATGCCACTTGTAATGAAAGGATTTATGTAATAATTTAATCAGGCTTAAGTAACATTTATTTCCAAGAGTATCATGCTTCTAAATTCACATGTACAAAATAAAACTTACACCTAAATTTACATATATTTCACATCTAAGATTGCATGCTTGAAAGTACATCAAAGTAGCGACGAACATACAACTTCATTGGCATATTATATTCAAGAAAACACAAGCACCCATTCTAACCACACAAGCACACATGTGAGCACATTCCCAAGTGGTACGTGGAATTGTATCCCAAGTACATATCGTACTACCGTCCATTCGGAATCGGCTACGGAATTTATGTCTGGGTTTCCATCCGATATACCACAAGAAATAATACTCAAATGTTATCATGACATAGGTATATGAATTGTAATATGTTAAACACATTGTACTCATACATGTGGGGAATACAGATGAATGACACCAACACAATCTTACGTAATACAGAGGGGCAATCAGGTTCATCATACGTAGGGATAACTACTAGCAAAACTATGCATGAAATCTTCTGAAAAGAGACTCAGTTCAGTGGGTGCGCGTTCACATAGCGTTCGAAAATGCGTTCGAAAGGTAAACAGAAGGTTCGCGTTCGTATAACATTCGAGAACGCATTCGAACAGAACCAGACCTGATGCTTGATAAGACTAAGAAAGTGCGTTCGTGTTCGTGTAGCGTTCGAGAACGCGTTCGAATGGTAAACAGAAGGTTCGCGTTCGTATAGCGTTCGAGAACGCATTCGAACGGAACCAGACCTGATGCGTGATAAGACTAAGAAAGTGCGTGCGCGTTCGCGTAGCGTTCGAGAATGCGTTCGAATAGTAAACAGATGGTTCGCGTTCGTGTAGCGTTCGAGAACGCATTCTAACGGAACCATGCCTGATGCATGCAACACAAAAAATAAAGACAATAATGTCAAGCTCAGTATGTCCGATTGAACATATCTTGCATTCAACCGAACACAAATCAACCGGCGCGGCAAAGCATCATGGTAAAGGGCTTTAACCCCTCCCCATAGGGGATCTTTCATTGCACTTACTAAGCCCATGCGCTCGATTGAATCATGCATACAAAGAATTAAAATTAATAATATCAAACTTAATTTGCCCGATTGAACGTATCTTGCATTCAACCGAACATACATCAACTGGTGCGGCAAAGCATCGTGGTAAAGGGTTTTAACCCCTCCAAATAGGGGACCTTTCATCGCACATACTAAGCCCATGCGCTCGATTGAATCATGCATAAATAAGCAACATGCAGAATTCAAGTCACGAAAAATAAATAAACCAAAGCAACACAAAACAAAAGAGGGTGTCGTTTACTCAAGCGGTACGTGGAGTTGTATCCCGAGTACAGATCATACTACCGTCCATTCGGAATCGGCTATGAAATTTATGTCCGGGTTTCCATCCGATATACCGCGAGAGTTGACACATCTCTCATTTTATTCCAAAGCCACAACATACAATATCTCATAATTCATGCATATTTATCTACTCAAGGGCCACAACATGCATTTCAACATGACAATCATGCAAGCAATACTCAATAAATAATACAAATAAAAAGGAAAATGAGTGTGGAAAATACCCTCAGGTCTAACCTTTTTGCCAACTTTCAGGCTTACGTTTCACGGACGTCGGAAGGGTACAGCTCCTCAACTTCTCCGGTTTACTGGTTTAGCGTCCTAGCTCACTGTTTTGCTGTTTTGCTTGCTGTTCGGTCTCCGTTCTACTGTTGTTCTGTCTCTGCTTTACTGCTCACTGTTCAGGTCACTTGTTTTTTGACGTTTCAACGGACTGTTCCAAGTTTTTTTGTGGGTTTTTAGTGTAGTCTTGTGTGATTATTTTAAGGATTATGAATGCAGTTTTTTATGTTACTGTTTTGAGGATTTTAGGGACTGTTTTAAGAGGATTTGGCTGCTGTTTTGGGGTGTATTTTCGGTGATGTGTGGGGAGTTTATGGAGGTGGTTTTCAGTGATGGTTAAGGGCTGTTCGGGATGTATTTTGGTCAAGGCAATGAGGGTTCTTTGGTTTGTGATCTTCGGTTATTGAGAGTGAGGGAGGGTTGTGTCAATAAGCTTGGGTGTTTCTTGTGTGAATGAACTAGGAGAGGCTTTTCTTGTATGAATGAGCTAGGGGCATCCATGTCTTGGTTAAGGGTTGTTTATATAAAGAATGGCTAGGGCTTCACCTTGCCTCACAAGGAAGGGATTTGATTTTGTGTTGAGCAAGGAAAGTCAAAGATTGAGGTGGGACAAACTTGGTTTAGATTAGGAAGTCAATATCTTTAATTTGTTATAATGGATTTTAATTAGGCATGGCATCTTTTAAATTTAGTATGTGATTTGTTTAGTTAGGAAGTTAATATATTTGATTTTTCTTAATTAGGTATGATTATATTATGTTTTATTTAATTGGTAAATGGTTTAAATATTTTATTTAATTCAAACACATTATTAATATTTACCTTAATATTTAATTTAATATTTAATTTATTTTTCCATGTGTTTTAAATGTGTTTTATTAATTGGGATGTTTTTATAGGCTTTGGGGGGCTAATTGGGCTGGGGTGCGAGGCTAGCAGCAAAACTAGAAATACCGACACCGTTCGAACGCCCATTCGAACGCTACACGAACGTCCGCAATCTGCCTGACGTTCGAACGAAGTAACGAACGCAGCACTAATGAAGACAGTAAACTTGCGAAGTGAATCTGATGGCGTACTTATTCTGAATTCCCCTTTCGACATCCGTTTCCCGCAATATCCTTAGCTAAAAAGGTAGTGCCTCCAACTGAGACTCATCATCGGGTTTCACACGCGAAAATGCAATGCCTACAATTAGATTGTCTAATAATATGCTCACATTAGATTTATATATTATTATTAATGAGATTAATAATATTTATTGTCACAAATGAAAATTATGTTAAATTAGTTTAACTTAATGTTTTCTAGAATTGTTGGATTATAAGATAATCAAGTCTTGATTATGAGATAATACAGTTAGTAATAATTATGAGATAATTACTACAACATAATTGAAGATAATTTAATCATTATTGAGATAGTGATTATTTTTAACCTTGGAGACAAAGCCATCTAGCTTGCCATGCTCTCCAATTTATTATGTCTATTAGGTGGTTGTATACACCTAATAGTTTTGTCATTAGCTAATCCATTCTTATGCTTTGGTATGGCCTCCACATTTATGCGTTTGCCATTGAAAGAAAGCATTAGATGCTTAATAATAAAGTCTTTTTCTTTAGCTTATCATTTCTTTTGCTTTGATATGGCATTCACAGTTTTGTGTTGGCCATTGCAAGAAAGCATTAGATGCTTAATGACAAGGTTAGTTGGCTTGTATAAGAGAATATAATCTCTACCATTTCTCTCACTTGTAAGGTTACCATTTTTGCATTCATTCACACAAGTGCATTTGAGAGAAAAGAGAGAGAGTTCAAACATTCACAAGTCTTGTGAGAGTGTTTGAAATTTTAAAAAGCCAAACACCATTGTGACATCTTAATTCTATAAATTTTTTAGAGTTTTGTTCTTTGTGAGTGAAGCCCACACTTTGGTTTGTTGGTTTCGAGTCATAGTTCGGAAGATCGAGTGGTTGATCCAAGCGTTGGACATCAAAGGATTGATTTCGGCTACAACAATAAAATGAGAAGGCAAAGAAAATTTTCAAGATCCATACCGAAGTCGATGCCACCACAAGCAACTTCCACCGCGCTAAGGATTGTTGTATCCTACATTTGGCATCGAGAGCTTAAGGTTGAAAAGTTTTCTTAACCCTTCTCATTTTAGTTTTAATAATTTCTACGAGATATAGATTATTAAAATGCATGTTGTGATGAGTAGGAGAATTAGATTCATGAGATAATTGGTTTTAATGTTCATGTGATGAATGTTTACTTTTGATTCCTTTGATGAATGTATTGCGTTGATTGTTATTTTTTCCAGCTCTTGTTTTTAGCATTGGAAATGTAAGACCACAAGGTCATATTCTTTCAAGTGTTGTAAGTTTATTTCCTTTGTAATAAGTCCATTAAATAACCCTATTTGTAACTTGGAGGAGACGATGCCGCGAAGGACTTTTATTGGGGAAATTCAACGGAGAACTCAACAACACTCCATGGAATAAGATTTGAAGACCAATGGATGCCTTGGATTTATTGCACTAATTAAATTAGTATAGAAAAATAAGAGTCTGGTAAACATAATTTGAAATGTGTATGTTTTTGTAATTTCTAGCCTTGGTGGGGGTGGGTTGTGTCGCGACGCAACCCTTAGCGCGTCACGACGTGCTATGTTTGTGAGAACTGAGGCTACTGCCTCATTTGCATCCCGACGCAGGTAACCTTGCGTCACGATGCGACACAGAGCTGGTACTTTTCCAGTTTCTGGTCTTTTAGGCGTCGCGACGCCCACCAGTTCTCGTCGCTACGCCAGACCTGGGTTAATATGTATATTTGAAATTGTTTATTAACATGTCATATAGCCTAGGGTGCATACTCTTGCACTTTTACATGCCATAACATGTAGATATGCATGATATTCTGGTCATAAAATATTATTTTATGTAATTTAAAAGTTAAATAAGAATATGAGATGCATGTAAACGGATTAATAAGATTAATTGGTTTAAAGGCTTAAAAATTGCGAATTCAAGTTTTATAAACAAATGGACCTTATGAGTATATTATTTTCCTTGGAATATCGGATGGAAACGCGGACGTAAATTCCGTAGCGGGTTCCGAATGGACGGTAATATGGTTTGCACTCGGGATACAATATTATGTACTTTTGGAATAAATAATGTGCTTTTATTGATTAAATGGTTTAATGACATTTGGTCCGTTCGTTGAATTCTAACTTTTAAAACCTATTAGAGGAATAATAATTTAAGAGTTAAATTGATTAGATCACTAAAGCAACTTGATTAAATTAGTTTAATTAAGTTAATTGGTTAGTAGAGACTAATTAGGATTAGTGAATAAAATTTTAAGAGTTAAAATTGGTTAGATCACTAAATCATCAACTAGTATTAATAAGGTTATGACTTTCGCTGAGCATAATCTAAGATTTATAAGATACTAGTAGGATAAAAACCTTACACTTCAAAATAGTGAGTGGGAGAGGGGTATATCAAAATATATCCCACGATCTCCATTGTTATCCAGAAACGTGAGATTCAATAGGCACCTCGAGACGGCTTTGCTTTCGTCTCATACGGATGGTGTCCTTTTTGGGTCAATATCAAGTTGGATTCTAACAGGATAGAGACTCTAGATGTTTTTGGTGATTTGACCTACCCTACGGCGAAACTTCATTAGTTAAGTCCAAGGGTTCCGAAATAATGGGTCGCACTCACAAATGAATGATTAAGTTGTTAATCAAAGCTTCATTGATCAAAATAACGGTAGTTGATTAATATAGGAATAATAGTTATTTCAGATATATTAATCAATTGAGAATGTCGTAGTCTATCATACGAATTGACTTACCACCTACCCTCGGCAGCACTTATTTGTGGGATTATAGATAACTGTGGCATAGTAATTCTTTTAGGTTTCTAATTCATTATACATTGACCATGCATCATGTTTAATTTTATGCCTAAATGTTTGACAATTTTAATATTCGACGAATGAATATTGAAAGCGCGTTTATTATTTTTCAGCCATGGCATCTGTAATTTTCTTAATTCTCAAAAAACAAGAAAAATTAACCGGGGATAATTATGTTAAATGGAAAAGTGACATGAGTGCTATTTTGGTATGCGAATACCTTAAATTTTTCCTAATGGATGAATGTCCTTCTGAGCCAGCAACAAATGCTGGCAGAGCTGCATGTAATGCCTATAATAATTGGATTAAAGCTGATGAGAAAGCCCATAGCTATTTGATAGCATCCATGTATGAGGTTCTTACTGCACAACATAAGCCTATGGCGACATCATCAATGATTATGCAGTCATTAAAGAACATGTTTGGGCAACCTTCAGACCGACAACAATATGAGGCAATATTCTATGTATTGACCGTTAGAGTTAAGGAAGGCACATCAGTCCGAGACCATGTGTTAAGGATGATGTGTCATCTTAATATGGCTGAAACCCATGGTGCACGTATCAATGTGCAAAGCCAGGTGACAATGATCATGGAAACCCTTCCGCAGAGTTTCCTGCAGTTTAAAAGCAATTATTCTATGAATAAGTTGACTTTTACACTGATTGAACTGCTAAAATAGTTCAACAATTATGAGTTCGTTATGAATGTTCCTCGTAGGTCCAATGCCGAGGTAAATGTTACCGAATCTTCTAAATCTGCAAAGAAGAAGAAGAAATGCAATTGGAAGGCAAAGGCAAAACCAATGAAAAGGAAGAACAACAAAAGCTCTAAAGGAACCGATGCCAAAGGAAAATGTTTCCATTGTGAACAACAAGGGAATTGGAAAAGGAATTTTCTGAAATACCTTGCTTAGCGTAAAGAGAAGAAAAATACAGGTAAATACGACTTACTTGTCATTGAGTCTTGTTTGGTGGAGGATGATAAATCCATATGGATTGTTGATTATGGTGCCACTAACCATGTTGGTTGTTCTTTGCAGCTACTTGACTCATGGAGGGACCTTGCTGAAGGTAGCTTTCCATGAGAGTTGGGATAGAGGATGCTGTTTCAGCAAACCAGTGGGAGTTTCAAATTTAAATTTTAATAAGAGTTATTTATGTTTGAATGGTGTGCTATATATTCCTGGTTTTTGCAGGAATTTGATTTATGTAACAAAACTTATGGAATATGGTTTTTCTATTTCATTTAATAATAAGTCAGTTATTATTAGTAGAAATGGATTAAATATTTGCACAAGAAACTCTGAAAATAATCTATATGTATTAAGGTCGTTAATGCATGAATCATTACTTAATACATAATTATTTAGATTGAAAAATCTAAAACTAAATGGCAAATCTCATGATGATACCTATTTATGGCACCTTAGACTTCGTCACATTAACCTTGACCAGATAGATAGACTAATTAAGAATGAAGTTTTAAATAATTTAAGACTCGGTACTTTACCTATCTGTGAATCCTATCTAGAAGGCAAAATAACTAAAAGACCTTTTACTGGAAAATGGATAAGAGCCAAAGAAACGCTTGAGCTAATACATTCGAACGTTTGCGGACCGATGAATGTAAATTCTGAGGTGGTTATGAATACTTCGTCACTTACATTGACTATTATTCCAGATATGGGTATGTTTACCTAATGCAGCACAACTCAGATACATTTAAAAGTTCAAAGAGTATCGTGCGGAGGTTGAGAACCAGTTAGGTAAAAGCATCAAAATTCTACAATCAGATCGTCGAAGAGAATACCCTGATAGAGATTTCGAGGAATTCTTAATTGAGCATGGAATTGTTTCGCAGCTCACATCACCTGGAACACCACAACAAAATGGTGTTGCAGAAAGGAGAAATCGGACCCTACAAGACATGATGAGATCAATGTTTAGTTATAGCACTCTACCTAGATCATTCTGGGGGTATGCATTGCAAACTGCAATGTATATCTTAAATTTAATTCCTTCTAAGTTTTTTTCTAAGACTCTCTTAGAGTTGTGGAATGGTCGTAAAGCTAGTTTGTGATATTTACGCATATGGGGGTGTCCAGCACATGTGCTAAAGAACAAGACTACTAAGTAGGATCCACGTTCACATGTGTGCCTATTTGTAGGCTATCCTAAGGAAACTATGGGTGGAATCTTTTATAGTCCAGAAGATAATAAAGTATTTGTGTCGAAAAATGCTACATTTCTTAAGGACGACTATATCAGAGAGTTCAAACCTCGAAGTAAAGTGTTACTTGAGAAGTTACTTATTGGTACGACTAGTACACCATTGTCAAATATTGACAAAGACATAACACCTTCTACATCTGAAAGTCAGATGCAAGTTTCTTAGGATACCATACCACATAGACGTAGTGAGAGGGTTGCGAGACAACCTGAACGCTATCTAGGAAATGGAGAGGTGCAAGTTGTTGCATCTTGTGATGGTATAGATGATTCATTGACCTATCGTAGTTGTAGGCACTGCATTTTTACATATATGTCCCTATGATGAGTCTCATTTGGAGGCACTACCTTTTAAGTCACGGGAGTCGCGGGAAACGAACGTCGGAAGGGGAAATTCAGAATAAGCATGTCATCAGATTCATTTCACAAGTTCACTATTTTTCGTTCGTGCTGCGTTCGTTACCACGTTCGAACGTCAAACAGATTGCGGGCATTTGTGTAGCGTTCGAACGACGTCGGTATTTCTGGTTTTGCTGCTAGCCTCACACCCAAGCCCAATTAGCCCACCAAAGCCCATAAAACACATCCCAATTAATTAAAAACATATTTAACACATGGTGAAATTAAAGCAAATCTAAAAATCACATACCAAATATAAAATAAATCACATCCCAATTTAGCCAAATCTTGTCTCCAATGAATCTTAGGCTTTCCTTGCATGACACCAAATCATATCTCACCTTTATTGCATGATCTCTCATTCCTTCTCCAACAAGATTTAACCCTAGCCTTTGCCTATAAAAAGAAGCCTCCACCACACATCCTATAGGCTAGGACATTCATACAAACCTCAAAAATTATGCAAGGCATGAACACCCTAGCTCAATCACACAAGAAACCCACATAAACCACCCAAAATAGTAACCCCATACAGCCCTTAACATCACCAAAACAACAACCCTTAACATCCCCAAAACAGCTGCCTAAATACCCCAAAACAGTGGCCTAAAATACCCCAAAACAGTGACCTAAAATACCTGAAATAGTGACCAGAAAGCGTCACCGAAAGAGCAGCGAAATACAGTAAAAACAACAGCAAAACGAGGAGAATGATGACTCAAAACAGTGAGACAACGAACGAGAGCAGTGAACCAGTGAACCGGAGGAGTTGCGGAGCGTTAGTCCTTCCGACGATCGTGTACCGTACATCCGAGAGGTGATTTAAAAGGTTAGACCTGATGGCACTTTTTCTATTTATTGTCATTCGTTTTTTTAATTTTTTTATTCGCATGAGAGTCGTTGCATAATGTGTGTTGTGGCCCTTGAATGAATGAAAATGTGTTGCCTCTTGTGGTATATAGGATGGAAACCCGGACATAAATTTCATAGCCGATTCCGAATGGACGGTAGTATGATATGTACTCGGGATACAACTCCACGTACCACTTGAGTATACGACATATATTTTATTTCACGTTATCTTGATTTTTTTATTGTTGTTATTTATTTTCTGCATGTTGTTTGTTTGAGTAATGATGAGGTCAAGCGCATGGGCTTAGTAAGTGCGATTAAAGGTCCTCTATTTCGAGGGGTTAAAATCCTTTACCACGCTGCTTCGCCGCGCCGGACGATGTATATTCGGTTGAATGTGAGATGTGTTCAATCGAGTATACAAAGTCTGATATTGTTGTTTCTTTTATTTTATGCATTGTATTATTAGCGTATGGGCTTAGTAAGTGCGATTAAAGGTCCTCTATTTCGAGGGGTTAAAATCCTTTACCATGATGCTCTACTGCGCCGGATGATGTATATTCGGTTGAATGTGAGATGTGTTCAATCGGGTATACGAAGTCCGATATTGTTGGTCTTTATTTCTTATATGCATTATGTTATTAGCGCATGGGCTTAGTAAGTCGGATTAAAGGTCCTCTATTTCGAGGGGTTAAAATCCTTTACCACGATGCTTTGCCGCGCCTTTTAGCCCGTTATTATTTATTAGGTGTCATATATTCATCCGTTCATGTATGTGTCATGTTGTTTACTGCATTTTGGAGGACACTGTTGTAACCTCGTTCGAACACGTTTCAGAATGCAGCACGAACGCATGTTTTCTGTCTGGTCCCATTCGAACGCGTTATCAAATGTTATACGAATGCGAACCTTCTGTTTACCATTCGAACGCATTTACGAATGCTACTTGAACGCACATGCATTTGTTTCATCAGGTCTGGTCTCGTTCAAACGCCTTATCAAACGCCACACGAACGAGAACCTTCTGTTTACCATTCGAACGCGTTTTCAAATGCTACACGAACTCGCATACACTGAACTGAGTCATTTTCATCACATGTCATGCATAATTGTTTCTTAGGTGATTTCTCTTGTATCATGTAGCCAATCATACCATTTGTATCTCTGCATTTGTCTATTTGATGTGTTCATGAGATGGTATTCAAGCATGATTAGGTCGTTAGTATGTTACTTGGTTCTTAAGCAGGATTTAGCCTATTTAGTTGTTCATTTTCAAGCATGATTCGTCATTTATTTTTCGTTTGGAATTTGCATTATGTTTAGGTTGTTCTTCGTTTTTCGCATTATATGATCGAATTTAATGTGCTTATGACATTGTATGCTAGTCGTATTTATCATTATGTATGCAAATTGGGACATAGATTAAATGCAAGTAGGTTGTATGCAAATCCAGACATAGGTAATATGCAAACTAAGAAATGAGCCTTGTACTTATGCATGCGAACTTAAGAGTAAATTATCCTTGGAAATAAATATTGCTTAGGCTTGGTTTAATTATTGCACAAATCATTTTATTACAAGTGGCATAAGTAAGGGACCATTCCGAACCCAATGGTTTGAGGTCTTCCCTTGCGAGGGGTGAGTACGGCCTTAAATCTGTGTCTCGGTTCACACAGGGTGGCGACTCCATTATTCTCTAGTTTAGTCCCCCGCGGGCTACTCCGTACTCCCAACCGGGCCGCGAGCCCGGAACAGCATGCGTCGCCCAGTTTCTGTGTTCCCATAGTCTGGCGACTCCACTGGGGATAGAGAATCGGCCCCGAATGATGTCTTGTAATATTATGATTTGTGCTTTAATTAACCGTGTCTACTTTGGGATAAAAGGGGTTTAATCAAAGGCACTTTTAATGCTGGGTAATGGTTTGGTGTCTTCCTTCATTCACTACATTTCTATAAGGAAAAGCTATGATGGCACATAGATAATCATTTACTCGTAGCCTATTGTGATGGACTATTTTGGAGGACTCGTTTTTTATTCCTGTCACCAAGCGATAAGAGCCTAAAAGGCTAGGGTACTTATGAGAGCCTCACTTCACCCTCCCTCTGGGGAATCTACAACGAGAAAACCATCTGACAGTCAGTCACACACCATAACTCGTTGGCACGTACTGTAAGGTATAAAAAAGGTGAGCTCACTTGGTCGCTCGAACCCTTGAGTGAGGAGACCTAGTTGTGGGCAATCCTTCGCCAGCGAGAGTCTTTGTCTACACTCCCGCAAACCCACACATAGACCGGGGTTGTATGGCCTATAGCAACTATTTCCTTTTGCTTGTGGACCGTCCTCATTTGGATGCAGTTGGACTTCTTATCAGAAATGTGAACTTGTTGGGCCACTTAAACTGGGGCGACTTCGTGTCCTATGACGATTGGGCCAAAAGCTTCTGAAATGTTGATAGGCCACTCTGTAGAAATTATTTCTATATGCTGGTGTTTGGGAACATTGTCGTTTGGATCCATTCGGACCTTTTGTCATGAGATATGGGCTTGTTGGGCCATTTAAACTAGGACAGGAACGTATCTTATGATGATTGGGCCAAAGCTTCTAAAACGCCAATGGGCCATTATATGTTTGTGTTTAGGAACATTATCATTTGGATACGGTTGGACTTCTTGCCATGAGATGTGAACTTGTTGGGCCATTTAAACTGGGACGAGTTCACTCCTATGATAGTTAGCCCAAAAGCTTCTAAAATGTTGATGGGCCGATTTGTGTGAAAATTTTAATGAGTTGATATATTCCTTATATCACACGCATCTCATGCACCTCATGCATACATGCATCATGCTAACCCTTGTGTTCTGAAAGCCATCATAGATTCCCGTTGGGTTAGGAAAGAGAGAAGACTCACCAGAGGCCAATAACAAATATTAGTGGATCAGAAAATGATATATCTCGCATAGATCAGCTGCAATGGTTTCACCAAGATTACCAAACAGTTGCAAGCCTTGACTACTGCCATGGCAAATATGGCTGTACCCCGTGCTGGGGGGAACTCTGAGAATGTAAGACGTGAGGAGCCTCCGAATAGATTGGGGGATGACATCCCCGCTTTTGATGATGATATGGCCGAATATGCTGCGGAGAGAATAGTAGGGTCTCAGGCCGAGATACAGAAACTCCGTGATAAGGTAGAGTTAGTTACCCGTAAGATGAAGGGTAAGGACAGAGACTTACTTGACTATGAGGCGATGACTTTTGAGGAACAGCTGCCGGCTCAGTTTAAAATGCCCGACATGGCCAAGTTTAATGGGAATGGAGACCCAATGGTCCATCTGCGGTAATATGTCTCGGTCATGAGTTCAGTGGGCCTATCACAGCGCTATGTCCAAAAGATGTTTGGGATGTCACTCGAGGGGGCACCAGTGGTTTGGTATCACAGCCTTGAGAAGAAGGTTAAGGAATATTGTAGGGAACTAGATGATGCCTTTCTGAAGCAGTATGTTACAGACTTAAAGATCGACATGTCACTCCGTGATTTGGAGAACAGTAAGCAGAAGCCAGAGGAAAGCTTCAATGAGTATGTGGACGGCTGGAGAAGCCAGCTACTAAAGATGCAGACAAGGCCCTCGGAGAAGGACCAAATAAAGATGATTATTAATGGTACTAAGCCCACCATCTATAGCAAGCTGAGGAGGATGACTTCCATGATTGCGGATTTCCGACAACTGAGGGAAACTGTCATAGACATTGAAGAAGAGGAAGCCGAGAACTGGAAGTTTTATGGCTAGAATATGAGGAATTTTGCGGGGCAATCTGAGACCAAGCCCGCTACTGCCGAGGTTGCTGCCATCAAAAATCGGCGTTTCTCCAACCTGGGTAGACCCTTGTCCAAAGTGCTTGAGAAGCTGACCAGGCAAAGACTCTTAAAATCCTTGGAGCCTAAACCACTCCCAAATCCTCCCCCACCAAGCCTCAATATGAACCGCTACTGCCACTTCCACCAACAACCTGGCCATGACACCGATAGTTGTACCTGTCTCCGCCATGAGATCCAAGACTTAATTAACTCCCATAAGATCTCTGACCCTGAAAGAGAACAGCCAAACACAAGCACCAATCCTCTACCAAATTACCACTAAGTTCCCCCACCCGCCTACATGATCAACTCTGGCTTGCCCGAAACCTTCGTCCTCCAAGCTCTCAACCACCAAGCTTCTTACATGGGAATAGGAGATGACAACGGTGAAGAACCATTGGCCGAGGAAGAAGGCATTGTTTTTTGTCCTAGTTCATTTGATCTTGCATTTTTAAGACATTGATTTTGTTTACTTGTTCGAACCTTTGCTCAACGATAATAAAGAAGTTCATTTCGCTTACTTCTCAACCTGGAACATGAGTACATTTGACAAAAGCATTCAACCCTGGTACTATGATACTCAACGATGTTTAGAACACGGGGAATCCTCGAAAGAAACAAGCAGAAAAGATAAGATAGTCATGTAGAAATTGGAAATGGAGCAGTGAGATTGTCAGAATTGGAAGGGAATGAGTTCACCGAGCCGATCAATGTTGACAGATTGGAGCAGTATTTTTCCTGAGACCGAGTAGTCACCAAGAGAATTGGCAGAAGACCTAACCCAACGGGATAGAAAATTCATTCATGCATGCATACATGTAACATATTTTGCATCCTTTTTGTGTTTGTTTTGTTTTTCGTTCAAAGGTTTCCAAGAAGAAAAATAGAAAGCGGAAAAGACAAGCCAATTAGAAACAGTAACAGCAGCAGTATCAGTTTTCGGGGTCGAGGCCCAAGTCGGTATCAATATCAATTTTGGGTATGAGTCCTAGGGTCGAGGCCCACATCAGCATCAGTTTGAGGGATGAGTCCCATGGTCAAGGCCCACATCAGCATCAGTTTCAAGGATGAGTCTCAGGGCCGAGGCTTACATCATCATCAGTATCAGTTTCAGGGATGAGTCACAGGGCTGAGGCCTACATTATCATCAATATCAGTTTTGGGGATGTATCACATGGTCGTGACCCACATCATCAGCAGTTTTGGGGATGCGTCCCAGGGTCGTGACCCACATTATCAGCAGATCCAGTTTCGGGGATGAGTTCCAGGGTTGAGGCCGTCATCAGTATCAGTCTTGCCGGATATGGCATTCTGGGGGTGAGGCCCACATCATTATCAATATCTATCTAGGCCGGGTGTAGCACTATGGGGGTGAGGCGCACATCAGATCAGTTTCTGCTAGGTACGACACTCTAGGTATGGAGACATAAGAACACGTATGTGTCATGTTATTATTTATTAGGTGTCATCTATTCATCCGTTCATGTATGTGTCATGTTGTTTACTGCATTTTGGAGGTCACTGCTGTAACCCCGTTCGAACGCGTTTCAGAATGCCGCACGAACACATGTTTTCTGTCTGGTCCCGTTCGAACGCGTTATCAAACGCTATATGAACATTAACCTTCTGTTTATCGTTCAAACACGTTTACGAACGCTACTCGAACGCGCATGCATTTGTTTCATCAGGTCTGGTCCCGTTCGAACGCATTATCAAACGCCACACGAACGAGAACCTTCTGTTTATCCTTCGAACACATTTTCAAACGCTACACGAACGCGGATACACTGAACTGAGTCATTTTTATCACATGTCATGCATAATTGTTTCTTAGGTGATTTCTCTTGTATCATGTAGCCAATCATACCATTTGTATCTCTGCATTTGTCTATTTGATGTGTTCATGAGATGGTATTCAAGCATGATTAGGTCGTTAGTATGTTACTTGGTTCTTAAGCATGATTTAGCCTATTTAGTTGTTCATTTTCAAGCATGATTCGTCATTTATTTAGCGTTTGGAATTTGCATTATGTTTAGGTTTTTCTTTGTTTTCTGCATTATATGATCGAATGTAATGTGCTTATGACATTGTATGCTAGTCATATTTATCATTATGTATGCAAATTGGGACATAGACTAAATGCAAATAGGTTGTATACAAATCCAGACATAGGTAATATGCAAACTAAGATAT
This sequence comes from Zanthoxylum bungeanum, assembly GCA_019454045.1. NCBI lineage: Eukaryota > Viridiplantae > Streptophyta > Magnoliopsida > Sapindales > Rutaceae > Zanthoxylum > Zanthoxylum bungeanum. Next base: position 22,130 of record SKCR01011728.1, read on the forward strand.
GAGACTTGTACTTATGCATGCGTACTTAGGAGTAAATTATCCTTGGAAATAAATGTTGCTTAGGCTTGGTTGAATTATTGTACAAATCATTTTATTACAAGTGGCATAAGTAAGGGACCATTTTGAACCCAATGGTTTGAGGTCTTCCCTTGCGAGGGGTGAGTGCGGCCTTAAATCTTTCTCCTGGTTCACAACGGGTGGCGACTCCATTATTCTCCGGTTTAGTCCCCCGCGGGCTACTTCGTACTCCCAACCGGGCCGCGAGCCCAGAACAACATGCGTCGTCCAGTTTCTGTGTTCCCACAGTAGTGCAATGGAAGATACTGATAAAGAGGAATGGCTCAAAGCCATGAACCTCGAGATGGAGTCTATGTACTCTAACTCAGTATGGGAACTTACAGACCAATCTGATAGGGTAAAACCCATAGGTTGCAAGTGGATCTACAAGAGAAAAAAAGGAATAGATGAGAAAGTACAGACTTTCAAGGCTTGGCTAGTGGCAAAGGGTTATACCCAGAAAGATAGAGTTGACTATGAAGAAACTTTCTCGCTAGTAGCCATGCTTAAATCCATCAAGATTCTTCTTTCCATTGCCGCATATTATGGCTATAAGATTTGGAAAATGGACATCAAGACTGCATTCTTGAATGACAATCTTGATGAGTGTATCTATATGGTACAACCAGAGGGGTTCATTACCCAAGGTCAAGAGCAAAAAGTTTGTAAGTTGCAAAGGTCCATATATGGTCCATTCTTGAATGACATTCTTGGAACATAAGGTTTGATACTTGATGAGTGGTAATTATATCACTATTTTCCACTCATTTAACCTAATATTTTGTATAGTTTCTCGGGTTTTGTGAACGTTTTGATGTGTTTTGTGTTATTTTATAGATAAATAAAGTTGGGAAAGCATTAGAAGTAATTTGGGCCCAAAATAGAGAAAAAATGACAAAAGGGGCATTTTCGTAATTTTTAGCCTCGCGACGTCAAGACATGCAGCGTCGCGAAGCCTAACGTGCGCTGAGGGACACGTGTCAGAATCTGAGAAACTGGACTTGCACACGTGCGCCGGATCTTGTAACGTGCGCCGATCTTGCTAACGTGTCATCATCACAGAAGATCTGCTAAAATGTGTCGGTTGCCATGTGTCGAAATCTCATTGGACCAAAGCAAGCGTGTGCCACGTGTCGCCTTATCATTGGACCGAATCACCGGCGAATAACATGCTACCATGTGTCAAGCTCTCATTGGACCGATCTTTACCGCGTGCCACGTGTCAGATTCTCATTAGACCGAAACATCCACCAATCATCGTGTGCCATGTGTCGCCTTCCCATTGCACCACTTTCAGCGCATGCCACGTGTCATCACCGGATTGTGCCGATAGAATCCGCGTGGTCAAAAGCCGCGTTGATCGTAATGCGTTCTAGATTCGCGACGTGAAGCACTTCAGCGTCGCGACACCGGTTGATGAGTTTGCCTATAAATTGAGCTCTTCACCACTTCATTTGGTGTGCTTTCCTTGGGATTTTTTTCCTGATTTCATAGGAAGCATCTAGTTTTGTAATATTAAAACTATGTTTTTTTATTTTTAGTTTTTATTACAGCTTTTTATTTATTTACTTTATGTTTTGTAGTTAAATTTCTGCTGGGGTAAAAGGTGAAATATTTAATATAATTATCAAGGTAAATCTCACTTAATTATAATTTATAAATTATAATTTAACCGGATTAATTAATGTCAAACTTTATTACCGCCTATATGGTCGGTCTAAATATAAATTACTTTATCGCCTATATGGCTGGTCTTTATGTGACAGATAATTACCGCCTATATGGCTGGTGTAATTGGACTAAATGGATTACCGCCTATATGGCTGGTTTTAAATGTTTAACATTATTAATTCCTGAGAAAGCAGAATATAAAATAATTTATATATAATAATAAGTGAGATTCCTAGATAAGAAATATTAAATGTGGATCCTCTAACCCCAGCATTTTATTTTTATTCTGGGGAAGTGATGAAACACAATATCAACACTTAATAATTGATTTTCTTTTTATGGGTAATTCTTTAGTTTTTTTATTGAGTCTTAAGCTTAATGCTTCTTGTTGTCTGATCACCAATAATATTGATGTGGTAAACTTAAAATGAACTAGACATAGGGATTTTAGGTTTCAGCCTTAAATTCAATAGCCCACGATCTTCCTTTAGGATAGATAACCCTTTAATAGATTTCCTTACAAGATAGATATATACATGTCGGGCGGGGGTAGCCATAATTTGAACTTAATCTTAATGAATCCAGGTAATTTGGTTGACATAGACATATTATTCAATTGGGTTATACTGGGTATTTGCATCTGACCATCGACAGAAGCTTTTGCATATTTTCGTGATCCAGGTTAGCAAACTGATTTATTACACATAGATAAGAGAATCAATTCATCTTTATAATAATATTGTGTGGAGTCACGACCCTAGATCTTTGACTCTTTCCTTCTATTTTCCTTAGTATTTTCTTTTGGGTCTGTTTTTAAATTATTTTACAAAACCACATTCAACCAATCAAAAGTAATCAATTCTCATCTTCCTTTATTAGATACCTGTAAATAAATAGTATCAACAATTAATAACAACAGTAGGAATTAAGTCCTCGTGGGATCAATATTTTTATACTACTTGAACGATACGTGCGCTTGCGTTATACATATATATTTACGCTGGTCAATACTTCCATCAAGTCTCATAACTTTGAGCAGAACATCGATGAGCCTTGTGTCTACAAGCTCATCATTGATGGGAAAATGGTTTTCCTTGTGTTATATATTGATGATATTTTACTCATTGGGAATGATGTAAAAATATTATCGGACGTGAAAATCTGGCGAGCTAACCAATTCCAAATGAAATATTATCGGATCCAGATCATTCGAGATCGCAAGAAACTACTATTAGCAATGTCTCAAGCACCCTATATCGACAAGATTTTTATGTGATTTGGTATGCAGAATTACAAGACAGGTAATTTACCTTTCAGACATGGAATGAATTAGTATAAGGAAAAGTCTCCTAAGACACCTCAAGGAGTTGAGGAGATGAGGCATATACCATATGCTTCAGCAGTTGGAAGTCTTATGTATGCTATGTTATGCACGAGAACAGACATCTGTTTTACAGTGGGAGTAGTCAGTAGGTTTCAATCCAACCCATGATTATATAATTGGGTATCGATGAAACATATTCTCAAGTATCTTCAGAGAATGAGAAATTATATGCTTGTTTATACAAGTCAGAATAAGATTCTGAGAGGATATACTGACTATGATTTTCAGACGGATGTCGATTGTAGAAAATAAACATATGGATCAGTGTTCACCCTATGTGGTGGGCCTATAGTATGAATGAGCATAAAGCTGTCTTGTATTGCTGACTCCATCATGGAGGCTGAATATGTAGCAGCTTGTGAAGCAGCTAGGAAGCAGTCTGGCTCCGTAAGTTCTTGGTAGATCTGGAAGTTGTTCCAGATATGGATAAACCGCTCACACTTTATTGTGATAATAGTGGTGCAGTGGCGAACTCCAGAGAACCAAGAAGCCACAAGAAGGGTAAGCATATTGAGATGAAATATCACCTCATCAGGGACATAGTGCAGAGAGGAGATGTCGATGTCATGTAGATTCCATCCGTAGGCAACCTGGCTGATCTGTTTACAAAGACTTTATCGGCTAAAATGTTTGAAGGTCACCTAAAGGGTTTAGGATTACATGACATGTCCCATTTGCTCTAGCCCAAGTGGGAGATTGTTGGGATTTATGTCCTGGAGCTTCATATTGTGGGGGTTTTATGGCGAAAATCCGATAACGCAGCGGAAACGCGGAAAATCAAAATTTTCCAAATTCAAAATTTTTCTTGGATCAATTAAATAAGCTTATTTATTTAATTCACCAATTATCAAATTATGAAATTTTACACAAGAAATCAAATTTCTTGGTAATTGTCGAATTACCCCATAAGTTTGCAAATTGATAATTTTAGTCCTAAAATTATCAAATACAAGTTTGGATGATTTTAAATCATTTCTAAAATGATTTCCAACATGTCCAACAAATCTAAATCAGATTGCAACAAAATCCCTAAATTTCCTTAAATTGCCGAACAGCCCCAAACTTTTCAGTTTTTGCAATTTGGTCTTTTTATGTTCAAAACATGTCAAGATCAAATCCAATCAACCCAAAAATTAATATGCATCATATACACACCATAATACATCATATATGAAAAGCCCAAAATTTGGAAAGGGTTAAGAACCATAATTTTACAATTTCTTCAAATTGACAAATTTTACCAAATTAATTAAATCCAACACTTTAATTAAAACTTTACCACACCAAACAAATCTCACCATCATGAAACAACTCAAGAACAATTCTAGGTCATCAATGAGTGGCTTAGAAACTCTAGAATGGTAACTTGATTATCAAATAATCAAAAGTGAGCTTATGAAACCATTTCAAGCTTACTTTGAAACCATACATGCATACATCTTTCAAACAAGTTCATAACCATTTAAAACACAAACTAAAAGTGTATAGACAACATCCTAGCAGCACATGTTGAAGCTAAGCATGTTAGAAACATTTTCTATGTTGAAAGATTTAAAGATAAACTTACAAAATTAATTTATTTCCAAGCTTTCCTCTTTGATCTTCAACTTTTTCTCTCAACTATTTTGTGTTTATTTTTGTGTAACTTGTTAACCTAAACCTAATAAAATGAAACAAAACAATATATACTCTCACCAAATAGACTTGGCTGAATTTGTGAGCATATAAAATATCTAGATATTATTTTTGTTTCATTAAAGCTTACTTTATCAACTTGTTAATTTGATCATTACACATTTAATGAAATTCAACAAGTCAAATAAAGCAACTTAAAGCATCTCCAAAAAATATCAAAACTTAAGATATTTATATTTTAATTAATTTAATTATTTAACAATTAAATAATTAAATAATTATTTAAATACAAATATTTTAAATATATGTATTATATTTACTTTAAATATCCAAATACATATATATTTATGATATATGTCCAATATTGTAATTTGACATTTAATTATTCTGTATTTAATAAAATCTATCATTAAATACAAATACACAATAATTAGGAAATGACCATTAAGTCCCATCACATGTATTTTTCGTTTAACCTTTAAACGACTTATAAATAATCAGTATTATTCATAAAAGTTGCCCTAGTACTCTATGAGTATATTTCACTCGTGAGACTCTCTAGATTAAGGCATATCCGTCAAGAAATCCAGTTTCGTGTCTATAATTTACCCACCCATAAATTATGACGACCACGGATAAACTCGCTGAATCACACAGGTCGAGGTCGTGGCATATGTTTAATTCCTCCGTCACAGGTATTTGGATATATCCCATAGATATAGATGTAAATTTCAAATCTCTATAGGGACAATCCCGTCAACGTCTCTATTAGCAATCTCTAAAAGAACACTTAAACTCACTTCTAAAGTGTACCACGGGCCCATGGTTTTTATCTGATTGCTAATCATATATGGACTACCTATGCTCTGTACACAGAACTGACAGATCATATCTCGACACACACAGGACACCATTAGGATCTGTCCACACCCAACGAACAGGCGGAGGTCTGATCTGAATAGATTGGTGACGTGACTGTCATCTAAGTGTGGAAGATGTCTCATGTGCCACAGTGGTATCTCAAGTTGAAGAATCACAAATGCTACTTAACCCGAGAAGATTCTTATTGATGTTGGTGTACCATCTATTAAGAATATTCGGTGAGTCGATCATTGTTTATCCGCTATAAACACCTACATGTCTATATGAGTCTCCAAGACTCATGGTTCATTGAGAAACCATTGGAATAATATATTCCAGTATATGAGATGTATCGGTCTCAACAGGTTTACTTTACTGACCAAGTAGTGTAAACCTTGCCCAGGAACTGTCTGAGAATAATAACGTCATGATACAACTCAATGTCAGTTGCGACACTTTTGCAACTGTATCATGACTAGTCCTTCTAAGGTCTTACGTCTTTACCATATAAGAAGATATATTATATTATAGAAACTGCTCATTTTATTCATAATAAAACGTTTACAATAGTATTTACAAGGAAATACAACCGGGAATTGGCGTTCTGAGCACCAACCTCAACAAAATCTCCCACTTGCTCTAGTGCCAATATCGATTGTATCTAATACCTATCGACTCGACATATTTATCAAATAACTTCGGAGGTATGGCCTTCTTAAGCGGGTCTGCTATATTATCTTCACACAGTAACTTGCACACGACAATATCCCTCGCGACACAATCTATCGAATGATGTGGTACTTGTGTTCCACATGCTACGACTTTTGATGTGCCATTGGTTCCTTTGCTTGCGCAATGGCTCCAATATTATCACAGTACAACAGAATTGCATTCTCGATACTTGAGACCACTCCTAATTGTGTGATAAAGTTCCTAATCCATAAAGCTTCCTTTGCAGCTTCAGAAGCTGCAATGTATTCCACCTCTGTGGTGGAATCGGTTGTTGACCCCTGTTTGGATCTCTTCCAGCAAACTGCACCTCCATTAAGGGTAAAGATGAATCTAGATGTAGACTTTCTGTCATCGATATCCGATTGAAAGTCGGAATCCATATACCCATTAATTTATAGTTCACTTCCTCCATAAGTAATCAATTTATCCTGAGTACCTTTAACATACTTCCGGATATATTTAATGGCCATCCAATGGTCATATATGGATTGGACTAATATCTACTAGTTACGCTAACAGCGAAACTAATATCAGGTGTAGTACATAACATGGCATACATTATGCTTCCCAAACATAAAGCATAAGGTTAGTTAGACATTCTAACCTTCTCATCTTCTGTTTGTGGACTCATCTTTCTTGAAAGATGAATCCCATGTCTTAATGGTATATTTGTTATCTTAAAGTTACCAAAATTTTACCGTTCCAAGATCTTATCTATGTACGTTGATTGGGATAACCCAATCAGCTTCCTCTCTCTATCTCTATAGAGTTTTATGCCTAAGACATAAGAAGCTTCTCTCAGGTCATTCATGGAGAAATTCTTACAGAGGTAAGCTTTGACGCCTTGCATCATCCCTATATCATTCCCAATGATTAAGATGTCGTCAACATAGAGGACTAAAAATACCACCATGCTCCCACTGGCCTTATGATATACACAGGATTCTTTCGAATTCTTGAGAAAACCCGACAATCTAATAATCTCATCGAATGGAAGATTCCAACTTCGTGAAGCTTGTTTAAGTCCATAAATGGACTTCTTAAGCTTACATACCATACTCGAGTTCTCGCTGGATGCAAAACCTTCCGGCTATTCCATATAGATTTCTTCATCAAAAAATCCATTTGAAAAGTCGTTTTGAGATACATTTGCCAAATCTCATAGTCATAATACGCATCTATAGAAAGAAAAATCATAGTAGACTTAAGCATTGCTACTAGCAAAAAAGTTTCATCGTAGTCGACGACACTCAGTGAGTGTAACCTTTTGCTACCAGTAGGGCCTTATAGGTTTCAACCTTTCCATTAGGCCCGCGGTTCCTATTGTAAACCCATTTGTTAAGTTTCAATCAAGTCCCAATATCATAAATCATGCATAAAACGAGTTGAATACAACCAAGGAGTAAGGCGGAATTCATACTCACATTGATGGGTTTGATGCTAGGAAGAACAAGATGCGTTTTCTGCCTCCCTTCATAGCTCGGCAATGGCTTCTGTGACAGTGGACTGCACGGTTTTGGGGTGTCTTCCTCCTTGTTCATCGGCCATGGATGTCACCATTGAAGCTCCAAGCTTCAAGCTTTCCATGCTCACAAATTCGTTTCCCTATCACCATAATATAACCCATGTGTGTGCTAGCACTACTCTTCTTCATTTGCTTCTCAAAATTTCGGTCAAACCAGAAACTTTTTGTGAAGAAATCGGCTAGAAGCCGTGAGAGGGAGAAGAGAGAAAGATGAAGGGTTTTTGGCTCCAAAAGCCTAAAACCGTATATTGTGCATCAAGAGAGAGAGAAGACCGAATTTCATAGTGAGGAAAAAAGAAAAAATGTAATATATATTATTCATTTATTTTCCAAAAATAAATAAAATATATATACCAAACCTTTTCATATTCCAAAAAGTCAAAAGGCAAAAACAATCAATGCTTTTCACCTTTTACCCATCACTTTTACTATTCACATCAAGTCACTTTATCAAAGTAACAACATGTCATGTCACATCACTCAAAGTGACAAGTGATTTGATAATTGATGCGACCAGCGATTTGACGCTTGATGTGACTTGCGTACCGTGCTCGAATTCGAAATGCGAATGCGCTCGCAATCACTCTCGGGCTCGGGTTCGCTAATTCTAAATTAACAAATTTTCCGTCGCGTCGTAATTAAATGATTACGCCTAGCGAAATCACTATTTACGTCGCTAACAAATTAATTCTTAATTAATTCGTTCGCCCGAATTAAAATCTAATTTTAATTCCGCGTCGAAATCCAATTTCTTATAATATATCGAATATATTATTTTATCGATTAATTCCAAATTAATCGTTCTCTCTCTTTAATTAATATTTTATCCCAGATAAAATATCTCCGCAATTAATCCCAGATTAATTTTCTCTCTCTTCTAATTAATCCTAGATTAATTAAAGTGCGAGTTATACATCATCGGTGAATCTTCAGGAAGCGACCCATGAGATCTCCGGATATGTTGGCAGTAAATACGGTCGTCGGATTATCCAAACACGTAAGCACCTCGTACTACGTTTATACCGATTTACAAGACAAGGTTGGCTTCTAGCAAAGCGCCATGCCTACCCAATTCTCCAGAAATATTCTTACAGGAATATATAGATCTGTATCAAGCGTAGTATACCGTAGTATTGTGTATATCGGAAATATATCGGATAGTCACGTGCTAGGGCTGGGGTTGGATAAGTGTCTGCCCCGTCCGAAGCACATGTCGGATGTCTGGTAACTAGTCTCTATAATCAGATATACATGACCTTGTCATAATATCCCGATGGCCGGCCAGCACTTAAGAGCACTAATACCGTATCCTGCGTGACATCATCTCCACTATGACTGAAGTGATACTTCCGTCTCGACATCACACCCAATACACTACGACTCTCTGATAAACCCAGAAGCGGTGTACGCATAACCGGTTAAAGCCCTGTACCACCAAGACTAAAGTCTACCGATTATCGCAAGTATTAGCGATGCAAGTCTCAGGTTAAGACTATACACACCTACCTTGATTTCGGCCTCCCATAGACACATAGTCATAATACCAATGGGATTCCGAGGGGTCTATCCAGAGCGAAGCTGTTTCCCGTACCATCGGTGAAACACAACCTCCTATCGCACTTGCATAAGTATCCAATACTTAAATATATGAGAACTATGTCGTTGTGCCCTCACAACGCGCACAAGTGCAATACTAGCCTATTCCGCATTATCGATGTCCTGTCTCGATAATACTCCGGCTAGAGATATTTAATGATTAATCCTTCATGGACTGATACTGTCTCATATCATCTCAATCCAGGAACTAATCATATGGATCTCTCTTCATCTATACATCTATGGTGATCTAATCACAAATGATGAGAGTGCAATTTCCTTGTCACATTGTTAATTTGTACAACAACACCGTGATCTGTACAAATAGTGACGCTATGGGTCATATTATCCAACACCATTTACAACCGATAGGAACAATTCCTTCGGGAAGCGGAACCAAGTTCCAAACTTGATTCTCATGTATTGAGTCTAACTCGGATTTTATGGCACTTTTCCATTTCACAGAGTCGATGTCCAACATCGATTCTCTATAGGTAAAAGGATCAGTATATTCAACTAAGAGAACATCGAGACACTTTTGTTATATCAAATACAAGCGTTCATGAGGTCTAGATACCATTTACCACCTACGAAGTGTGTATGTTGAAGCTTCTTCATCTACTTGAACTTTAGGTTCCTCTGTTGTTTCATTGTTTTCAGGTTGGACTTCATCAAGTTCAACCTTTTTGATTATCACCTTCTGACAAAAATTCTACCTCTAGAAATTTTGCGAAGCTAGCTAAAAAACATTTCGTTGCTCGGTATCATTGAACATATATCCCTTCATATTCGAATGATATCCAAAAACCTAAACTTTTGCCCTCGAGGCAAAATCTTATCTTGTTGAGCCATCCTGACATAGTTAGGACAACCCTAAACCTTAATATAATTACGATTTGGTCTCCTACCGATCCATATCTCATAAGGAGTTGTAGGAACAGCTTTTTAAGGAATCTTATTCAAAAGATGTGCAGCTGTTAAAACAAATCTTATTCACTACTCATATATTCACCGCCTCGACCAGATTGAAGGCATTTAATATATTGACCAGTCTATTTTTCTACTTCATTTCGGAACTCTTTGAACTTTTCAAAGGTTTCCGATTTATGTCTCATCAAATAGACATAATCGTACCATGACAGATCATCAGTAAAGATAACGAATTATGAAAAACCACTGTGAGCAGTCTAACTTAGTGGACCACATACATCAGAATGTACAAGTTTCAGTAAGTTAGTGGCGTGGTATCCAAGACCAGAAAATGGGGCTTTGGTCATCTTACCCTAAATACTTGATTCATAAGTTGGATAGGGTTCAATGGTGAGATCTGGTATCGAACCATTCCTAACCAATTGGGTAAGGCGTTTAACGGCTATATGACCTGGCCTCATATGCCAGAGTTCAGTATTATTAACTACAGGTAAACTACGCTTATTAATCCTAGTATTCAAAATATCTTTCGTAGTATGCAATATGTAATGACCATACAAATTTGGACAACAAAGGATCTGAATATTAAATTTATCATATAAATACAAAGAACAGTTCTTAATATTAACAAGATAACCTTATGTATCTAATAAAAAAAAGATATAATATTTGCTACACTTCCTGGTACAACATAGCAATCATACAACAAAAGGCTCCCATTCGGCAAATGGATCTCGCACACTCCCACTGCAACTGCATCCAGAGAGTCTCCACTCCCAAAACTCAACTGAATCTCTCCAGGCTTCAGTTTCTTACTATCCTTCAGCACCTGCAACGAATTGCAAATGTGAACATGACAAACAGAATACAAAATCCAGCTGGATGTAACAGCTTCATAAGCCACAGAGATATCAATAACTGGAAAAATAAATGTACCTGATGTAGATGCTCTCTCCTTCCTTATCTAGGCAATGTAGTCAGGAAAGTTCATTTTCCAGTACCCGACTTTGCTGCAGTGATAGCATTTTTCTTCGGACGCCCTATTGGGCTTAACTATCTTTCCATACGGTGGAGGACCGAAATCATTCTTCTTCTTCACTTTCGTCTTCTTTCCCTTTGGCCAAGCCTGGGAAGAAGCAGAGAGTGAAGTAGGTTTCAGAGGGCGAGTCGGCACTCTCTTCCTTAGGTCTTTTTCCACCGTGATCAGCATCCTATGCAGTTCATAGTAGGAACAGATAATCTCATTCTTGTTGAAATACATCACGAATTGGCGATATGAAGCTGGGAGCGAACCAAGAATGACACTCATAACGAGAATGTCATTCAGACGAAGATTATATTGCCTAAGTTGTTCGATCAAATCGAACAAATCGATCAAGTGAAGAACATGCAAGCTCATAGCTTGCCCATCGTCTAGTCACGCATGGAACAGTTCCATCGCAACTTTTATTAACAATAATTGTTTTTTGGTTCATATACGATTCTCTTCTTAATCGCATCATCATACTATATGCATTTGTCATGCTATAATAATGTTTCTTGAGTCCCGGTGCTAGTGAACTTAAAATGTATGATTTAACTTTTAAATCATCATCTTTCCAAGTTTGTAACACTTGGAGTTCCTCCGGTGTTGCGTCCTCAAACACAGCAATGGGCATCGGACCCTCGAGTATATATCCCAACTTTTCATAATCAAGGACAATCCTTAATCCAAATCCTAATCGGCGAAGTTCTCAGTGCCTTTAAGTTTATTTGTATCCAACATACACGCAAACAAATTAGTAGATTGTGCCACCATTGCAAATCTATCATATAGATTATGAAAAATGGTTAGCAACTATGAGCAGTTTCATATAATATCAAAAGTATTAACTAGATCATGGATTTTTAATCTAAAAATGCATGTCTAGCTAAATCATGCAATACTGTAATCCCCAAACAGAATACAAAGATTTAACAATTAAATTAAATACAAATAGTGAAAGGTGGATCCCATGAATATATTTCAGCTCGCAACTTTGGCAAGTTCTCGCCTACTTATATTCATCAGGTAGACAACTCATTTTCAATCACTCATAGTGACTTCTAGGTTTCCGGTCCGGTCGGTCGTTTTTCGTTGTAACAGATTTGGCACGTGTACAAGGAGGCGTATAAGGGTTAAACTCGTCAATGATAAACTCAAGCTACTTGCGTAACCCTGACAACTTTGGCACGTTCAGGATTCCGCTTTCGCTTGAATTTATCTAGTATCAAATATACATCATGCATAAATAAATTTCTATCTGGTACACCCTCACAGCTTTGGCATGTTCTCGGATGTAGTCAAAGAAAAAAATCCATAAACCGTATTGATAAGACGGACCATGTAACATGCATCAAATACATAATTATCATAAAACCTTATTAATTAGGGATTTTCCAAAAAAGATGCATTTTACTTTATTTAAATAAATTAAATAAAATCATGCATGCATAAAGTAAAGATAAGAAGCATAAAGTACATTGATTGGGATAACCCAATCAGCTTCCTCTCTCTATCTCTATAGATTTTTATGAATAAAACATAAGAAGCTTCTCCCAGGTCCTTCATGTAGAAATTCTTACAGAGGTAAGCTTTGACGCCTTGCATCATCCCTATATCATTCCCAATGATTAAGATTTCGCAACATAGAGGACTAAAAATACTACCATGCTCCCAGTGGCCTTCTGATATACACAGGATTCTTCCGAATTCTTGAGAAAACCAGACAATCTAATAATCTCATCGAATCGAAGATTCCAACTTCGTGAAGCTTGTTTATGTCTATAAATGGACTTCTTAACATTACATACCATACCCGAGTTTTCGCTGGACGCAAACCCTTTCGGCTATTCCATATAGATTTCTTCATCAAGAAATCCATTTAGAAAATCCGTTTTGACATCCATTTGCCAAATCTCGTAGTCATGATACGCAGTTATAGAAAGAAAAATCCTAATAGACTTAAGCATTGCTACTGGCAAAAAAGTTTATCGTAGTCGACGACACTCGCTGCGTGTAACTTTTTTGCTACCAGTCGGGCCTTATAGGTTTCAACGTTTCCATCAGGCCCGCGCTTCCTTTTGTAAACCCATTTACAACCGATAGGAACAATTCCTTTGGGAAGCGGATCCAAGTCCCAAACATGATTCTCATGCATTGAGTCTAACTCGGATTTTATGGCACTTTGCCATTTCACAGAGTCGATGTCCAACATCAATTCTCTATAGGTAAAAGGATCAGTCTCTTCAACTAAGAGAACATTGAGACACTTTTGTTATATCAAATACAAGCGTTCAGGAGGTCTAGATACCCTTTACGACCTACGAAATATGTATGTTGAAGGTTCTTCATCTACTTGAACTTTAGGTTCCTCTATTGGTTCATTGTTTTCAGGTTGGACTTCATCAAGTTCAACATGTCAATAATTACCACCTTCTGACAAAATTCTACCTCTAGAAATTTTACGAAGCTAGCTATGAACACATTTCGTTGTTCGGTATCATTGAACAGATATCCCTTCGTATTCGAAGGATATCCAATAAACCTATACTTTTCCCTCGAGGCGAAAGATTATCTTGTTGAGCCATCCTGACATAGGTAGGACAACCCCAAACCTTAATATAATTAAGATTTGGTCTTCTACCGATCCATATCTCATATGGAGTCGTAGGAACAGCTTTTCAAGGAATCTTATTAAAAGATGTGCAGATGTTAAAAGGAATCTTATGAAGAAACTCATATATTCACCGCCTCGACCAGATTAAAGGCATTTAATATATTGACCAGTCTATTTGTCTAATTCATTTCGGAACTCTTTGAACTTTTCAAAGGTTTCCGATTTATGTCTCATCAAATAGACATAATCGTACCATGACAGATCATCAGTAAAGATAACGAAGTATGAATAACCACTGTGAGCAGTCTAACTTAGTGGACCACATACATCAAAATGTACAAGTTTCAGTAAGTTAGTTTCAGTAAGCCATATGGCTTGCCATGCTCTCCAATTTATTATGTCTATTAGGTGGTTGTATACATTCTTATGCTTTGGTATGGCCTCCACATTTATGTGTTTGCCATTGAAAGAAAGCATTAGATGCTTAATAATAAAGTCTTTGTCTTTAGCTTATCATTTCTTTTGCTTTGATATGGAATTCACAGTTTTGTGTTGGCCATTGCAAGAAAGCATTAGATGTTTAATGACAAGGTTAGTTGGCTTATATAAGAGAATATAATCTCTACCATTTCTCTCACTTGTAAGGTTAACATTTTTGCATTCATTCACACAAGTGCATTTCAGAGAAGAAGAGAGAGTTCAAACATTCACAAGTCTTGTGAGAGTGTTGAAATTTTAAAAAGCCAAACACCATTGTGACATCTTAATTCTCTAAATTGTTTAGATTTTTGTTCTTTGTGAGTGAAGCCCACACTTTGGTTTGTTGGTTTCGAGTCATAGTTCGGAAGACCGAGTGGTTGATCCAAAGGTTGGACATCAAAGGATTGATTTCGGCTACTACAACGAATGAGAAGGCAAAGAAAATTTTAAAGATCCATACCGAAGCTGATGCCACCACAAGCAACTTCCACCTCGCTAAGGAAAGTTGTATCCTACAATTGGCATTGAGAGCTTAAGGTTGAAAAGTTTTCTTAACCCTTCTCATTTTAGTTTTAATAATTTATATGAGATATAGATTATTAAAATGCATGTTGTGATGAGTAGGCACAATTAGATTCATGAGATAATTGGTTTTAATGTTCATGTGATGAATGTTTACTTTTGATTCATTTGATGAATGTATTGCGTTGATTGTTATTTTTTCCAACTCTTGTTTTTAGCATTGGAAATGTAAGACCATAAAGTCATATTCTTTCAAGTGTTGTAAGTTTATTTCCTTGTAATAAGTCCATTATGTAACCCTATTTGTAACTTGGAGGAGACGATGTCGCGAAGGACTTTTGACGGGGAAATCAACGGAGAACTCAACAACACTCCATGGAACAAGATTTGAAGACTAATGGGCCTTGGATTTATTGCACTAATTAGATTAGTATAGAAAATTAAGAGCCTGGTCAACATAATTTGAAATGTGTATGTTTTTGCAATTTCCAGCCCTTGGAAAGTGGGTTGCGTCGCGTTACGACGGGACACAGAGCTGGTACTTTTCCAGTTTCTGGTTTTTTAGGCGTCGCGACGCCCACCAATTCGCGTCGCTACGCTAGACCTGGGTCAATATGTATATTTTAAATTATTTATTAACATGTAATATAGCCTATGGTGCATACTCTTGCACTTTTACATGCCATAACATGTAGATATGCATGATATTCTGGTCATAAAATATTATTTTATGTAATTTAAAAGTTAAATAAGAATATGAGATGCATGTAAACGGATTAATAAGATTAATTGGTTTTAAAGGTTTAAAAATTATGAATTCAAGTTTTAGAAACAAATGGACCTTATGAGTACATTATTTTCCTTGGAATATCAGATGGAAACGCGAGACGTAAATTCCGTAGCCGGTTCCGAATGGACGGTAATATGGTCTGCACTCAGGATACAATATTATGTACTTTTGGAATAAATAATGTGCTTTTATTGATTAATGGTTTAATGACATTTGGTCCGTTCGTTGAATTTGAAATTTTAAAACCTATTAGAGGAATAATAATTTAAGAGTTAAATTGATTAGATCACTAAAGCAACTTGATTAAATTAGTTTAATTAAGTTAATTGGTTAGTATAGACTATTAGGATTAGTGAATAAAATTTTAAGAGTTAAAATTGGTTAGATCCCTAAATCATCAACTAGTATTAATAAGGTTATGACTTTCGCTGAGCATAATCTAAGATTTAAAGATACTAGTAGGATAAAAACCTTACACTTCAAATAGTGAGTGGGAGAGGGTTATATCACAATATATCCCACGATCTCCATTGTTATCCAGAAATATGAGATTCAATAGGCACCTCGAGACGGCTTTTGTTTTCGTCCCCCTACGGATGGTGTCCTTTTTAGGTCAATATCAAGTTTGGATTCTAACAGGATAGAGACTCTAGATGTTTTTGGTGATTTTACCTACCCTACGGCGGCACTCATTAGTTAAGTCAAAGGGTTCCGAAATAATGGGTCACACTCACAAATGAATGATTAAGTTGTTAATCAAAGCTTCATTGATCAAAATAACGGTAGTTGATTAATATAGGAATAATAGTTATTTCAGATATATTAATCAATTGAGAATGTCATAGTCTTCATACGAATACTTGACCTACCCTCGGCATCACTTATTTGTGGGATTATAGATAACTATGGCATAATAATTCTTTTAGGTTTCTAATTCATTATACATTGATCATGCATCATGTTTAATTTTATGCCTAAATGTTTAACAATTTAATATTCGACGAATGAAATATGAAAGCGCGTTTATTATTTTTCAGCCATGGCATCTGCAATTATCTTAATCTCAAACAACAAGAAAAATTAACCGGGGATAATTATGTTAAATGGAAAAGTGACATGAGTGCTATTTTGGTCTGCGAAGACCTTAAATTTGTCCTAATGGAGGAATGTCCTCCTGAGCCAGCAACAAATGCTGGCAGAGCTGCACGTAATGCCTATAATAATCGGATTAAAGTTGATGAGAAAGCCTATAGCTATTTGATAGCATCCATGTCTGAGGTTCTTGCTGCACAGCATAAGCCTATGGCGACATCATCAATGATTATGCAGTCATTACATAACATGTTTGGGCAACCTTCAGACAACAACAATATGAGGCAATATTCTCTGTTTTGACTGTTAGAATTAAGGAAGGCACATCAGTCCGAGACCATGTGTTAAGGATGATGTGTCATCTTAATATGGCTGAAACCTATGGTGCACGTATCAATGTGCAAAGCCAGGTGACAATGATCATGGAAACCCTTCCGCAGAGTTTCCTGCAGTTTAAAAGCAATTATTCTATGAATAAGTTGACTTTTACACTGATTGAACTGCTAAAATAGTTCAACAATTATGAGTTCGTTATGAATGTTCCTCGTAGGTCCAATGCCGAGGTAAATGTTACCGAATCTTCTAAATCTGCAAAGAAGAAGAAGAAATGCAATTGGAAGGCAAAGGCAAAACCAATGAAAAGGAAGAACAACAAAAGCTCTAAAGGAACCGATGCCAAAGGAAAATGTTTCCATTGTGAACAACAAGGGAATTGGAAAAGGAATTTTCTGAAATACCTTGCTTAGCGTAAAGAGAAGAAAAATACAGGTAAATACGACTTACTTGTCATTGAGTCTTGTTTGGTGGAGGATGATAAATCCATATGGATTGTTGATTATGGTGCCACTAACCATGTTGGTTGTTCTTTGCAGCTACTTGACTCATGGAGGGACCTTGCTGAAGGTAGCTTTCCATGAGAGTTGGGATAGAGGATGCTGTTTCAGCAAACCAGTGGGAGTTTCAAATTTAAATTTTAATAAGAGTTATTTATGTTTGAATGGTGTGCTATATATTCCTGGTTTTTGCAGGAATTTGATTTATGTAACAAAACTTATGGAATATGGTTTTTCTATTTCATTTAATAATAAGTCAGTTATTATTAGTAGAAATGGATTAAATATTTGCACAAGAAACTCTGAAAATAATCTATATGTATTAAGGTCGTTAATGCATGAATCATTACTTAATACATAATTATTTAGATTGAAAAATCTAAAACTAAATGGCAAATCTCATGATGATACCTATTTATGGCACCTTAGACTTCGTCACATTAACCTTGACCAGATAGATAGACTAATTAAGAATGAAGTTTTAAATAATTTAAGACTCGGTACTTTACCTATCTGTGAATCCTATCTAGAAGGCAAAATAACTAAAAGACCTTTTACTGGAAAATGGATAAGAGCCAAAGAAACGCTTGAGCTAATACATTCGAACGTTTGCGGACCGATGAATGTAAATTCTGAGGTGGTTATGAATACTTCGTCACTTACATTGACTATTATTCCAGATATGGGTATGTTTACCTAATGCAGCACAACTCAGATACATTTAAAAGTTCAAAGAGTATCGTGCGGAGGTTGAGAACCAGTTAGGTAAAAGCATCAAAATTCTACAATCAGATCGTCGAAGAGAATACCCTGATAGAGATTTCGAGGAATTCTTAATTGAGCATGGAATTGTTTCGCAGCTCACATCACCTGGAACACCACAACAAAATGGTGTTGCAGAAAGGAGAAATCGGACCCTACAAGACATGATGAGATCAATGTTTAGTTATAGCACTCTACCTAGATCATTCTGGGGGTATGCATTGCAAACTGCAATGTATATCTTAAATTTAATTCCTTCTAAGTTTTTTTCTAAGACTCTCTTAGAGTTGTGGAATGGTCGTAAAGCTAGTTTGTGATATTTACGCATATGGGGGTGTCCAGCACATGTGCTAAAGAACAAGACTACTAAGTAGGATCCACGTTCACATGTGTGCCTATTTGTAGGCTATCCTAAGGAAAACTATGGGTGGATTCTCTTATAGTCCATAAGATAATAAAGTATTTGTGTCGAAAAATGCTAGATTTCTTAAGGATGACTATATCAGAGAGTTCAAAAGTCGAAGTAAAGTGTTACTTGAGAAGTTACTTGTTGGTACGACCAATACACCATTGTCAAATATTGACAAAGACATAACACCTTCTACA
Source organism: Zanthoxylum bungeanum (assembly GCA_019454045.1). NCBI lineage: Eukaryota > Viridiplantae > Streptophyta > Magnoliopsida > Sapindales > Rutaceae > Zanthoxylum > Zanthoxylum bungeanum. The sequence goes on from SKCR01011728.1 coordinate 41,244, forward strand.
TCTGAAAGTCAGATGCAAGTTTATTATGATACCATACCACATAGACGTAGTGGGAGGGTGCGAGACAACTGAATGCTATCTAGGAAATGGAGAGGTTCAAGTTGTTGCATCTTGTGATGGTATAGATGATCCATTGACCTATCATAGTGCAATGGAAGATACTGATAAAGAGGAATGGCTCAAAGCCATGAACCTCGAGATGAAGTCTATGTACTCTAACTCAGTATGGGAACTTGTAGACCAATCTGATAGGGTAAAACCCATAGGATGCAAGTGGATCTACAGAGAAAAAAAGGAATATATGAGAAAGTACAGACTTTCAAGGCTAGGCTAGTGGCAAAGGGTTATACTCAGAAAGATGGAGTTGACTATGAGAAACTTTCTCGCTAGTAGCCATGCTTAAATCCATCAGGATTCTTCTTTCCATTGCCGCCTATTATGGCTATGAGATTTGGAAAATGGACATGAAGACTGCATTCTTGAATGGAAATCTTGATGACTGTATCTATATGGTACAACCGGAGGGGTTCATTACCCAAGGTCAAGAGCAAAAAGTTTGCAAGTTGCAAAGGTCCATTTATGGACTTAAGCAAACATCTAGATCTTGGAACATAAGGTTTGATACAACGATCAAGTCTTATAACTTTGAGCAGAACATCGATGAGCCTTGTGTCTACAAGCGCATCATTGATGATGTAAAAATATTATCGGACGTGAAAATCTGGCGAGCTAACCAATTCTAAATGAAATATTTGGGAGAGGCAAGTTATGTACTTGGGATCCAGATCATTCAGGATCGCAAGAAACTACTATTAGCAATGTCTCAAGCACCCTATATCGACAAGATTTTTCTGTGATTTGGTATGCAGAATTACAAGACAGGTAATTTACCTTTAGGAATGGATTGAATTTGTATAAGGAACAGTCTCCTAAGACACCTCAAGGAGTTGAGGAGATGAGGCATATACCATATGCTTCAGCAGTTGGAAGTCTTTTGTATGTTATGTTATGCACGAGAACAGACATCTATTTTACAGTGGGGGTAGTCAGTAGGTTTCAATCCAACCCAGGATTAGATCATTGGGTAGCGGTGAAACATATTCTCAAGTATCTTCAGAGAATGAGAAATTATATGCTTGTATATACAAGTCAGAATATGATTCTGAGAGGATATACTGACTATGATTTTCAGACGGATGTCGATTCTAAAAAATAAACATATGGATCAATGTTCACCCTATGTGGTGGGGCTATAGTATGAATGAGCATAAAGTTGTCTTGTATTGCTGACTCCATCGTGGAGGCTGAATATGTAGCAGCTTGTGAAGCAGCTAAGGAAGCAGTCTGGCTCCGTAAGTTCTTGGTAGATCTGGAAGTTGTTCCAGATATGGATAAACCGCTCACACTTTATTGTGATAATAGTGGTACAGTGGCGAACTCCAGAGAACCAAGAAGCCACAAGAAGAGTAAGCATATTGAGACGAAATATCACCTCATCAGGGAGATAGTGCAGAGAGGAGATGTCGATGTCATGCAGATTCCATCCGTAAGCAACCTGGCTAATCCGTTTACAAAGACTTTATCGGCTAAAGTGTTTGAAGGTCACCTTAAGGGTTTAGGATTACATGACATGTCCCATTTGCTCTAGCCCAAGTGGGAGATTGTTGGGATTTATGTCCTAGAGCTTCATATTGTAGGGGTTTTATGGCGAAAATCCGGTAACGCAGCGGAAACGCGGAAAATCAAAATTTTCCAATTTCAAAATTTTTCTTGGATGAATTAAATAAGCTTATTTATTTAATTACCCAATTATCAAATTATGAAATTTTACACAAGAAATCAAATTTCTTGGTAATTTTCGAATTACCCCACAAGTTTGCAAATTGATAATTTTAGTCCTAAAATTATCAAATACAATTTTGGATGATTCTAAATCATTTATAAAATGATTTCAACATGTCCAACAAATCTAAATCAGATTGCAACAAAATCCCTAAATTTCCTTAAATTGCCGAACAGCCCCAAACTTTTAGTTTTTGCAATTTGGTCTTTTTATGTTCAAAACATGTCAAGATCAAATCCAATCAACCCAAAAATTAATATGCATCATATACACACCAATACATCATATATGAAAATTCCCAAATTTGGAAAGGGTTAAGAACCATAATTTTACAATTTCTTCAAATTGACAAATTTTACCAAATCAATTAAATCCAACAATTTAATTAAAACTTTACCACACCAAACAAGTCTCACCATCATGAAACAACTCAAGAACAATTCTAGGTCATCAATGAGTGGCTTAGCAACTCTAGAATGGCAACTTGATTATCAAATAATCAAAAGTGAGCTTATGAAACCATTTCAAGCTTACTTTGAAACCGTACATGCAAACATCTTTCAAACAAGTTCATAACCATTTAAAACATAAAATAAAAGTCTATAGACAACATCCTAGCAACACATTTTGAAGCTAAGCATGTTAGAAACATTTTCTAAGTTGAAAGATTTAAAGATAAACTTACAAAATTAATTTATTTCCAAGCTTTCCTCTTTGATCTTCAACTTTTTCTCTCAACTCTTTTGTGTTTATTTTTGTGTAACTTGTTAACCTAAACCTAATAAAATGAAACAAAACAGTATATACTCTCACCAAATAGCCTTGGCTGAATTTGTGAGCATATAAAATATCTAGATATTATTTTGTTTCATTAAAGCTTACTTTATCAACTTGTTAATTTGATCATTACACATTTAATGAAATTCAACAAGTCGAATAAAGCAACTTAAAGCATCTCCAAAAAAATCGAAACTTAAGATATTTATATTTTAAATATATGTATTATATTTACTTTAAATACCCAAATACATATATATTGATTATATATGTCAAATATTGTAATTTGACATTTAATTAATGTGTATTTAATAAAATCTATCATTAACTATAAATACACAATAATTAAGAAATGACCATTAGGTCCCATCACATGTTTTTCGTTTAACCTTTAAACGACTTATAAATAATCATCATTATTCATAAAAGTTGCCCTAATACTCTTTGAGTATATTTCACTCGTGAGACTCTCTTGATTAAGGCATATCCATCACGAAATCCAGTTTCGTGTCTATAATTTACCATCCCATAAATTATGACGACCACGGATAAACTCGCTGAATCACACAAGTCGAGGTCGTGGCATATGTTTAATTCCTCCATCACAGGTATCCGGATATATCCCAGAGATATAGATGTAAATTTCAAATCTCTATAGGGACAATCCCGTCAACGTCTATATTAGCAATCTCTAAAAGAACACTTAAAACTCACTTCTAAAGTGTACCACGGGCCCATGGTTTTTATCTGATTGCTAATCATATATGGACTACCTATGCTCTGTACACAGAAATGACGGATCCTATCTCGACACACACATGACACCATGAGGATTTGTCCACACCCAACGAACAGGCGGAGGTCTGATCTGAATAGATCGGTGACGTGACTGCCATCTAAGTGTGGAAGATGTCTCATGTGCCACAGTGGTATCTCAAGTCGAAGAATCACAAATGCTACTTAACCCGAGAATATTCTTATTGATGTTGGTGTACCATCTATTAAGAATCTTCGGTGAGTCGATTAGAGTTTATCCGCTATAAACACCTACATGTCTATATGAGTCTCCAAAACTCATGGTTCATTGAGAAACCATTGGAATAATATATTCCAGTATATTACATGTACCTGTCTCAACGGGTTTACTTTACTGACCAAGTAGTGTAAACCATGACCAGAAACTGTATGAGAATAACAACGTCATGATACAACTCAATGTCAGTTGTGACGCTTTTGCAACTGTATCATGACTAGTCCTTCTAAGGTCTTACGTCTTTACCATATAAAAAGATATATTATATTATAGAAACTGCTCATTTTATTCATAATAAAACGTTTACAATAGTATTTACAAGGAAATACAACCGGGAATTGGCGTTCTGAGCACTAACCTCAACAAAATCTCCCACTTGCTCTAGTGCCAATATCGATTGTATCTAATACCTACCGACTCAACATATTTATCAAATAACTTCGGAGGTATGGCCTTCTTAAGCGGGTCTGCTATATTATCTTCACACGGTAACTTGCACACGACAATATCCCCTCGCGACATAATCTATCGAATGATGTGGTACTTGCGTTCCACATGCTACGACTTTTGATGTGCCATTGGTTCCTTTGCTTGCGCAATGGCTCCAATATTATCACAGTACAACATAATTGCATTCTCGATACTTGAGACCACTCCTAATTGTGTGATAAAGTTCCTAATCCATATAGCTTCTTTTGCAGCTTCTGAAGCTGCAATGTATTCCGCCTCTGTGGTGGAATCTGCTGTTGACCCCTATTTGGAACTCTTCCAGCAAACTGCACCTCCGTTAAGGGTAAAGATGAATCCAGATGTAGACTTTCTATCATCGATATCCGATTGGAAGTCGGAATCAATATACCCATTAATTTGTAGTTCACTTCCTCTATAAGTAATCAATTTATCCTGAGTACATTTAAGATACTTCATGATATATTTAATGGCCATCCAATGGTCATTCCTGGATTGGACTGATATCTACAAGTTACGCTAACAGCGAAACTGATATAAGGCGTAGTACAAAATATGGCATACATTATGCTTCCCAAACATGAATCATAAGGTTGGTTAGACATTCTAACCTTCTCATCTTCTGTTTGTGGACTCATCTTTCTTGAAAGATGAATCCTATGACTGAACGGTATATTTGCTGTCTTATAGTTACCAAAATTATGCAGTTCCAATATTTTATCTATGTACGTTGATTGGGATAACCCAATCAGCTTCGTCTCTCTATCTCTATAGAGTTTTATGCCTAAAATATAAGAAGCTTCTCTCAGGTCCTGCATGGAGAAATTCTTACATAGGTAATCTTTGACGCCTTGCATCATCCATTTATCATTCCCAATGATTAATATGTCGTCAACATAGAGGACTAAAAATACCACCATGCTCCCACTGGCCTTCTGATATACACATGATTCTTCCGAATTCTTGAGAAAACCAGACAATCTAATAATCTCATCGAATCGAAGATTCCAACTTCGTGAAGCTTGTTTAAGTCCATAAATGGACTTCTTAAGCTTACACACCATACCCGAGTTCTCGCTGGACGCAAAACCTTCTAGCTATTCCATATAAATTTCTTCATCAAGAAATCCATTTAGAAAAGTCGTTTTGACATCCATTTGCCAAATCTCGTAGTAATGATACGCAGCTACAGAAAAAAAAATCCTAATAGACTTAAGCATTGCTACTAGCGAAAAAGTTTCAACGTAGTTGACGACACTCACTGCGTGTAACCTTTTGCTACCAGTCGGACCTTATAGGTTTCAACCTTTCCATCAGGCCCGCGCTTCCTCTTGTAAACCCATTTACAACAGATAGGAACAATTCCTTCGGGAAGCGGAACCAAGTACCAAACTTGATTCTCATGCATTGAGTCTAACTCGGATTTTATGGCACTTTGCTATTACACAGAGTCGATGTCCAACATCGATTCTCTATAGGTAAACGGATCAGTCTCTTCAACTAAGAGAACATCGAGACACTTTTGTTATATCAAATACAAGCTTGCATGAGGTCTAGATACCCTTCACCACCTAGGAAGTGTGTATGTTGAAGGTTCTTCATTTACTTGAACTTTAGGTTCCTCTGTTGGTTCGTTGTTTTCAGGTTGGATTTCATCAAGTTCAACCTGTCTATGATTACCACCTTCTGAAAAAAATTCTACCTCTAGAAATTTTACGAAGCTAGCTACGAACACATTTCGTTGCTCGGTATCATTGAACATATATCCCTTCCTATTCGAAGGATATCTAATAAACCTAAACTTTTTCCCTCGAGGCGAAAGCTTATCTTGTTGAGCCATTCTGACATAGGTAGGACAACTCCAAACCTTAATATAATTAAGATTTGGTCTCCTACCGATCCATATCTCATATGGAGTCGTATGAACAGCTTTTCAAGGAATTTTATTCAAAAGATGTGCAGCTGTTAAAAGGAATCTTATTCACTGCTCATATATTCACCGACTCGACCAGATTGAAGCCATTTAATATATTGACCAGTCTATTTTTCTACTTCATTTCGGAACTCTTTGAACTTTTCAAAGGTTTCGAATTTATGTCTCATCAAATAGACATAGTCGTACCAAGACAGATCATCAGTAAAGATAATGAAGTATGAATAACCACTGTGAGCAGTCTAACTTAGTGGACCACATACATCAGAATGTACAAGTTTCAGTAAGTTAGTGGCGCGGTATCTCACACCAGAAAATGGGGCTTTGGTCATCTTACCATAAATACATGATTCATAAGTTGGATAGGGTTCAATGGTGAGATCTGGTATCAAACCATTCCTAACCAATTGGGTAAGGCATTTAACGCCTATATGACCTGGCCTCATATGCCAGAGTTCAGTATTATTAACTACAGGTAAACTATGTTTATTAATCCTAGTGTTCAAAATATCTTTAGTAGTATGCAATATGTAATGACCACGCTAATTTGGACAACAAAGGATCTGAATATTAAGTTTATCATATAAATACAAAGAACATTTCTTAATATTAACAAGATAACCTTATGTATCTAATTAAAAAAAAAGATATAATATTTGCTACACATCCTGGTACAACGTAGCAATCATATAACAAAAGGATCTCATTTGGCAAAGGGATCCTGCATACTCCCACTGCAACTGCATCCAGAGAGTCTCCACTCCCAAAACGCAACTGAATCTCTCCAGGCTTCAGTTTCTTACTATCATTCAGCACCTGCAATGAATTACAAATGTGAACATGACAAACAGAATCCAAAATCCAGCTGGATGTAACAGTTTCACAAGCCACAGAGATATCAATAACTGGAAAAATAAATGTACCTGATGTAGATGCTCTCTCCTTCCTTATCTAGGCAATGTAGTCAGGACAGTTACTTTTCCAGTGCCCGACTTTGCTGCAGTGATGGCATTTGTCTTCGGACGCCCTCTTGGGAATAACTATCTTTCCTTGCGGTGGATGACCGAAATCATTCTTCTTTTTCGATTTCGTCTTCTTTCCCTTTGGCCAGGCCTGGGAAGAAGTAGAGAGTGAAGTAGGTTTCAGAGGGCGAGTCGGTACTCCCTTCCTTAGGTCCTCTTCCACCATGATCAGCATCCTATGCAGTTCATGGTAGGAACAAATAATCCCATTCATGTTGAAATACATCACGAATTGGCGATATGAAGCTGGGAGCGAACCAAGAATGACACTCATAACGAGAATGTCATTCAGAGGGAGATTATATTACCTAAGTTGTTCGATCAAATCGATCAAGTGAAGAACATGCGAGCTCACAGCTTGCCCCTCGTCTAGTTGCGCATGGAACAGTTCTATCGTAACTTTATGAGCAATAATTTGTTTTTGGTTCATATATGATTCTCTTAATCGCATCATCATACTATATGCATCTGTCATGCCATAGTACTATTTCACCTTGGAGAGGCTCACGGCAAATGAGAAGAGAGAGAGAGAGTTTTTGCTATTTTGTGTTTTGTTTTCTCAAAACAATAATGAAAATCCTTTACCAAAATATTTGGTATATCTTTTAAAAAGTCAACCAAAATTTTGGCTCCAAAATTCCATTAAATGCCCACACCAACTTCTATCATTAATAGTGACTGCATGTCACTCACCAAAAAGTTGACTTGACATTTATCACTAAAGTGACAAGTGATGTGACTCGCGATGTGACTTGTGGGCCACACTTGATTCGAAATCGAAGTGGCCTCGCAAACACATTCCGGGCTCGGTTTCATTAATTCCGAATTAACGAGGTTTTCCGTTGCGTCGTAATTAAATCAAATTTAATTAAATAATTATGCCTAGTAAAATTACTATTCACATCGCTTGCGAATTAATTCTAAATCAACTCGTTAGCCCGAATTAAAATCCAATTTTAATTCCGCGTCGAAATCCAACTTCGTATAATATATCGAATATATTATTTTATCGATTAATTCCAAATTAATCGTTCTCTCTCTTCAAATAGTACTTTATCCCAGATAAAGTCTCTCCGCTATTAATCCCAGATTAATAAAGTTCGATTCATACGTCATCGGTGAATCTTCAGAAAGCGACCCAAAAGATCCCTGGATATGTTGGCAGTAAATCTGGTTGTCGGACTATCCGAACACGTACGTACCTCGTACTACAATCTTACGATTACGAGACAAGGTTGGCTTCTAGCAAAGCGCCATGCCTACCCAATTCTCCATAAATATTCTTAATGGAATATATAATATATGTCAGACGTAGTATACGTAGTATTGCGTATTTCGATCCAGTATCGGATGTCACATGCAATGCCTGGGGCTGGAATAGTGTCTGCCCCGTACGAAGCATATATCGGATCACTAGCAACTAGTCTCTTTATTATCGGATAATCTTGACCTAGTCATATTATCCCGATGGTTGCAACCCTTTAGAGAACCAGTTCTGTATCCCTGCGTGAACATCATCTCCATATGACTGAAGTGATACTTTCGTCTTGACATCACACCCAATACACTACGATTCTCAATAAACCCAGAAGAGGCGTACACAGAACCTGTTAAAGTCCTGGATGACCAAAACCAAAGCGTATTGATTGTCGCAAGTACTAGCGATGCAAGTTTCAGGTTAAGACCAAATACACCTACCCTGATGCGGACTCCCATAAACACATAGTCATACTACCAATGGGATTCTGAGGGGTCAATCCAGAGCGAAGCTATTTCCATACCATCGGTAAACACAACCTCCTACCACACTTGCATAAGTATCCAATACTTAAATATATGAGAACTATGTTGTTACGCTTCCATAACACGCACATGTTCGGTTTTTCTATGGTCCCGAGGATCGATTAAAGCGATGAAACATACATGTGAATACAAGAAGAAGTTGCAGAATATTTATATCGATCAGTTGAGGCGATGCGGTGAAGAAAAAAACTTCAAGCTCCCTTCCATGGTGCTCTCGGCAGTGCACTGGTTTTGGTCCTCCATGAATTCGGTCATCACCTCCATTGGTGCTCGAAGCTCCAAGCTTTTTGCAAATGGTGATTCCAAGCTCACAAGTGGGTTTCCCTATGACCTTAAGATGACTCCATTGTGTGCTAGCACTCTTGATTTTGCAACAAAATCATCACTTTTCTTCTCCTTAACTCTCGGTTTTGACTAGAAAAACAGAAGAAGAAAATGCCTTGTGGCCGTGAGAGAGAGAAGAGATTTTGGCTCCAAAACCGTGAACCATCAAAGAGCGAGAGAGAGAGAGGAAAATGTAAAAGTGTATTAGGTTTTTTATTTTCCAAAACTCAAATACCAAAATCCTTTTCCAAAAAACCAAAAGTCAAAGGCTTTAATCCCTTAACCACTCCCATCACCTATTCACATTAATCAAGTGACAAGTTGTCACATTAATTTATTGATTAGTGATTTGACGCTTGATGTGATTTGCGGGCCACACTTGAATTCGAAATGCGAGTGCGCTCGCAAACGCTCCCGTGCTCGGGTTCGCTAATTCCAAATTAACGAATTTTCGGTTGCGATGTAATTAAATAATTATGCCTAGCAAAATCACTATTCACATCGCTAACAAATTAATTCTAAATTAACTCGTTTGCCCGAATTAAAATCCAATTTTAATTCCGCATCGAAATCCAATTTTGTATAATATATCGAATATATTATTTTATCGATTAATTCCAAATTAATCGTTCTCTCTCTTTTATTAATATTTTATCCCAGATAAAATATCTCCGCAATTAATCCCAGATTAATTTTCTCTCTCTACTAATCAATCCCAGATTAATAAAGTGCGAGTCATACGTCATCGGTGAATCTTCAGGAAGTGACCCATGAGATCCCCGGATATGTTGGCAGTAAATCCGGTCGTCGGACTATCCGAACACGTAAGTACCTAGTACTACGTTTGTACCAAACACGTAAGGTTGGCTTCTAGCAAAGCGCCATGCCTACCTAATTCTCCACAAATATCCTTACAGGAATATGTGATCTATATCAGGCGTAGTATACGTAGTATTGCGTATTTCGATCCAGTATCTGATGTCACGTGCTAGGCCTGGGGCTGGAAATGTGTCTGCCCCGTACGAAGCACATATCGGATCTCTAGTAGCTAGTGTCTATAATCAGATAAACATGACCTAGTCATAATATCCCGATAGCTGCTGCATATAAGAGAACCAGTTCCGTATCCTACGTGATCATCATCTCCACTATTACTGGAGTGATACTTCCATCTCGACATCACACCCAATACACTACGATTCTCAATATACCCAGAAGAAGCGTACACATAACCTGTTAAAGCCCTAGATGACCAAAACCAAAGTACATTGATTGTCGCAAGTATTAGTGGTGCAAGTCTCAGGTTAAGACCAAATACACCTACCCTGATTCGGACTTCCATAGACTCATAGTAATACTACAAATGGAATTCTGAGGGGTCTATCTAGAGCGAAGCTATTTTCCGTACCATCGGTAAAACACAACCTCCTACTACACTTGCATGAGTATCATATACCCAAATATATGAGAACTATGCCGTTATGCCCTCACAACGCGCACAAGTGTATTACTAGTCTATTCCGCATTATCGGTGTCCAATCTCGATAATACTACGACTAGGGATATTTAATGATTAAACCTTCGTGGATTGATACTGTCTCATATCATCTCAATCCAGGAACTAATCATAAGGACCTTCTATCATTTATACATCTTGGTGATCTAATCACAAATGATAAAAGAGTAATTTCCTTTGTCACATAGTTAATTTGTACAACAAACACCATGATCTGTACAAATAGTGACGCTATTGGTCATAACTGTCCAACAATCTCCCACTTGGCCTATAGCCAGTCACTCAAGTGTCCTACACCCGAACTATGTACGGTTCGCTCAAATTACTGAGAAAAGAACTTTCGTCAGCGGATTTGCATGATTATCATCTTATGCGATTTATTCGATCATCACATCGCCACGATGTATGATCCGAACGAATCAGATGAATAGTCGAAGTATATATCGGATCGTTGATGAGACCATTAATTCTTTAGCCTGCGTTGTAGCCTAGCTCAGCCACTACCAGAATTATATCTAATCTAATTAGATTTTATTATCAATCCAGAAGGCTTCTATTGCTGCCTCAGCTGCAACAATAATCCACTATTGTTGTTTATTCGGCAACAGTATCTTGCTCGAAAGATTTCCAGCTCACTATTCCGTTATTCAAACTTTATAGTACCGTTGTTACGACTTATAGTCGGTTATTTATCGGTTTGGAAACTTGCAGCAGTGATCCCGGTCACTTCAAGTTCTCCTTCTCCATAGTATAAGACAGCTTCCTTAGTTCTCTAAGATACTAATGGATGTTCTAACATCAATCCAATGACCATAACTGGATTGGCCCGATTGTGACTCCATATGCTCAAAGCGTATGAGACACCAGGTCACGTACATTTTTCAATGTACGAGTTCTCGGAGATTGCTAACAACTTTAAATCTATCCCAGTAGATCTTTATTCCTAGAATAAAGGTTATTTCTCCTAAGATCTATTCTACGGAGAATTTTCATGAAAGCCAACTTTTTCACCGATTGTATTTATGGAAATATCATTTCCAAGAAATGATATGTCATTATTACTTAGGACTTTCACTTTAAGTGCTCTCCCACTAACCTCCTTATATACACAAGAATCATTTTCGTTTTTTGAATTAAATCATACACCATTATGATTACATCAAAACGATAATTCCAAGAACTCTATGCTTGCTTCAATCCATCCATGGATCGAATAACCCGCAAATCTTGTTTGCTAGTTTTGGTATGACAAAACCGTCAGGATGTTGTAAACATCCTCCTAAAGGTTTCCGTTAAGGAAAGCGATTTTGACTTTCAGCTGTCATATTTCATAAATGAAACATGCAGCTTCAGCAAGCATTATCCGAATGGATTTACCGTGG